>JAUMHG010000055.1:3748569-3762887 GCA_032359395.1 Enteromius anoplus | reverse complement strand
GTTTTGTATTGGTGGTGTATTGGTGAGGTTAACAGTTTTAAGAATAAAACCCAAAAGAAACTGATTTTTCTGCAGTTTTTTTCCAGAGCTGTAGGTAGGCCTATATGTGGTGGTGGGCCGACTGGACCATAAAATGCCAGGGCCGATTTATCCTCCCAGTCCAGTCCTGGTCAACATTGTGATTAACCAATCAGATCTGAAGAAACAGTTTACAGTTTTTGTGAAGTTTAGGCTCACAATCAGTGTTGGTGCAGGTACATCAGTGTCAGTCATCTATCATTTCCTCTTATTTTAGGCAGTCACCTGTGCCCTTCAGCAAAGAGGAAATATAAAGAAATTAAGGTCATCCCACACTAACTTAACTAACTTAAAAGTTATTGATTTCCTCTTTTTTTTTCTTTTTGTTTGTCATGGTGGAGCCGCTGGGCCCACGGGTTGGTGCAGAGGCTGGGTCCCAGAGGTTGGAGGCAGAGACCGGGGGTTCCTCCGACTTTGATGAAGCACAAGACTGATAGGCCTGCAGCAACTCCAATCCACAGAAGGAGGGCTGAAGATGAACTGAGGGGCTGTCAGGATGCTGGTACAGTGGGATAGAAGATGATACAGAACACAGGAGAGGAGGTGGGAGGCTGGGTGGTGTACGGTGGCCACAAAACACCCATGACAGGGAGTGCGGTCATGACAGGACAGTCAGACATTAATTCAAGGCAGGCAGACAGCTCAAACCCAACCTCCATGGTAATTTCGGGACAAAAAGCAGACGAACAGTTCAAAACAGACCTTCATGGTAAAATATTTGAATTATGAACCACCACAATATGTACCTGAAGCAACATAATACGCAGCTATAAGCACCTATATCAATGTAACAAATATGTGCCAGGGTCACGTATTGAACTTGCGTTTTAGTGCTGCAAAATGTGCAGTACTTAATAACAGTGCTGCATAAATGTATTTAGAGGCATGTATTTCCATTGAGCCTGGGTTGGATGAAGATGAAGATGGTTTAACAATCTTTAAAGGGTTACTCCACCCCAAAATGAAAAAATGGTCATTAATCACTTACCCCCATGATGTCCCAAACCTGTAAAAGCTTAGTTCATCCTTGGAACACAACTTGAGATATTCTGGTTGAAAACCGGGAGGTTTGTGACTGTCGCATTTTCCATTGACTCAAACATTCATGTTAACAATACCTGACAAAAATAAATAAATAAATAACTGAACAGACCAGAACGTGAATACGCAGAATCAATGAGAATAATAAACAAGACACAGTTGAACAAAATGATAAAACAAAACAAAAATAACCATGACAACGAACACAACAGTGAAAATGGTGCAAACACGGTCTTTGCAAATATTATATTATATTCTATTGATCAGAACGTCTTGCATAAACCTTGTGAAATAAGATATTTTATAGTGCTGAAAACAATGTGTCTGAAGAACACTGAGATCACATGATGAAGCATCAGTGTCTGGTCTTTCTCACATTTGTTAGAGTCATTTAGTTATCTGGCTCTCAGCCCTTTTGACAGATGAGAGATATTATCACACACACCTGGGGCAGGACACTGGTCTCACAGGGCTTTCGCTCTTTGAGGCCTTCCATAGCTTCAGGACTCTGTTCACTGTAAGGGTAAACAGCACTGACGTCCCATCAAGCTTTGCTCTGGTTACAAAAAGAGCAGAGGGTGCAAAGAGAGTAGGAGAAGGAGAGGGTTTTCCTCAGCACACGGGGTCTGTGCAGCGTCCGGTCAGACTGAGAGAGCCAACACACCTGCAGAGAACCTTGGACTGGAGCTTCACAAACCAAGAGAATCATGAGTTCAAGTAGTGTACAGGCAAGCTAATATTCAGAGGGGGAAATAAAACAACAAGCTAATTATATTATTTTAATTAATTAATATAATAATGAATAATAATTAAATTAATAAATCAATAATTTAATAATTATATTATTATTTTATTATTATACAACAAGCGAATTAGCAGCAATTATATTAAAGCTCTTTACAGGTTTTTAAATATGGAAGTTGATTTTAAACTTCACATTAAACTTTAACAGATATCTTACACAGAAAACAATAAAACACAGTCATTTCTACAACATGAAGACAGTGAGAAACAGCAGCATTTTATCAACACAGTCTCACTCCAGCTCGTCACATTTTGAGACTTGGTCAAGACCCTTTTGCGTCGCGTTTCGATGCGAGGGGTCCTCCTTAATGTAATGGTTTGCATGCATATATAAATTTATTCTATAATTTTTTACTTTTATTGGAGCACCGAACCCCAGCCCTACCTTCAATTGTTGGAGTGAGACTGTGTTGATTTAATTCAACATTTCAATACAAAAAAAAGTATGTGAAAGGCAGCACAGGCAAAGGAATCTTTTTAATTTTTTGAACTGCCTAATGTAAACTAATTGTCTGATTTACTAAATTGAAACAGATTTACCAAAGATTCGTACCACAGAGAAAATATTTTAAAAGAAAGTAGTAGAAATGTAATCTTACTTGGGTGTGTGTGCATATGAATTAAAAAGGGCTATGCCTTTTTTTTATACTTATATATATTTTCTATATTTTGGTAAAATGTGCTACTGAACAGTTTCAGCTGAGCTACTTTCACAAAGCAGTTATGAAAGTTAGCATTACTACTTTTAGTTATTAAAGCCTAAAAGTCATGTCAGAATGATCATATTTACAAGAGTAAAGCCACTTTAATATCACCACAATTGTATTACCAATTGGAAATTTCTAAGATTTAAGCTAAAATACTTGCTAAAATATCATTTTAAATAACATTGAATGTTATTTTTTATCATGTAATGATGAAGTTTCAGTTTAGTACATTTAAAATATTAAAATATAACTGTATTAAATAGCACCACATTTAAAATTATAAACATGTATTTTACCTGTGCTTTAATATGTTAGTCAACACACCAAAATAAGTACATCCCTTCTTTTTAAATACACTTTAAATATTTGAATTTGAAGTTCACTACAAGTACATTCAATACAATTAAACTACTTTTTTCACACTTGCAAGCTGAACTTGGCACACCTGATTGTGCCCTTCGCTTCCATATTTCCATAAACCAACTGACCATTTATGTATGATGAAACATTAGAACCACAGTTCTGAATGTGTAATTAATAAGTCATTTATACTTGGCTTTCAATAACGAGAAGGGAACTAACAACCTCACCCGTGTGCTTGTGGCGGGGTGTGCAGACTGCAGCACTTTGTTAATATGGTACATTTCCATGCTCTCCCACTCCTTCATCAGGTTGTTTATTTGCACCGAGCCCCAGGACAGTCCGGCACTGTTGCCCCTCTGACAGCTGGAGGAAGAACAGACATGAGCCGCGGCCCGCTGCCCTGCCCAACTCAAAACACAGAGACATTAGAGCCCGAGGCAGAGAAGCACCCCGCTGAAAGACTGAGGAGTTATTGCTGTTTCTTCAGATATGGGCACTTTTGGACTTTTAGAAAATAAACTTAAAATACACTTGTCACAATCATTATTTAATGAGGGTTTATTTCATTTGTACAAAGTGGGTATACATAGGAAGAGGAGAGGAAGAGAAGAGGTGTTCAAGAGAGAAGATGAACGAGAGCAAACAGAAATGAAAGCTTGTTGAAAAGTATAGAAATGTGTGTGTGTGTGTGTGTGTGTGTTTGTGTTTCCTTGACTGCAGAAAGATGTTTTCTCTTAATATTTCTTATTAGAAAAAGACATACCCATTAGTGTTTCATAGATGTTGGCAATGTCTGAAAGCTCATACTTGTCCAGATAGGGTCTCAAGTGTAATCTTAATATGAACTTAAAGATTTGTTCTCATCTTCTAAGAATAAAGAGTTTGACCTTTTGCATTCAACAATAGTTTCTCCTCAATAATTGTAGAAGAGATATCTGTGACAAACTTATTTCCTACTATGAAACATAACTGAAACGGAGCATTTATTTACACTAAGTGCATATAATGCATATACTGTTTTATGTTGTCCTACAATCCTGAGGTGCATATATTTGCCACTATTTGCAATAAGCATCATACATTTCTGAATATAAATAATTAAAATAAAATAATTTCTACTACACTGTGCAAATAGCATCTAATTACTATTTACACTTAGTTTAAACTTCATCTATTGCTATTTGTATTTGTAACCGAAAACTTCGGAAGAACTGTACCATAGTGCATTATTTCTAAACGAATACATTGTGATGTTTGTGTCACATACTGTACACAGCCCCATGTGGTTTTCAAATGTAAACTTGCTCTGTAGCTCACCCGGTACAGCACGGCATTTCGAGATGCAAAGAACTTGGGTTCAAGTCATGTGAAACATCAATAAAATAAAGCAAGTTAGATATTTAGATTTATTTAGTTTCATTAGTAAATGCATTTTTTAATCTCACATTTTTTTAATCAAATGCAATAAAGCATTAAAGGGAGTTACCCACAATTACTCACCCTCATGTCGTTCCCAAGCTGTAAGACTCTTCAGAGCACACATTAAGATATTTTTGATGAATTTTGAGAGCTCTCGGACCCTCCATAGAAAGCACAGATCCTACCACGATCAAAGTCCAGAAACAGCAAGACCATCGTTAAAATAGCCCATGTGACATGAGTGGTTTTACAAAGCTATGAGAATATCACACGGATATGTTGTTTATATTGTTTATGCTTTGAACTGAACATAAAGGATGTATCTGCATGGTGCTGCTGACACAGAACAGCGCACATTGTTTACAATCATATTGAAATGACATGAGGATGAGTAATTAATGACAGAGAAAAAACAAACAAACACTTTTGACGTCGCACTGTCCAAGTGACAGCTTTTGCCATGAGTGTACAGCATCAATGGTTTCCATTGACATCTCAAAATGTATTATTTTATGTTATTCAGTAAATAGAAATGCAAACAGGTTTGGAGCAATGTGAGGGTGAATAAATGATGACATAATTTTATTCTGGTGATTCACGTTTTTATAAGGTTTAAAGAAACAAGCTCTGAGCTATGATAAACCAAACTACTGTATCAGTATTGCTGGAAAGATGAAAAACTTCATGGCCTGGCAAAATATCATAAGAATGACAAGGACAAAATCCAGACGAGGTCAAAATAAGATGAAGATTGAGAGTATGGGAAAAAAGAAAGAAATAGACAACCGGTCCCTATAATTGACTGTGAGGTGAAGCAGGTCTGCTGGGCCAGACTAGTGCAGCCACTGGGATCTAGTTGCTACGACAACTGCCAAACACTTCAAAGAACGAGACAACTTGAGACGGTGAAGATGTTCCTCTCAGCTACTGCAGGCCCATCAGCCAACACTCACTGCGGCTGGTTGAGACCCGCAGCCTTCAGAGATCAGAGGACCTGCAGACCGTGTGCAACCATGAAAACAGAGTGTGCGCTCAGAATAAGGAGCGAACCTGATGTATGACGCATGTTCAGAGAGCAGACATGAGGCAGCTGGATATGAACCAAAAATCTAAACGAAAATAATCAGTGTCATACTTGTAGACCGATATTTAAAGTATGCTGGAATTGAATGGCATATGTGCACGTGCCACTGTACACAGTACTGTAATCAAAGGAAGAGCCCCCGTTATGCGATGTTTGGTTTCCAGGAGGTTTAAAATTTGACATCTCATGAAAACCTCTTCTTTGTCCTACACCCATCAGCTTTCCAGAAAACTCTGCTTTGCATTAAAGGTGCCATAGAATGTAAAAACTGTATTGACCTTGATAACAGTTCTGTGAGCCTCAAACACCAACACGCTTCGTTGTATTTCTGAAGGAAGACTGTCTTTAGAAAATGTCATTTGCATTTCAGATCCTGCATGTAAGGCTGTGTTTGTAAGCTCAGAGCTGCTTTGTCTATAGCCGTTACCAGGAAACCTCCATTTCTCGTGCTTACAGTACCTTCTGCTGGCAGAGAATGGACAATTTTAATAAATCCATCTGATTTACACAGCGAACATATTTTGTTTGTTATCGAGGAAATAATCTACTTAGCTGTTGTTATTGATTCTATTGGGACATCTACCAGAAGTTAAGTTAGGGCCACACGTTTGTTTATGTTGTTATCGTTAAAACCGTCCACACAGGACTCTAAAATGTGTCTGATTTCTGTAACAAGATCCTGTCCAAAAATGACCTCTGACATGGGCTCTTTCCAATAAGTAATGTTGTAGATTCATTGTAGAATCATGGACTGTTCTTAGAGGAATTTAAAGAAGAACGGACATGGAGAGGTAGAGAAGGAGGGAGAGACAGAGGTAGGCAGATGTGGCAGCAATGGGTTGTTTTTTGGTGACGGGGGAACAGCATTGTTGCACATCGCCTCTGCCATGCTCGAACACAGAACATCTGTCAGAAATATTCCTGTGCAATGTGGCGTGAAAGAGTGTAAAGGAGGGGGAAGAACGAGGAGGGTTAGCACAGTTATGTCAAATGCTGTAAAGTACAGTAATAATCACGTACTGTAAATGTGAACCTTGGTGAAGAAAATTACCCATTGTTGATGGACACAGTTGATAATCTGATTTAATTAATTTCAGCCATAATTGATCAGACAGCTTTTAATGCAACCGATGCCAGAGTTGATTAACTTATACCATGATTCTTTGCAAACATAAGCCTCGGTATCCACGTTTTTCTCATGAGGTCAGTCAAGGTTCCAAAAAAGTTTAATTATCTCTCTATATATGTGATAAGATGGTCATAGAGGAGCACTACACCTACGTCAATCTGTAAAAGCAGTAAAAGCAATTTTTTGTTCTCTGTGAAATTAGGTCATAATCTAATGTGCTTTTAATCCCTCAGTCTGTCACTCACTGTATCTGCATGTGGAGCTTCATAGACCATAAACCCACTCAGTGTAATATACTGTACAGTGCAGTACAAGTACAGAACAAAGGTGCGTTTTCATAATGTGCTTGATTTTTGCGCACTAATTTTGACTTAATATTGTACTTAAGATAAACTTAGAGATTAACTTGTACTCATCCGTACTATTTTTGGACACCATCAATATGAACTAAAATGTGCATTGAACATACTATCTCTGTTTTAAAAAATGTATTTAGTCACCGCTTAGTACACTTGAATGTACTAAGATGTGCTCAAGTCTACTACAAGTGTTAACTAAATCATTTTTAAAAACAGAGCATTTCAGTTCATATTTATGGTGTCCCAAAACAGTTGATTATATCCCCTATATATACATGCACATCAATGCGTATACAGTACATTGCACATCAACTATGGTAAACACTGAAGCTCAGCTGTGCTTGGCTGACACACACACACACACACAATGCTAAAATGCATGCGGTTTCTGAATATGTTTTACAACTGGACTCATCCAATAAGAATTTACGGTCAGAAGTATCCGTTTTTAAAGAGAATCATGTGGTCTGAGTCAGGCACACATGGGCTGCCAGAGCTGGTTAGTTCACTATACGCTATAGAGACGACATGCATTGGTTCATGGGTTCATGCCCATATGTTTGGTCCATTTGGAGCAGAAGAGAGATAGTGGTACGGATCCTAACTTTGATCCTAACTCAACCCATCTGCCGGACAGGAATTTATCTAACCCTGCTTATGATGCTGCTAAAAGGCACAGGATGCTTGAGCATTGCACGCGGGAGGAATAACAAGCACATCAGGATGTTTGCGTACATACTGTATATTGTGGATGAGGTCAGGTTCCCTTTACCAGAATCTTATGCTTCTGTATGATGCCCTCGAAATCTGTGCTAAGAAACACAGTGAATTGAAATGTTTGGTTTTGTTTACAATCATTATTACTGGCCTCAGGGAACGGGTTATGATGAAACCATTCCGTAATTCAATATTTTGTGGTTTAGTATCATTAAATTCTCTTTTTTGTCTCATTTTGATTTGAAACAGACTTGTTGCACGTTGCCCCGCCCCAAGGCAACCAACGTATAATGCAGTGTATACGCTTTGACAGTGATGTATGAGTCTCCGGTGTTTAAGGCATATGTTCGTACACACTGCTACATGTGTGAGTCTGGTATACAAAACACACTCTCACATTCGCCCCCTGGAATTCAACACGTCGCTGCTGAGGTCTCGTTGTAGTACCATTCAAATTTTTTCATAGTATATATACATAATGACTAGGTTTCAAAAATCTAGTCTGCCTACAGACGGTATTTTAAAGGGATAGTCCAACCAAAAATAAAAATTGTCTTAACATTTAAAACAATAATTCATAATAATCCATCTCTGTAAGTCCACAAAATGTAACTGAATAGGTTTTGAAATGTTTATGCTTTAAAAAGCATACACTGTACAGTCAAACAGACGGTTCATTTGACCCCTAAGGATGGATCAGTGTTAAATGATAAGTGTGTGTGTGAAAAGTTTTTATAACTGTAAACAATCATTTAGAGCCAGGATTGACAAATTTACAAACAACAAAACTAAGCAGATAGGGAAGCACGGCATACACCCGTCGTGAAGCTCGCACTAATATTTTACTCTTTCTTTAAAATGTTTAAATTCAAATGTAATTTCTCTTAAGACATTTTTATAGACATGCACAAGTAAAATTGATACTATATGATACAGAGGACATTCAGTCTCAAAATACATGACATGTACTTATGTATTGAAGCTGGTTTATTTACTAATATACCAACACATACAAATTAGAGAAAGATTATTGAGCTTACATTAGTTACTGAAGAACATTTTATGGTGTATGCTACAGAGTTCATGGTGAATAAATTGCATATACAGTTTAGAAAAAAAAGTTTTACTGCGTGATGTTGGACCAAAAATATATTATAATTATTATTTTAAAATAAACTAAAAGACTCTTATTTTGAAATGTATTTGCCTTGCTATTCCATTAACAGTAGATTGCAACAACTGGGCATAAATGGCATGGCATTCATTGATTATGAACTGCTTCAAAAATGTTGCATGTATCAGAGTATGTTACTTTTAAATGTGCTCGACTTATTTAACCCTTTGTGATCTGAGGGTGTTCTGGGGTCCTGGGGAAGTTGGACATGCCCTGACATTTGTGCTTTTTTCTGTGTATCTATTAATTAATCATAATAAACCTTATCACAATCCTTGCGAAGAGTCAATTGCGAGTCATGCACATATGGCAGCATGGGTGCTAAATGTGTAACACAAATTTTCTGCTTGTGTTGATTTTCTCCAACGAGTGACATACGAGGCACTGTTTCAATTAGTATGCTGCCTTGGAAAGGAGTAAGTAGGCAGTAGACAGCGAGGCAGATCAAACTTTTTGATCCAGAGCCAATCTGAGCAGATGTTTAGACCAACCCTATGAAAAAAGTATATTTGTGGACACTAAAGCGTCTACATACGCTCTAGTGGTTGCAAAGATTGGAACGGCCATATAAAAGATGCAAGAGCAGTTTAAACCCAAGTGTTTGGCAGCAAAATGTCATCTCAGTACTATCCCACCAGTATTTTTACTAATTACAACCACATTGTGTTTGAAGACAAACTCAACTTCTCTTCACTGCGTGTCACTATACCAGATGAAACCAACACACACAAAAACTCATATATGCATTGCAGCCAGCTGAAATAATACAGCTAGTAATGACCCCACACAAAAGCCTGAGGGAGGGACACTTTTCAGAGTTCATAGGAAAGATGAAGCCATTTTTCATTTGATGCTTGATGCTGCATGCTGTTTCATGTTCTGTAGGTTCTATGCTGATCCATCGATCGAGAGTTTTAAATGTCTTGTTGTTCTGAGCCGTCAGGGAAGCCACAGGAAATGACCAAAGCCACATGACTTGATGTTACCAAATGCACCAGAAATCCAGAAGGACAGGCCTAATTACTTAAATCTGCCACTAAATTATGTTTACAGGCCTTTCTGGTCAGTTTTAACCCAAAAAATATCAGCGCTGTGTTTTGACAAAATATGTAGATCACCAACACTTTGTGTGATTGGTGTTGACTAGCTGAGAATTACAAAAAAAAGATTATTAAAACTTCCTGCTAGACTAAAAATAGCCTAGGCGGATGGTTGGGATTGCAGACCAGCATAGCTATATCATTCACCAGAAAAAAATGAACTGGTGAAGATGGTGTGAAGCTAAAAAAAATCAGCATATGCTGGGTGGGGAATGTCTTGAAGCTAAATTAAGCTGGTCTTTTGCCAGCACGTGACCAGCATAAACCAGCAAAAGACCAGCTTAAACCATCATCTCAACTTCAAAACATATACCTAAGCAGCTTATTTTCGAGCTTTTTTTCAGCAGGGTTATAACTTCATCACATTAGAATCCCATGCTAGCATCCAAAACAGAACATTTACTATGTTTCATTCAGCGTTTGTGTGTGTTAAATATAAGTTTAATGTAAAAAGTTGAAAAGTACACATTTGCTGAAGCATACAAGGAACAGAAAAAACTGTTGGCAGGAACCTCAGTTTACTGGGTATGTTTACTTCTTCTATGTTTTTTCCATTCTTAAATAACAGACTTTTACTCGCCTGGACCGCATGCAGGAAATGCATTTGTGTCCGAGAATTAATGCACAGCGATAACAGTCATGATGCGTTGTGAGAGGTTACATAAAACTTTTAATGACTGCTATAGAGCAGGCGCCGCCCGCTGTACAGAGGGAGGAACAGAGAAATGAGGTAAAGACAGGAGACGTGTTTAAGATCCTCAGAGTGTAAACCTGTCAGACTTTGTGCTTCCTGATAATAAATCCTGTAGTCTGTGGCGTAAATGTTTAAAAGCAGGTATTTAAAATGTCACGTTTTGAAATCTGTGTGCTCTCCCTAATATTTTTAACTGTCAAACACTGAACCCAAGGTGTCCGGCTTGAAGGTGTAGCCTGCTTTTTTATTTTATACAGTGAAATTTGACGTTGCAAGTATACGTTATACGTAATTCCTTGCTGGCACGACCTCAGATGGGAAGACAGCAGCTGGGACGAGACTTGGCTTGACGAGAAGTGGCCGTTCTTCCTCAACCACACCTAGGACAATCTTAAATATCCAGAACATTCCCAGACATACTGTATAGAGCTGATGAATATCACAGTGGCTTGTGGTCAGTGTTTCCTTTCAGAGAAGAGATGAATATAGTATTTGTTTTAAAAAAAAATAAATATGTACATTAAAAATAAATCAAATTACTTCAAAATTGTTCAAGTATTTGTAATGCATCATATTTTTTATACACACTGCCCAGAGTATAGGATCCTGTTTTCCTTGGCCAAAGCAGATGGGAAGACACTGCAGGGATTTGCTCACATTTTCCATGGCATAGCGAGTCATCTGCCCAGCTGTCTGTCTTCATTCAGAAATTAATACTGGCCATTCAGACTGTATGAATGTTCTCAGGCAGAGAGAAGAGAGAGAAACCAGAAACCTAAGACATTTTATTGTATCTGGTAATGTGAGACGAAAACATTTTTAATAAGAGATTTTTTTTTTGTTTGTTTTAAATAGAGACATGTGCCTGAGCACCAGCAAAGATTCAATTCAGTTTAGCAGCATTGAAGAAGTGAGTCTTTTTGAATATGCTACATCATTGACTTTTAGAGCGTGAAGTAGAAGAAGAAGTTGACATGTAGTATGTGCAAAGTTGCCCATGCAGTCAGAATTCCAAACAGGACCGCTATATTGTTAAAGATGATTGACAGCACAGTTTGGATTGGTGGTTTGGCTCTGTTCTGGGCTAAAACTCCCTGACCAAGCAACCTATATTGCATGGATAAGAGCAGGGAGAGCAACGATAACCATCCAGAGTAAAAAAAGAACCAAACCAAATGTAGTAAATACCATTAATCAGCTTAATTACTATTTAATATAACCACACAATTCAAGATAGAGGAGATGAAGGATAAAGCCAAGTCCTGACGGTGGATTAAACAAGGAGCTGGGGATGGAGGGGAGTAATTATCTCCAGAACAAAGCCATAAAGCTGCTGAATTATGCTTAATAGATCATGGGAATGCCCGGATAGGTGTCATATTCATATAGTTAGACACCGATCATCTCAGAGTCAGCTGATGCAAACTTCACCGTATTTACACTGTAAGTGATGTCTTAGTAATTAAAAGATAAACAAACTTGGCTTGCTATCCTCAATGGAGACTCAAACCTGAAACTCATTCCAAACCGGAACATCATTAGAATGTCTGTTAGGGGAAAATCTAAATAAAGTGTTAGAAGATATTAAGCAGATTGTCTGCTGACACGCTAATCGTCAAGTAGTCTGCAGAATGTGGAATATAGACATAGAGTGTTAACAATTTTTGCAAAGTTTATCTTTTACTATATACAGTGTTGGGGGTAACACGTTACAAGTACCGTAAGTTACGTAATCAGATTACTTTTTCATTTACTAGTTACCTTTTTAAAATGCAATAATGCAATATTGTAGGGCATTACTTTTAAAAGTAACTTTCCCCAACACTGTATATATATATATATATATATATATATATATATATAAATGTTACTATAGCCTATGTATACATGTGTGTTGTTGCTTTGGTCACATCAGGTTAGTCACCATTGAAGGGTTTGGATCTGTTCACGCACGTCCTTTTTAGAATAAAAAATAACCAATGCCTGTGCTTTAGATAGAGTCACAATGAATGAAATTCAAGATGCAAAACCAATGGAAAGGTATAAACTGTATACATAGAAGCCAAAACACAATTTAGTGGCGTCTGAACCGTCACAGAACTTTTTATAGAAGCTGCCAAGTGGCTGTGTGAGATATCAACATCTGTTCAATCTCTACATGGATGTCTGCTTTGCAGGGTTTTTTTGCAAATGATTATGTGCATTATTTTAGTTTTTATTTGCGTATGCAAGATCACTCCAGAAATGTTCAGCCAAGAGCCATCAGAGACAGTTATACCCGAACACACTGCAGAGATGACGAGTCACAGTCAGACGCTGTCCCACTGGCGTGAAGCACATGTCCAGGTTTGTTCTGCTAATGTTGGTTGCTCAGATTACCGAAGCAAATGCGATCAACATCTTTGATACGGTGCTAAATGCACGTTTTTTACCCACAATTGGATTTGACTTTAAGTTGACTGTTTATGGTAAGGCAGCCAAATCATTTGCGGATTTGGGCCGATCTCTTTCCACTCCCCCTTCTTTTGGTGGTCTGTGTTATGATGAAGAAATTAAACGGTAGTTCTGGTCCTATTACTGGAAACCTGATCAACAGCAGACGGCAAAGTCACGTTTCTCCTCTTCTGACTGTGTTTGGGATGTCGCAGGCGCTAAGTTAGCCCAAACTTGTGCACGGCCTGTGGAGGAGGAATGTCAACATGCACATGTCTCAAGACTTCCTGTTAAAACTGGAACTGTTCCTTTAAATAAAGCAATCAAGAGGCACTATCAACATCTTTGTGTTACAATATCAACACACAGTTGAGGTGACACTGTTATTACAGTATGTCAGACCATACGCAAAGTTGACCTGCTAAAGTTTGGGGATTGTCCTTCAGTGAGACCCTACATGGGTGTTTATAATAGAACGGCCATCCTTCAGTGAGAAAAATGGAAAATGATGCAGTGTTTTCACATTAGCCGGCTTTCCTGTTTATGTTGGGGCACTCTGTGATGGTGAGCAGGGTAAGGCAAGGCTTTGATCAGGGCTTTTGCAGGGATTGAGGTGATAGAAGGGGGCACTGAAGGGGCTCTGGACCCTGAGGGCCCCACAGTGCAGCTCAAAAGCCCTCAAAATTTGGGTCGTGTCTTGGCCCACATCCTACTGCGGCTCATTTCCTGCAGTTTGATCATGACGAAAGAGCAGGTCTGAGGAACTGCGCCTTAGATCTGGACTATCAAAGCAGCATTTGTCAACCTGCATCCATGCCAATATCATCCAAGACTCCAGCATATCAGCCTAACACGAGCTGAAAATAGATTTATTCCGATTTACTTAATTGTTTTATTGTTTAAAAGTTTGCCCAATTAATAAAACTGTAATAATGTTTGTCACCACGATTGTGTTGAAAGATATTTCACTATTGTGTGACATATATATATAGCATATATAAATACAGAGCTGGATAGTAACTGATTACATTTAATCTGGATTACCTAATCAGATTGCCAAAATTAAGTACCTGTAATCAGAGTAAGTAATTAGACTGCAGTTACTTTTTTATGGATCACATGATTATAGCAATTATTTATCTGTAATTCATAAATTCTCCCTTATTTAATTTTTTACCTTTAAAATAACCTCTGAAACCGCCTACCAATTATATAT
>JAUMHG010000055.1:3710862-3738553 GCA_032359395.1 Enteromius anoplus | reverse complement strand
CACGGCATTCCCTATCACTTCTCCTCAGTCTCGTAACGTATTGCACGCACCCTCTCACCCATTTTTAGGTTCTTTGAATCATTTAGTCTTTGTTTATTTAACCAACAGTTCCTGTTTTATTTACTGACTAGAACTGTTTAACTAAATCCTGGCCTTGTCCTGTCTCCGCTGAGACAGCCCAACCCCTTACCTCCGCAGAGGTCTTTCTCTCCTCTGTCCCACCTAAATTGAGGTTTGCCACCTCCGTTAAACTTTCGCCCGTCTCAGCAGAGGCAGCCCATCCCCTTACCTCTCTCTACCACACTGTCTCCGCAGAGCCACTGTCTCTTTTCTTCTTCCAACCATCGCAAAGGTTCTCTATCCTAAAGCTTCCCCCTTCATACCTCCGCAGAGGTCCGCCATCCTTAGCTACCCCACCCCTCCTCCCCCATACCTCCGCAGAGGTCAGACTTCTCCTGCTATTAAAATTATTTTTTTTTTTTTAACTTTTAGACCTTTCGTCTAACGCCTCCCCAGAGACAACCACCCTTCATCTGCAATGCTGTGATTCCCGCCCACCACACCCACGTTATATTGCTTTGCTTGCTTTTCCAACCCACTAATCCATGTCTCTGTCTCTACCAGCAGGTCGCCGGACGATCCAGCTCCCCAGTCCACTCCATTCCACACAAACCATAAGTCCTTACACTTTTACGCATGTTTAAAATAAATCTGGAAATTAGGTGCTGGGCGTCCGGCCAGAGGAGAACTGGGCAGACGGTGAACGAGCCGAACGCCGAACTCTTGCCCACGCTAGGGTTCTATCCATTCGGTTTCGGAGTTTGCCGCTCTCCCGGCTCGCTCCCCAGACAGCATGCCAAATATGTTTATTATTCATTATGAGAAAAGCGGGAACTCTCGAAAAGGGTTAGTTCACCCAAAAATGAAAATTCTGTCATGAATTACTCACCCTCATGTAATTCCAAACACATAAGACCTTCGCTCATCTTTGGAAGTTGAGCCACTGATGTCACATGGACTGTTTTACTGGTGTTTTTTATATGTTTCTGGATCTGGATAATTTCAGTTGTGTTGCTGTCTATGGAGGAACAGTTTCTGATTTCATCAAAAATATCTTCATTTGTGTTCCAAAGATGAACGAAGGTCTTATGGGTTTGAAACGACATGAGAGTGAGTCATTAATGAATGAATTTTCATTTTTGGGTGAACTAACTTTATATTTTTACACTTTTTTAGGGTACATGATCAAATATATTTTAAAAGTTTCACATAAATATCCATTCAGTGTCGTTAATTTCAGTCTAACAAATGTTTTAGTGAATGGATCATGAACTTATGCTTCTCTTCTCCGATAGGATACTGTTAAAATATATAAAGTATTCTATTTATCATCTCTGAATTTTACTCTGATTCATTTATATTCCCAGCAAAGTTTGAGGTGAGATTTAAACTGGCTTAGACTGGCCAAACAATGCATTGTTCACATCTGGTTCGGACCATTTGAAAACTCTGCAATTTGCCAAAAAGAGACTTGGAAGGAAAACAATGTCAGGCGGCATCACTTAGCCGTAATGTATGGGATGACTCACTGCGAATGTTTAACACTCAACATATTCTTAAACTCCCATAGTCATCTGATGAATTATTAATGTCCAGCAAATTGGCTGGAGTTTGGGTGATTCATCATCTTCAAAGAGGGAGAAAAATAGCTACTGCACAGTAGAGACCAGAGCATTGTCGTTCTCTTCACTGGCCCAGAAAGAGAGAAAAAAACAAAGAAATTTCATTCCCTCCCTCTTCCTTCAGCAGTGAAAAATAAAGAAAGCTTTGTCCGATCTTCTCATTTTCTGGCCGAGCGAGAGGTCAGACCCTGCCAGGAAGCCATCAGGAGAAGGGGGCACTATAATGCTGACATTACAGCTCGGCTGAGACCAACACGTCTCTTTCCCATACGCACAATGATGATCTCTCAGAGAAGATCCCATCAGTCTGGAGCACAATCTTGTCTCTGTCCTGATCCACTGCACACGACAACGAGTCCTAGTATTTACAAAGACTCAGCAGCTGGGTTTAAGAGTTAAGCAGCAGTCATACAGAGATCGTCTGTTTGCTCAACACAATAGTCTGAACCTTTGGTATTTCACTGCTTCACCAAAACACTGTTCTGTTTTCTTCTAATTGGTCCAGCACTGAGTGACCAAGGCTGTGCATTGTTACTGGCGCCTTCCGTACTCGCTTAATCAAATGATTTGGAAAAACCCACATTCCGATATGGAAGCAGTGATAGCTTATAGATCCAGGTTAAATCATTGGAATTCTCCGTGTGAAATATTTCTTGGCATGCAGAATTTGCAGTCACACTGCAGTAGTTTAACAATTCATGGTGGCCATTTTCCTTGCCTCTTTATTGGATCAGTGTGCAGTGAAGCCCGACACAATGGGCTAAAAACTAACAACAGGCACCTGTGGGGCAGATGTCCTTCACACACATTTCAACCCTTCCTTTCTGTCTCACAAAACAGCAAGGTCATAATATCATACGTGTTCAACTCTATGACTTACTTATATCACTTAAAAAAAGGTCATCTTACAGCATTACCACGGTTGTAATTAGTAGTCGCCAGCTTTTACTTGTGATTTATTCTGAATTTACAAAGAAAGTGAATCTAGCAGGTGCTTGTTCCAGTGTTAAATATCTTGTTCCTGTTCCTGTAACTGAATCAAAATTAAATAAATCTGAATGAAAATAATGCAGAACTGTAACCTATTACATTTGCAATGAATTGCTTGCCAGCTTAAGAGCACTAAAAATGGACGTCTATTTCAACTGTGCTCTACAGGACATGGCTACAGCTTATGTTTACGAACTAATTGTGGACAATATAAACTACTTATGGCTATTATCAATACATGATGATTTGAACATCTAGTTTTTGTGTAGTGATGAAAAAAAGCTAAAAGTGTCTCTACTGTACTCAGTACTCTACATGTACTGAAAGTGTACGTATTTGAACCTAATAGATACAAAAGTGTAGCTTTTGAAAAGGTACCGCCTCAGTGAAAGCTTTTGTACCTTTATCTCTGAGAGTGTGAGAAGATCAGGACCCTTTCTTTCAGAATATGCAACACAACTCCTTGTTAAAGCTCTTGTTTTGTTCAAACTTGACTATTGCAATGCTTCCTTGGCGGGTCTTCCTGCTAATTCCATCAAAACATTACAATTAATCCAAAATGCCCCTTCAATATTAGTCTTTAATGAGTGAATAAGAACACACATCACATGTTCTTCAGTTTGCACTGGCTATAGCTGTGCATAAAACTCAAAGCATGAATATTTGTCTAGAAAACTACCACTGGCTCTGCATCCGTTTAATTCACTGCTTATGTGGCCTCTAGAAACTTGCGCTCTGCAAATGAATAATGCATTATTGTGCCATCCTAAAGAGGCACAAAATCACTTTCGAAGACTTTTTTTTTTTTTAACTTTTCGAACCTGGTAGAACGACCTGCCCAACTTAATCCAAGCAGCTGATTTAAACGCCTAAAAACATCTGGTCCATCTTCATTTGACCCTCTAACTCTAGACTCTCTATTCTAATTCTTTTTTTATCTAGGCTATCTGTCTTCTTTTTATTTATTTATTACCACTTGCATGTTGTTGCTCTTTTGTTGGTTTTGATTGCTTTTTTTGTTCTACTTTGTATGTTGCTTTGGGTAAAAGTGTGCGCTAAGTGGCTAAATGTTAGTGCAATTTTTATATATTGCAATATTGCAAGAGCCTTTAGAGCTTTTCTTCAAATTTGGCATTGTGTGAACACATTTTTTAAACTGAAATATAAAGATGGAAAAATGTTATTTGAATGCTTTATACATTTTAAAATATATTGTAAGAAATATGCAAAAAGGGGAACTCAATAAGCAAATACATGAGGACATTTTTGTACATTTTGAAATATATTTTTGCTCTATGGGAAAGGTTTTACCAATTTATGCTTCAACTGCAGTTTTTGCAAACTGTACTTTACTACCACTGATATTTTGATATGTTTACTCCCTTACATCATGTCTCCAAGTCAATTTTGAATATCTTATCAATAATTACGATGACTAGATTATGCCACACTACATAGACAAACTACAGACTAATCGAAAGGTACTTTTTGTTGGTATCAGGTTAGCATTCAGGGATATAATGATATTGCCATGATGTAAAGACGGTAACGTCATTTATTTATTTATTTTTGTGGTAAATGCATACATAAGGAGCAGCATGTTAAAGTGTGACCCAAACAGACAAATGATGCTCTAGAAAGACATCAGTGTTCCTCTCATGAGGACAGCAGTGCGCTCTACATTACTAGAGCTCTAGTACTGAGATGCTGCGTAACGTCGGAGCGCGGCGCACTCGGGTTTGGGCTGCAGTGAGCGAGCGCGGCTCCTCGTCTGAAGGGAAGCTCGCAGTGCCAAAGCAGGCGGAGTCGGAAACGCGAAAGCCCTGCGCTCCTAATACTCCCTCCCCCGTCGGAGGTGTAAACGATCGTGGTGGAGGAGCTTAGGGAGCCGCCGTGATCGACTGTCCCAGAAAAGCGCTGCGTTATCCGGACGGAGATCTAGCCGCCAGTCGGTCGTCCCGTTGTTCTTGCCTTTAAGCGCATCCAGAGGAGCCGGCGTGACATTACACCAGCTCTCCCCTTTCTTCTCAAATAGAGGACGGATTCCCCCAGTCGCCCCAGGAATACCTCCCTACAGATTTACCCCAGAAATGGACGGTTTCCCCGGTAGTTTAGGTGAGTGTGTTTATCTGTGCCATGCAATGTTGACTATTAATAGATGCGTCTTCTGCAGACACGGCGAATATAGACGCTAGTGAGGAATGTGTGTGTGTGTGTGTGCTGGCTCACTGTACACTCGTGTCAGCTGTATAGCCACGCTCCTCTGACACTGAAAGCTAGAACGAGAAGAGCGCTGTGTCAAGAGACTCATACCACGATTCACTGACTGCTTTTGTGGTCCAGAGTCACATATGTTTATGTTTATAAAACCAGACCAATTGTTATTGGAAGTCACATTAATAATAATGCAAATAAATTCAAGAATGCAAACAAATGGCAAGCTAGTATGTAATTCTTTAGTATGTAATTATAATCCATACTTCAATTTCAGTTTGGAATAATTACAATTTGAATGGTGGTTTATAAAACAAAAACAGCACACTGGGGTTGAAATGATCCATGAATAGTGTTCCTGAAAGTGGACTACAACCACAAGAATGTGAGTTTATGGCATCTGTTGACAAAACGTATATTTTTATCAATTGCAACAAATTTAAGTGTAATTGTAATGCACTGTAATTTATGTTTTAAAACAAATCATGAAAGTCGTATTAACCACAAACCTTGATTTTCTAAAAAAAAAAAAAAAACTAAGCTGTAAAATTGCAGCAGAAATTCATTGGGAAACCTACGATGCATTAGGTTGGTCTATAAGATGCCACAATTCAGCAGCTCTGTTTAACAGAAAAAACAAACCAAAACAATGTGCAAATAATATCAGTACTGTAAAACGGCTGTCACCTTATAGCACTGTATTGATATACGTGTATATATTTGGACAGAATGGCATAAATGGAGCAGCAGAGCTGGCTGTGTGATGGTGGTGTTGGAGGTTTTAGAGCTCTGGCTGTCAGTGCAGATTATTGGTCAGATAACATTTCATGCCAGAGGCAGCAGGAATGTAGTTATTGTGTTTATGAGGGGTCCATTTAAGGTTTGTGAATGTGCTGATGTGCTATGTGTGCGTCTGTCAGACCTGTCAGATGCGTTGCTGGAGGTAAAAGGGTTTTTCAGACAGCTACAGGTGACAAGTGTAATTGCATAGTGGATTGACTGCTTTTAATATAAGCATATAGCAAATCTTGAAAGATTAATTTTAAAAATTACTTTTTTTTTTAAATTTCGAATGTATTGTTTTCTGATGTTGAGGTGCTTAATTTGAATGCAACTCTGTAAAGCTGGGTGGGACTTTGCCCTTAATTGTTGACTTGAGAGCGTCAGCTTGAATATCCTGTCATATAACAGCTGATCAATGAATTTCTGTTCTGATTATATAACTTGATTCTGTTGCTTGGATACGCTCGGAGGAGGGTTGAGCGCTGCTCTGAGTTACCGTGGTGATGTCGCAGAGTCTGGCAGGGATGCGATGTAAAGTAAAGGGCCTGTTAACTGCAGGGAGAATACTGTCAGACTTTACTGCAGGTAAACTTCATTTTGGGCCTGTTTTTGAGATTGGAGTGCATTTTTGTGAATATGGCCAAATTATTGGATATGACTCCTGCTGAACTTGCGGTATTTGTGTGTGTGCTAGAGTCTTTACAATCTCCTGCAATGCCCCCATCAACCCTTACTAATGACTTCTACTTTCTCTTTTTTCCTTATAAGCAAGCTTTTTATGTATATTTTAAAATCTGTAAATCAGCTAACGGTTATCAAACCACATCATCTCAATTTAATTTGTTATTCAGTTATCGGTCCAGTGAAATTTGGCTTACTTTATTTTGTACTGGTTTAGATTTCCCCGAAACTGCTTTTCTAATGCCAAAGGTGAAAGTTTCAAATGCAGAAGTGCACAAAGTGTGTAAAAAAACCCCAGACCTAGTATCAGTTTTGCACCACAGGTACATCCGTCAGAGACAGACCGCATATCAGCCACCCGCAACCTTGTCACCTCCGTCTCTTCATCACACAAAAGGCAGCAGCGGAGATTCGACTCACTCTTGTGAAGTTGTCGGTATGACGTGAAGGCTCGCTTTGGTTCTTGGAAGATTTGAATGTGGTTTTTGACTATGTAGAATGTGGTTTTGGTCGTGACGACAGTGAAGCTAAACTTGATAAATATGCTCATGTAATAGAAAGCGGACTGATTTCCTTTCGTGACACCTTTGATATGGGTGCCATAAAAGGGAACTTCTTAAAATTCTCGTGTACTATGCATTGATGTTGCTTTTGAATCCATTTTCAAGAAAAGCTTAATTAATTAAATTAATGACATTTTGTTTACAGCATCTTGAATACATATAAGTATGCCTCATTATAAATAAATATAAAATAAATACAAACAAGTAAAATGCTTATGAGTATATAAAAAAAGGTAACTAAATTATAAATTTTGTACAATGTATTTATGTAACATATAATTAAAAGTAACTTTTTAGCTGTTGCTAATTAGCAATGAAGCTGGTTCTTAAAAAAAAAAAAGTTGATGCAAAGTTGTTTAGATTTATTGTATCTTTTAGTGCATTTTTTCTTGGATTTCAAAAAAACCCCAAAACAATGAAATATTAATATAAAAAATTAAAAGCATACTCATATAAGACATGACTGAATGAATACATGAATGAATCAATAATTTTAAGAATTAATTGCATTTAAGTATATTTTTGAATACATTAATAGATATTAATGTTATGTTACTATCCCATGCATTTATACTAGCGGTGTTTTGCTGCATGTGTTTGCTCATTAAAATGTAATTTTAATTAGTATTTATGAAATACATTGTAAGATGATTTTTGTTTCATCTGACAAATTTCCATTTCGTTTTAAAAGCCGATTAGCCATTAAAAAAAAAATTAATTCATTCATTTGTATTTTTACTGTATTCAGGACTACCCAATCAAAACAGACTCAAATCTCAATTTTGGGTTGCGACCCATCAGTTGAGATCTATAGTGTTGTCGAGCGTGCCTCTTAGTTATGTGCTCTTACAAGTGTAGGTCAGGAGGTTGTCCTGTGAGCAGTGTGCTGCCTTTTAAGGCATGTGCATGTGCTATGTTGATGTGTAAAAGGCACTGAAGCAGGGAGCCTGATGGAGGTGTAGGGTCTTGCTCATGGCTTCAGCAATCTTAAAGATCTCTATGTAGGCCTCGAGTGTTCACTGTGCCGAGGTGGCGTCAGTTTGCGCTCTGCACCCGATCAGCCGCCCAACTGTCAAACTCAACATAAAAATAGCAGCCGCCCCCGTTCCTCCCGTCGCCAGGTGCATTCCCCACCTCCGTTGCTCAATCCCAGGCCGCCGTGGGGCCGTGTGTGGGTTATTCAGCTGTACCAAGCTGCTGTGGTGCTCAGAGGTGGATAACCAGATAGCTGCTGGTCTAAGCCCTGTACGGAGCGAGCTGTGATCTTGACTGTGGCACATTTTCCCACAGGGGCGGTGAACTTCACACTTCAGAGGGAAAGCACAACCCGAAGCTGTTTGTTTGCAGCTATAGTTGGTGATTTCCTGTGATGCAGCGTAGGTTTATGCATTGATGTAACAAAGTTTTTATGCAGATTAAATGCAACGTCATGTGACACTATGGAAGCTTATTTCTGCCATGGAATGAAAAAGTAATAATTGTGACTAAGTGCAGATTTAATCATTACAGATAACACAATTGATCATTTAAATGTTTTTTGTCCATGATTTTTTCAAAAACGTTGTGTTATTGTTAGAGCTGGGTGATATGGCCAAAATCTATCATGGTATTTTATTTCTATGATTATATATATATATATATATATATATATATATATATATATATTAACAATTTAGAATAGGTATTACTTGTTAACTATTAACTATGGATTTTCCCTCTTCTTAGATTGCTACTTATTAAGAGTTAGTAATGTAGTTGTTAAGTTTAGGTAATATAGAATAAGGCATTAATATGTCCTTAATTAATATTAACAAATGGCTAAAATTATGATAATATGCATGCTAAAAAGCAAGTACTAGGTGTAACCATAAAATAAGGTATTAACATATACATGCACATACAGTACAGTTCCCTCCACTAATATTGGCACCCTTGGTAAATCTGAGCAAAGGTGGATGTAAAAATAAATCTGCATTGAACATGCTGCAGATGTTTCACTGTGTGAGTTAAATATACATTACCTCTTAAAAGTGATTTAGTCATGAGCAGTAAGAGATTTTCTCTTGTTTGTTGTTTGATTAACATGAGTGACAGACAGCAGGAATATCAGACTGCTGTCGCTTTAAGAGCCGCCTGGCTTCAATACACTGTGACAAGTGTTTTTTTTTTCTCTGCTGTGGGCTTTCACTTATGGCCTATATGACTGTGTTTATAAGGACAATTAAAAAGACGCTATCTTTGATTTCTTGTTCTAGTTATTCATTTAGCTTTTTTTTTTTAGCTAGTAGACTAAGCTAAATGAAAGCTAACAAAGGGAAATGTTTAATTAGTTTTTTTTAGCATCAGTTTATAATACAAAAATCAACATATTTTCATTATTAACCATTTTGGAACATCCACTATGGTAAAAACCAGGGTTCCCAGACCTCCAGTGATTAAACTGTGGATCCAGATTCCAAAATAAGGGCACTGCATTGTCTTTGGACAAAAGCATCTTCTAAATGACCGTTGACTTATTTATTGAAGCAACAGTACTGTAGATGTGCCAGTTTCAGGTTTCTGATTCAAGGAAACGTTATAGCGTGTCTCTGTGTGCTCCATTTTCCTCTGTGTGTGTGAAAACCCCAAAAGGGTCAGATGCAAATGCCTTTTAATGTCAGCAGATAAATACAATGTGACTTCTATGAAAGCTGTAGCAGGACGTGTGAAGGCTGTATCATTGTTGGAAACCCTGACTTATGTTGGTTTATGATGAGCGGGTCTCCAGCATGGCTCATGGTTCATTTGCAGTGTGTCAAACTGGGTTTTATGCAGGAGTTTGTTTTGGAAGTATCTGATTGTTTTGACGCTAAATGACCTGTGATGTGGTTTTCGTGTGGTTGAGATTGCATATGGCAGTTGCTAATCTCAAGTGTGTGTGTGTGTATTTGTGTGCTGAGTTGCACTTGGAAAGACAAGCTGAGGATCAGATTTCAAAATTCCTTTTATGAAAGAAAAAAGATGGAGGGAAGCAGGAGACAGACGCAAAGGGAGGGAGAGATCCGGAAAGGGACACACGTGTGCCCGAACGCTTCCAGATGCTGGAATGTTGCCTCCCAACTTTTCACATTCCTCTTTTCCTTTATCCCTCGTAACAATGGATGAGATTACAGCTGGAGCAAGAAGAGAAGTATATGTGTGTGTGTGTGTGGAGAGTACAGACAGATAAAGTCTGATGAATTGCAGATCTGCAGACGCTAATGTCCACTTATTGTAGAATAAATGCACGTTCTTATATTTTGCTGCACACTAGTTCCAAAACACTCACTCAATCTTAGTATAACTCTGCCTTTGGTGAGAAATAAGAGGACTTAATGAGTCGGCAGGTAACTGTTTACACACACACACACACACACATATGCTTAGAAAGAATGCCATTAGAGTTGGATCAGTTTTAGTGTGTGGGTTGTGCTGGGCCACTGGCTGCTGCATGTAAACATTACTACAGTGTCACAGCCTTTAATTCAAGCAGTTTCTCAAGATGGGATTGAGTGTCCCAGAAGCCCACTTTGTCTGTCATCCATGTTTGTTTCATTTCTGTTAACTGCCTGTAAATCTCCTCTAGGGTTCTCTGGGAACAACAGGAAGTAGTATAATTAGTCAACAACAACCTCTGTCATCTGCTTTCTTTGATCAAGATTAAAAACATGCTGTTAAGTGAATGATGTGCAGTGTTTTAATGTTGCCGTTAGGGCTGGGCCATATTCACACAGAGCTGATATGATTTTTTTTTATTTATTCATTTATTTTTGGAATAAGTCTTTGACCAAAAATACAGTAAAAAAGTAATATTATCGCAATTTAACTTTAAAAGTTTTCATTTTTTAAAAACCAATTTATTCCTGTGATAGGAAACATTTACCGTGCGACTTATTCTGCGTAATATTTTTGTGTAAATAAAACAGATTCCAGGATTTTCTAGTGAGAAGAACATTAAAACGATCAGCAATTATTTGGAATAAAAATATTTGGTCATTTCTTGTCACTTTTGATGACAGTAATGCATGATTTTACATTGAGCCGTATATACTACTGATGTAATATACACTGACGAGCTGTGCAAAACCATGTTCATTATCAGCGGGGATTTGTGCAGCTCCTCAGTGAACAACGGCTGTGTGTAGTATATACGGCTCAGTCTGAAATCATGCGCCTAATGGAACATACGAGCTGATGATTATCGTGCATCCCTAATAAATTATAAGAATGTAAATATAAACATGTACGTACATGTACTGTAAATATACACAGTTCAAACACATATATTCTATAAACACAAAAACTTTTATTTTGGATGCAATTAATGACGTTTAATCATTTGACAGCACTAATATTAATACTTTAAAAAGGCTAATATTTAGTTGATTTGAACCAATTTTAAAACGCCTTTCACTGAACAAGACTGATTTTGAATTCATAACACATGCTTATTATGGGAATCATGGGAATGTTCATCACATTGCTTCATTTTGTGATCAGCATCATTGGAAATTAATTGGGAGTTTTTTAATGTCATGCCCTAGTTGTCATGTTTGTTCTGGAAGCTCATGCACAGAAAGTCTGATGAACACACAAGGCTTGACTGATTTATTAGTGCAGACCCTGGAGCCAGCAGCCATGAAATGGAGAATTGAATTAAGTTGAATCAACTCATTTGAGAGATGTTTTGCTCTGCTTCTCCAGAGTGGGGAAAAGGAGCGAAAAAATGGGCCGCACTGGAGGACAGTGCTGGTGAACATAAGGGGCTGTACTCTAACCTTAATCAGGATTAATCAGGATGTGCAGCCATCCCTCACGAGTGTGTGTGTGTGTGTGTGTGTGAGAGAGAGACAGCGTTGTAATCTCAGGGTGGAGATAAATCCGTACGGTAGAACAGCATGTAGTCTGAAGTGGTTCAGGATGGATTAAGTTAATGGCTGGGTTGGACACAGATCTTGGATGAGGTTTTCGGAGCTTTTTCTTCACTCGTGAACCCAGTCAGAGTTTTAGACGCATGTATTGAGCTCAAGATGAACATGATCATGAAAATTACCATCCGGGTCATGTGTGATGTGGTTATAACTCTATAAATGGCCCATAAACCACGAGGCGCACTAAAACATTTGTGTTAGGATAAACAGCAAGTTTGGCGAGTTGGGCTTTAAAAGTTGTAGTTGTTTACAATGTTGGTTTTTACAAACCGCATCCGTTCACACACATATTCATATTCACGATCTGTGTGTAGCAAAAGACAGGTGTGCGCTCAGCGGGGGCTGGATCAGTATCAAATGTACTCTATAGATGTCCGATTATCCACTCAGAGGCTCTTTTCAACTAGCTTGCCTTCTAAAGTCAGTGGCTCATAGATCAGTTGTACTCGTCTTCTAATATGTGTGTGTGTGTGTGCAGCAGAAGACTATAATCTTATACTATAATACCATGTAATATGGCAAAATAATTTTTTTAATACAATGTACATTAATTACATAGCTAAAATTTGTATTTAATTTTAATTTTTAATTTATAATGTCAAATAGCAATATAATGAAATGATTATTATTTCAATTTAAAATAATTTTTTTTTAATATATATATATATATATATATGTTGAAATGCAATGAATTCCTGTGAAACATGAGTTTTCGGCATCATTACTCCAGTTCTCAGTGTCACAAGATCCTTCATAAATCAATCTAAAATGCTGAGAAACTGCTGAAGAAAATGCTCAAGAAACATTTCTAGTTATGACAATATTTAAGAAGTTGCACCACTGAGAAAACTCTATATTTTGAAACTATGCCATGCAATTGATCGCTTCTCTATATCGACAGGAAACGTATTGTGCTTGACTAAGGTTAGTTGTTTGTGCGTGGCATGCTGACAGGTAGAGTGTGGCTGTGGGTTATTATTTTTAGCCCTTTTGTCACCTATAAATCACAAGTGTGCAACGTCTGTCATTTTCTGCCATCAGACGCCTCCACACTATCCTCCTGAAATGCTAACCGTGTCACACGCCGGCCACAGTCACTCACCTACGCACACAAAACCCTGACTTCAGCTGCCTTGTAAACACACAAGGTTGGACTCTACAATTAAGCTAAACAAAGTCAGCATGTGTGATTAAGCCACAAAACTGTGATTTTAAGTCTTACTTAGATCATGTGTGGTGCTTAGAAATTTTCACAATTCACATAATTCTAATTGCACATAAAAAAAGTCAAATTTCTTTCTCTTTATTGGTATTTTTCTGGATTACTGAAACGATCTACGTGGTGGTTGTTTTACTGGGGAAAAAAAACTCCCGTTCATGTGCTAACGTCTCGTCATAATTAGGTTTGTGAGGTGAGGTCAGCCAGTGCATTGACACTGCAGATTCTACTCTCCGCATAAACATGTGTCTGTCCGACGGCCTCATTCAGTCTCCGCAGTGCAGCAGATCCCACTGATGACTCTGCACTTTCACTCAGGAGAGCAGTCCACTGCAGCCCGTCCAACTTTCTCTGGTAGTTTTCCACAGCATCCAGCTCGAACATGGCTGGTAAAATGATTTCCACGCTGCTGACCAGGTGCAGAGCAGCAGGAGGTGCTCAAAGGTTTGTTTCATTGGAAGCTGTTTGTGTGAGGTGCAGACAGAGGGCGCTGCAGACGTTTTAGACAACTGGATTTGAGGCTGAAGAGGGAGTTGTGGGTGTGTGTAAGTTGTTGCTTTGTGTCCAATAAACAGAAGATTTCAGAATTTAAACTTTAAACAATGAGAGATTAAAGGTGCAATAAATAATACATTTACACCTAATGAATAGTGCCTTGAAAATGATGGATCTATATATATATATATATGCATAAATTAAATATCTGAACACAAAACAATGCAGTGCAATGCAATAAATTATTGTTATTTTTTTTTATGTCACAGTAAAGTGACAATCCAGAAAACTGAAAATCCAGAAGCAAATGTATTCATCATTGATAACATTTTAAAATATATTAAAATATAAAGCAGTTATTTAATATTTTTGATCAAATAAAAGTAGCCTTAATTGGCGGATAAGAGGCTTATTTAAAAAAAAAAAAAAAAGTCTTACAGAACTCTAGTGGACACACAAGCATGTGGAAGTAATCACAATATAAACATTTAATGTTGAATATGTTAAACAACATTTTACAATAATACAGTATGATAAAGTAGTCCAGCATGAGACCTGGCTGAGTTTCTAAGCAAATTTGCAATGTGAATTCAATCATAGCTGGTCTCATATCTTCTTTACTTGACTTTAGGGTCATCTGAAAGAGGTGGGAGTTAAATGACGTTTATATGCCTTTTTCTAATGGCAGAACTGAAAACATTAGTTGTTTTTTTTCATGCTCCATGCATGCGATAAGTGTCATTATAACACCTGGAATGCGTAGTGCACCTGGAATCTAAGTAAACATTGAGTGTCCAGCATCACACAGAGAGGCATTCCATATTCTTCTCTAGAGAGAAATCATTAGTACCTAAAATTACCCTCTTAGGGACTTTTAAGTAATCTAGATCATTTGTAATTAAGCATTTGGAGAAAGATGTCTCAGTGCTGTTTTTGCACTGTACTGTTATTGCTGTGGTAATTGTTCAGCTCCAGTGAGCTGCTACAGACTGAGCATTGTGAGCTTGCGCACGGACTGTTTGGAACGGCGAGGTTGGGGTTTGCTGTTGGAACCGTTCTACTCCTATAGTGCCCATTAATTCCTGTAAGTACCACACTGGGGTTTGAGTGAATGTACTTTCCCTAACGTTTCATTTTGATCTTGCTTGAATAAATTTGAAAGCTTGCGTAAGCACTTTGAGCAAGTTAAAGAAGAGAAACAGATGTAAAAAGGAAAGCGTAAATAAGAGAAATATGTGAAGACATATGGATAGTCAGATGAATAGCAACAGAAATGGTTGTTTTGTTATCCGTATCTAAATTGCTGCTCTCTTCTGCCAAACAGGGCTATCCGATTAAGAAAGAGTCAATAAATATTTGCTTTGTTCATTAAGATGTTTTATTGAAAGCCTAGAGCTGCATAGACAGAAGCCCAACTAGCATTTTGGGCATTTGCACTATATGCAGTTTTTATATACAATCCTTTTTTTTTTTCATTTGCTTCAAGAAATAAAAGACGACTTGGAGCCCTCAACTAGGAGTCTCGCAATACCAACTCTATCAAAACTGACCTCTACTTTTTTTCAATGTACTGTGGCTTATTTATTTCTTTGTTTATTCGCACTAATGTGAACTGCACTTTGTATATTGTGTTGGCCGTTATCTAAAGGAGATTTGGCGTCTGTCTTCTTTAATTTGCACGTTGTTAATAAATCACCTGCAGAAATTCCTACGCCCATCTGCATCTTGGAATTTCTCACTCATTTGCCCTGTTTAGTAAACCTGCCCCTTTATCATCTCTACGCTACTTTTCTACTATGTAGTGTGCAAAAAAACAATACCCAGGTGACTTGCAGCTTCTGCTGAGATTTTGGTGTGCACATTTGATGGCCACTTTAGTATCCCATGAAGCCATAGGAGAGAACTCATGAATGGCAGGTAAGCGACCCAAGTAGGTCACATGACAAAAACATGTCATGAGCTGCGAGGCGTGTGGCTCAAACGTACTCAATTTGGACTCGATTACAAAGCTAAAAGCTACCTGTGACGGAAAGACAAGCAAGGGTCGTGCTGCTAGTTGATGATCTGTCACTAAAACTCAATGGGCATTTGAAACGTGCATTAAAATGATGATAATATTCAAGAGTCCTTCTACAGTGCCTCTAAAATCATTTTGATATTGTGAGCTCCTGTTACACGAGGACATTTTTCTCACGGACAGGGAAATTAAATGTGATTAGATATGAGATACCATAGCGAGAAGTTTCTGACAGCAGTTCTCCAGTCAGACGAGTGTCAGCTTGTCAGTTAGTGTCAGGTTTGCAGTTTAAATTCTGCAGCAGCCCTCTGGCTACGTGCTTCCTTTGATTTCACTCCTTTAGTTGGCTTTTAATGGCAAAACTTGACACGCACAGATTGGCACTGTCATTTGCAGTCAAGTATTTTGCTGCGTTGTGTTCGTGACGTTTCAAGAGTTGTAGGTGTTTTGGAGTGATTGTTAACGATTAGTATTGTCTTATCAGTCAGTTGCAAACTGGTCCAGCGTGAAACTTTGCCCGGATCAATGTACAGCCCTCTAGTCTCGTTCAATTACTGCACACTCGATCTGTCTGCTATTATTTAACTGACAATGTGGCTTTTATTAGTCCAGGCTATGTGAACTGTATCCTGCCATTTGTACGCTCTGCTCGGGCACGGGTACTGTGCGTTTCCTTCATTTAATTTGCATTGTTCACAGTCACAGAGATGACACTGAGCTGACACTGAGAGATGGTGAAGTAGGACTGGGCAATATATCGCATGAGATATTCATGCGCATCTCATCAGTAAAGCCGGTTCTTTGATTAGCGATAGGGATGCAACGGTACAGTGAGCCCACGGTTCGGTTTGTATCACGGTTCTGTTTCGATACATAAGTATTACTGTACAGTACTGTATGTGAGCTCTAACATAGCGGGAGGTCATTTGCCCTTTCTATTTCAAGTTATCGAGGTACAGGGACAATATTAAATGTTAAAAAGGTACAGATTAAGTCAAAACACCACATTTATTTTTTGCCCTCTTTCAAAAACAGACAATATAAAAAGTGCAGTAAAAAGTGAAATATATACATGAACATTATTCAAAGAAATATTGACAGCAGCAAGAAAATACTGAAGTTTTCTAAATACACCATCAGAATAAACAACAATAACAAAATGTATCACTAAGTGGTGGCGCTTACTCGCGTCGTCAAGTTCTGGGGTAATTTTGCTGCTGAAATGTTAACCTATGCAGTCTGAGCCGGAAACAGAATTGATTCGTTCGTCTCTCGAGTCTTCTGGTTTTTCGAGTCGTTCGTTCATCACGTGACAGTCCCATAAGCTTAACCCATGCAGCCTGAGCCGTGCGCGACTGAACGAATCACTCCCACGAGACGACTCGTTCTTCCCGAGTCACATTAAAGATTCGTTCAAAATGAATGAATCGTTCAAGAACGACCCATCACTAGTCTCAAGGATTTCTGACCATCTCCTGATTGTCTGTGCGCTTAATACACAGGAAATGCCAATTTTAATTAAAAATGTTTGTTTAATGCCTAAAGTAGGTTAAGTACCGAAATATCGCGGTTCACGTGGGTGTACCGAACCGACATGTGCATCCGTTGCATCCCTAATTAGCGGTAAATCTCTATCACTTGTTTTGGCACTTTAGGAGTTTTTACAATGTTTTCGCACTGTTTAATGATTAAAAAATTGCCGCAGGAGCTTAATATAAATTACAAATTGCCAACATTTGAATTTTATTCAAAAACAAATAGTTTTATTGTTTTAAGAGGTGATCTAAATATTTGCAACTGTGAAACAGATGGAAAATTGACAGCCTTTCCTGCAATTCTGTGGATGTTTTGTCCAGGTCTTCAAGTCGGTCAAGTGACTGAAAACGATGAATTCTTATGAATGGCAGAAAGTGCAATGCGCGATATGGAATAAACCCGCCTTCTAAGTGAAAGAGCCAATCATTGATTGGTAAAATCATTGTCACTGCAGCAGCTTTTAGAAGCTGCAGTTTCCATAGAAACCTGAGGCTGGACCAGTTGATGCACGTCATAAGCACGTTGGAGCTACGCATGCGCATTGGCTGGTCTAGCCTGAAAAAATACTCTTTTTAAATGCTATTTGAACACAAGAAACAACATTCCTGGGCCTGTTCTGCTAAGCCATTTGCCACAAATGTTCATATTTATATTTATGTTAATTATTTATTTGTTATTCATCATATGTCATATTTCTTCTTAAAATCCTTAACATTTATTAGTTTAAATACAATTATATAATCTGAATTTTAATGATATACATGCACTTGTTGCCATTTTCTACATTTTTGTGGACTGTTTTAGAAGCAAGATACTGGATCTTGGCTCTCCTTAAGTGACATTTTACTTTTTTATTTATTATTATTAGTATTATTATTATTACATTTTTGTATTACAGTGACAGAACATTTTTAAAATCTGCTCAAATTTGGTCTCTGAGAGTCTCTGAGTATAACGTTTTCTTGCTCCAAGTTTTATCTACCACACAGTTAAATAGACTAGTATGCACCACAGTAAACAGCATTAACATCTGAGACAGGTTGTTTGCATTCTTATGATGTTTACACCCCCTCCTCACACACACACACACACACACACACACTCGGAGCGATGCCGGCTACGCACCTGTGATTTCACTCAGGCAGGGGTGTCTGTGATCACTGCCGTCAGCAGAAAGCCAAGCGAGCTCTCTGGCGCCGTACCACTCATCTGTGGCATGCTGCTCGTGTGTGTGCGTGTGTGTATGTGCAAACTTTGCAGCGGAATTGGCGGCAAAAGACGCTGAAACTTGTTAAAACGCAACCCTTTCAGCTTCATCAAGTCTGCACACAACTGCACACAAACAGCGGCTTGGATTACCATACGAATGATTTAATGGCATGTTCAGAAGCATATTTGTGGGATTTAATGTGTTGTAGCTTTTTTGAGTCTGTACACAAAGATTGCAGCCCAGAATACCACAGAGCTTGGCTTATGATGTATGGCAGCACAATACAAAGTTTAGGCAGCATCGCACTAGATGAACTGTTGGGTCACACCATTAAACATTTGCAGTTCTCGTCATGTTCGCAGACTGTTCAGTTGAAACATCAAAGCCTAATGTGCTTTATCTGCATGTAAATACCGGTGGTCTTTTGGTTTTGCAGCCGCCAGCAATGCTACTTTGCTGCACTAGAAAAGCGAGCGCAAGAATGCAGTAGCTAATAACGGCGCCTGGTAGCAGTAGTTTTTCCTCTTGCAGGGCTGTTGAAGAAAGAGAAATACGACCAAGAAATGTACGGGCAAATTTTTCCGGTCCACAACAAATGCAGGTGAAACGCGAAGGTTGCGCAGAACGTTGCGTCTTAGCACCGCGGCAGAAGTATCGTTTCCACTCGACTCTCACAGCCCCTCAGCACTGCAGTGCTCTTCCAGGCTAATTGGAAACAGGGATGCAAGGAATGCAGCCGATGCTGCCGAAGGGTTCAGTGGTGGGCGGCCAAGTTTGCACCCAAACACGCTCTTCTTGACACACACCCATTCGCTGAGGCACTGCGGGGGAGGCAGGAATCACGGGGATCAAATGGTGCATAAACTAGATGAAATAATAGAAAGAAATCAGTAGGTAACACATTTTTCTGCTGACTCACAAACTTGGGAGAATGCTCGTGTGAATTAATCAGTCATTTTGACTTAGCAAACCTCAAGTCTTTATTGTCGCTGACTTGTAATAAACATGTTATGTTGTAAGATTGTCGACTTAAGTTCTTGTAATTAACTACACATGAACAACCAGTTCACCTTCAATGTTTTCACTTGTAATGTGTTACTAAATATAGTGTTTGCTGTATTTATTATGAGCATTATTTGCATGTTGTTTAACAGAGTTAAATGCACAATTTGTTATTTGGTATGTCCTCAGAAAATGTAGTCATCTCTTAAAAAAACGTATTTTAAAGCAGTTTAAACATGTTGCTGATTACTGAACTGGAACATTTATTATGTATACTTCAACCTAATCTTAACTCTAACAGAAAATTTTTGAATGTGCAATAAAACACAACAACATCCATGCATCCACCAATGTGTATATAAATTCAAGTACATGCATGTGTAAATTTAAGAAAAATATGTTTATATATATATAAAATGCAAGAATATGAATAAACATACATATTTTTTTAATATGTAATGTATGTTTCTGTATTTATATACGCATAACAAATATACAAAGTGCACATGCATGTATAATATAAACAAAAACTTTATTTACTTATCGTTTTTACGAATGAGAATGCCCTCACACACTGATACCAACACTACGAATGACTTAATCCCAGTACTCATTCACATGAGAAAGACTATCCATTCTCCATGGCTCCTTCTTCTCTGTGTGGGTGTCCTAACACAACCTTCCTCTAACAATCTGCGGTTGAAATGAGCTGAAGTTGGAAAGCAATAAAAGGGTTCTGTGGCCAAGTTAAGCAACAAAAAAGCTTCAGACTGCATAGCTGTTTTGTACAATGCCATTTATGATGGCACCATGTTGCTGGATGCTTGTGTAATGCTTTTGTTAGCATCTCAATCACAGCCAGAGACACGGACAAATGATGCATATTACATAGAAGGGGAAAAAAAAACAAAGAACAGCAAGCTTTATCCTGATCGGCTTGCTTTGTGTATTTACTGGGGGTCAGAATGCATCTTTTTGTAAGTTTGCAGAATTTAAATGTAGATATTTAATATTACAAAGTTGCCTAGTACCAATTAAACAATTAATTGGCAATAAACATTAAAATCGGTCAATCAACCCCTCTCTGTTTGAATGGACAAAAATAAATGGCGAAGAGGGCACAGACTTCTTGCCGATTCTCAAAAGCCTGATTAGTGACTAGCCGATGTGTTTGCATTTGCACTAGGCATTTCCCTAAACGCTAGTTTGCGTGTGACTGCTGTGTGTCGAACATGTCTTGTTTTGTCAGGCTCACCCCATTGTGGTTTCTCTCTGTCTGTATACATCTCTTTTTCTGTCATCCCTCGCTGTGTGTGTCAGTCCTATAACTCATGGCAGCCATTCTCTCTGCAGTCCGTTTGACCTCAAATGCCTTTATCACTCCATTGGGGCCAGCTGTGCATATGCATGCATGTGCGTTGGTGTATTTCTGGCCCTCTGTCTTGTTCTAATTTAGCGAGGCTAAACAAACCACGCTCTTCATGGGGAGGTGCTCTACATGCTGTAAACGATATTACAGAGCCTCTGAAGCTGAAGTGTGTCATTTTTTTTAAGTTAAAATACTTTACCCTAGACAAATAGTAAAGGACTACTATTAATAAGCCAGGCTAATTCCCTTACGTATTAAAACACTAGTGTTGTTTTTTAAAACATTGCTCCGTTTGTTTGAGAATCTGAATAGCCCAGCACGGCAACACTGACTCAGCCAATTGTGTACGATTGGGGGCGGGGCTATCTGTTTGACCGACCAATTGCGGACAAGTAGAGTGTACAGAAATAATAATAAAAAAATACATATTTATGGAATTGCTTTTATCCAAAGGTAGAAAATACAAAACCCTGCATACAAACTACAGCAGCTTTTTTTTTTTTCATTTGCTTACAAGTGAAATTCATCATAGCAGTTACTGGTGTGCAAAACTACATTTACTACATCGCAATGATTTGTAATTGGTATATAATATTTTTTTACTTTACAGTATGTTCCCATGAACAGAGATGTCTTTAGGGGGCGTTCGGATAGGATGTGCTCTTATGTTCAAAACCTGACAGAGGGAGGTCTGACTGTCTGTGCGGTCAAGAAGAAATCTAACCAAGCTCACTGACTCACTAGCTTTTACTAGTGTCGCAGAACTTGACTTTGAACTATTTGTAAAACATCTAGTCCTCTTTATGATTGCTAACAATGGCCCACTTAGGAACTCTTAGCTTGATGTTTAAGGCTGTTTAGGATCCTCTCAAACTCTAGTGCACACTGGTCTCTGATGTTGACACCTCTCTCTTACAGCAAGGAGCCAAACTGATCATACTGGTATCAGGGTGCATTGCTCTTACGTATTGTGTAAGCCTTAACGCCACCGTTCAGACATGCCCAAATGTGTCATGTCAAAAACCATTAGCCTCATCGTGATTTATGCAGGGCAGAGATGGAGAGATATGGAGCAAATTAAAAATAAGAATGGAGAAGAGAAATAATATTGCAGTAAATCAAATGGAAATCTATAGCTTTTGACATTGCAAAAATGGATATGCATGTCTTTACCGACTCAAGTGCAAGCTTGCATGATCTGTGCCTTCACACTTTATCACTGCTGCTAAAATGAAGAATCTTTGGAAACATGCCCTTGAAAATGTTTTTTCTTTTGTCTGGCCTGAGTGGGTGTCATGATGAGTCATCAGTAAAGAGTTCTGGTTGAAGCCAAGAGAATTTCAGCACTTTCACAACACAATTATTTTAACATTTAGTGCAGAGTTCATTTACTTAAATGCTGTGTCATCTTATTTATAGATTCCTGAAATTAGTCTCACCCTGTTAGACTGTGCTAGACATACGAAGAGTTCATTTGAAAAAAAAAAAAAAAAATAGAAATAATAATTAATATTATATCTTGTATTAATAAATAATAAATCAATTATCATGTTTTTATACATTTATATATATATATACATATATATTTGACCTAACTGCAGTTTGATTGAAATGCACAATGAATAAACATGACTTTTAAAAAATGTTAAAAACTGAGTTCCATCTTATTTTGGTTAAGGGAGTCATGCAAAGCAAATTTTCCGCACGCTTATATGATTCTTTAGGGTCTTAATGGAAAGTTTGTAATATAGTTTGTTTTAAAATTTCTCAAAGATATGGGAAAAAAAGCTTATTTTACCCTGTCAAAAACAGCTCTTTAGAAATCACTCTGTTCTGTGTACTTCCCCTTTAAATCTTCACGAGCTCCGCTGACTCCGCCCCTCTTTTCCCAGGCACTCTCCGAGGATCTTTTTTTAGCCGTATTCATAGTGAAACTTGCTAATTAGCACATTATTAGGAAAGGCGATATGCAAAGATACATTAAAAAGACATTATACTCACGCATTTCGGTTGATCAAGGGCGCATTTCCGTTCAGAACCAAACGTAACGTTAATCCTCCGCATCTTCAGTCACTCAGATGTCGGGAGTAAATCACTGCTGCTATGTTCATTAATACATTCAACAAAAAAACACCTCAATCTCTGAGGAGTCTTGCTTGTCTCTACGTCTCGGTCTGATGAGGTAAGACACCAGTTCAGTCTGTGTGACACGCTGCTGTCAATCAACTATTGTGGGAGTGGCGTCACACCGACATGCATTTGAGAATGGCTTGATTTCAGAAGGGGCAATTTATTTTTATTAAATTAAAAGAAAACTACTAGTGGATCTTTATCATTGCAGGGTGGTTGTGTATTCACACTCCCAACACACATCTCAGTCCAAACCGCTTGTAAAAGTGCATGTACCACCGTATGACCCCTTTAAGAACTACCTTTTTAGGAAAGACCTATTCATTTTTGACCTATTTGGACTGCTAGTTTTGTAAAGCCAAATCAGGGCGTAACTGCTGATTTGTTGAACGTTCACAGTTTTATGTGTTACATGCATCACTTGGTGTTGCATGCGATGCTGAAAGTGACTCTTGGCTCCACAGAGTGACTTGTTGTATTGGTTTAAGATTTGGGTTGGTGCTCACCAGAAGGTTGTGGGTTCGGAGCCCCATGCTTTTTGTGCATGACTCTTAACCATCTTTTGTTCAAAGCGTACAGCCCCAATAATAAGCAGGGCAATAAATTCTTTTTGGATAAAAGTGTCTGCTAAATGACTGCTCTCGTAAACTGCTGGGGTGTTTGATATTGCTGCAGTGGTGCATTTTATTGGTGACGTTGTTTCTGGTAAAGCGTTGGGTTGTTCGTGCAGATGCTCTTCTGAAAGTATGAACAGCCCTTCTGCTTTCACCCTTTGCACACTCTGTCTTTCCTGTGCAGCACAGACTGCCTTCCTGCCTTCTCTATTTTAGTGTAATTTCTGTGGGCCTCTGACGAGTCTCTGTTTCCTTTCTCAAGATGACTGTGTCCATCACCAGGCCACGCGACAGCGGGCATGCTGGGACACGGGGAGTGGCAAATGCTTTTTGTCTGCACTGCAGTGGAGTTATTTTGCAGGTCTCGCTCTGGGATTTGTGCATTCTGCCATGTTTGCATCTATAGTTTAGGCATTTCATTTTGTGCATAAATTTGTTTATTGTCAAGAATTGGGCACATGGGTACATTTTACTTGCTGGGCACCTTTTACTTGTTTAACACCAGTTATTCACCTCAGCACTTATGTTATATGTCAGCATTTTGAATTAGTGCATCTGCACATCTGTGTATGACAGTTTGAGCTGTGTTAAATTTGCCTTAGGGTCTTTAACGTCTACACGCCCAGCTCGACCTGACTAACCCTAACCCTAACAAAACGAGTCAGTCTACTCTTGAAAAAGTAATTAATAGACCAAAAGTCCAATTTCTCTAAAATGTCCTGTAGTGCCTTTACTTTCTAAAATGACATGCATCACTTGAAATTATCTGGTAAGAACCTACAAGTAAATGTACGTAAGCTCAATAAAGAAATGAAATGAATGACAAATGGATTTGCAGTGGTTGCTTTGCGGTTTGATGCGGCAGCCGTCACCTTCAGTGTTGAGATGGTGATACAGACTCAGTATAGCAGAACTGCAATGTTTTATCACAATATTTGGGTAAAACCTACACATACTGTACGTAACACATTCACTCTCTGAAATTGATAGCAATTACAGATTTGTTGGGAAGAAATCTGCATATTTAGTGTGCAATCCGTAATGCTTATAGAACAAATTTATCTGTTTTACAAAGTATTTACTAATACATGTGCTGGGCATCTCATACATATTTAATTTCTTTATGCCTAGTGATAGGACAAGTGTGCCCTATGCCTTATGTGCCCTAATTGTTTTGAATGTATATGATTTAAAGGCGTTTTAAATTACTTCATTGCAATGCTGGGCATTAGGGGGTTCAACTTATCAATGTTTAATATAGTATTAAAAGGTCACATGGTGAAATTAACCATACTGGTTGAAATACTGTAGCCTATATACCTTTTGTACCCCGAGAGTCAATATCACTTCTTTGACACTTTCAGAAATAAAGATACAAAAGCTGTCACTGGGCCGGTACCTTTTTAGAAGGTACACTTTTGTACCAAATAGGTTCAAATTAGGGTTGGGTCCATAGACGATGCCATTGTCCATCGCGATCCTCTGCCCCGCCGCAGCAGCAGCAACCAGCTCGTGAAAAACACATTTAATCTATGGTGGCAAATCCATGCCATTAATAAGCGAGTGCACCACTGATGCTGGCGAGCGCGGTAAATTATTTCCGCAAGAGGAAAACAAATGTACATGGGAACAAACAGGGCCGCGAGCTCATATCAAACCCTCGCGCGTGCTTGATGTGTCATCCGTGCGCAATTCAAGCACTCGCACGCGATCACTCCTGCGCTCGATCTTCTCTCACCTGTCTCGAACACTGTTTTGTCAGTCGTGGGGCCGGGCTTAGTGTTTTAGTTACAACTAACCACCCTCACCCGCCGCCTACGACGACGACGATGCCATCGTCCATCGCAGTGTTTCACATTAGAAATCTTACGATGCCAATTTGGTCGACATCGCCCAACCCTAGTTCAAATATGTACACTTTAATTACTTATTTGTACCTTTAAGGTTTCAATATAGACCCTTTAGGTTCAAACATGTATCTTTTCAAAAGGTACCGCCCCAGGTTTTGACAGCTTTGCACCTTTTATTCTGAGAGCGTATTGTACATATATTATCAATTTTATAGTTTATAATGAAAATAGATAGAATAATGCCCAAATGTTACATTTCTGTTTAAAAAAGTAAAAATAAGTCCCAGTTCGAGTTGGAATGTGCTTCATATATGTGACCCTGGACCACGAAACCAGTCGCAATAGCCCAAAATACATTGTATGGGTCAAAAGTATTGATTTTTATTGATTTTTTTTGCCATAAATCCTTAAAGATCATGTTTCATGAAGGTACTTAGTCAATTTCATACCGAAAATATATTAAAACTTAATTTTTGATTAGTAAGATGCATTGATAAGATCTTCGTTTGGACAACTTTCAGCGTTTAGATTTTTCTGTACCCTCAGATTCCAGATTTTCATATAGTTGTATCTCGGTCAATTATTGCCCTATCCATCCAAATCATACATCAATGGGAAGCTTATTTATTCAGCTTTCACATCACGTATAAATCCTAATTTCCGGAAATTAACATTTACGAGTCACATATGAGTAACATGCTTATAAACCCATGTTTTTTTTGTTTGTTTCAGAACTTTTAAAATAAAAATGGCTTTTTTTCAAAGATCAAGTGCTGGAAAAGCCTTTCTAAAACAACTGTATGAACCCTGAGTATTTCAAATCAAGTGCATTTCAAATCACAAATTCCATTTCACTTGAAATAACGCCATCAGAGAAAACAGCCTGATGTAAGTAGCAGGCTAATGCAGCTAAGTAGTTTTTGAAAAAGTTTTTTGATCATTCAGATAGGCGTACACTCTGTTTGTGGTTTGTAATTGCATAGAAAGCTGAAATATGATTGGCTGAGTGCAGACGTTAAGTGTGCAAGTGGATGCGTATGTGTGTGCGAGTGGGAGTTTGACAGTCCCTATGATTGGCCTTTGACCTACTTTCTTTTCGTTCCTCGTCTGTAATTGTGTCAGTATGACACTCATGTCCCGCTGAGAGATGACGTTTCCACCTCGTATGCTGATTATATTCTCAATCTCCTCTCGTTTGGTTTCTAGGCTTTTTTACGCTGAAGGATTGCGGTGTACGTGGCCACGATATCCTTTCTCTCCTCTGTTCTCCTCTCTCTGGCTTCTAACCAGTCGCTTTTTGTTGTTGGTTTTTCTTCCAACTTGGCAGCTGTGTGCCGAAGGAATGCTCTCTCTCACTCGCTCTCCTTCTCATTGTTTTATGGCTCTCCTCAGTGACAGGCTGGCCCCTTCACAAATGTTGGATAATTAAATGTTTCATTCTTTTTTAAACACTGCTGCTATGCTCCACTCCTTCTCCTCAGGTCTAAGATTAATAAACAGCCGTGTTGTTTTTGTACAAGGGCCCGCCAAGGCACACTTACTTATTGAACTCTGAGGGATATAAACTGTAAATATAAGAAAAGTACATAAGTTGTATATAAACGCAGGCACTAAGACTCGGAATGATGTACAGGTAATGACCTGAGCTCATAAACACACATGCAGTCATTCACTCACATTGTTTTGCAATGCATAACAGTCATGGGATGATCATCGGATTTGTGATGGGGCTCATATTTACTACAGAAGTATTATCACTTCATGAAGTAGCAGCATTAGCATCTAACTTAATTCCTGATGGGAAATTGATCGGTAAAGTTGTTTACGGATTCTTAAATTGGATTACTAACCAACTTATGTCATACATAAGATTTTTTAATCAGAGAATTAAGATTCTTACTGTTTGACCATTCAAAAAAGAAACCTCGACCATTCAAGTAGCTGTATTGGTAGATTTCCTAGTATTATGATAATATACTTATATTATGTTATATGTATTTGTAAACTGATTAATGTTTTCTGTAATTGCCTTTAAGGAACATTCGTTATAGTTGTTATAGCATATTAGTGAACTAATTAGTGCAATATAAGTTTTACCCAGATAAGTAGGCAATTAAATATTTATACGTAGCCTAATTTTCATAAATGATCTAAAATGCACTTCAAAAACACACTTAAGTTAAAATTAAAAAGTACTTTACTTTAGTCCATTAGTTAACACATCAAAAATAAGTGTACTTGTTTAAAGTTAGGGTTGGGTACCGAAACCCATTATGGCACCGGTACCTAAGTAACCGAATCAAAACGCAGATTTCGGTGCCGTGCCTAAACGACAAACCCAATATATCTATGGTGGCAAATCTATGGCATTAATAAGCGAGCGCACC
>JAUMHG010000055.1:3654947-3686567 GCA_032359395.1 Enteromius anoplus | reverse complement strand
TTAACACATTTTAAATATTCAGATATACAGTATACAAGTATATAAGTAACATTATAATGTGCAAAAATAATAATAATATATATTGCAAATATGAAAAGGAAGCTGCATTATAAATGGCTTTTATTGTGTAACAAAGGATGGGATTTTCACGTCCAGAACATACTATGCATTGCTCTGTTTATATGAAGGAGCCACACATAAGTCACTCAGGCTTGAAGAAACAACATCCATCAGTACGCATTATTTCCAGGCTGTTAAATGAATTATATCTAAACAAATTATTGCTTTCTCATAATTTATCAGTACTTGTCCCTCATTCTATGCTAAATGTCCTGCTAGGATCAGGCTGACAGTGTAGATCAGAATGTGTTACGCTCTGGATCGCTCTGAGCGGTCCACCCAGAAGAGGAAAGTAATGGAAAGCAGATGTGATGTCCTCTCAGTGCTCAAACCCTTGGTTCTTGCTTAATAATCCGCAGAGTAATCAGGCTAGCACATTAGTCCAGCCATGCTTCAACACCATTAGCAATCCGTCTAGTCTGTACTTAATAACGCGAAAGAGCCCGCCTGCTGAGTTATTCATATCAACTCTGCAAGCTGTCCCATCCAATTAGCTAAAGAGAACTGGAAAACCAATTAGCTGTCTCCGTAATGTCATTTCACGTCCCGATTCATGCTTGTTAGACGATGCAACAAGGATTTGGCCACAGTCAGATTACTTAGAGAAGCCTCTGCAATCGACTCCGCAAGTACTTAAGCTTTCTTTTAGGTAATTAGCAGCAGAGATGCTAAATATGTGGTTGCTGTGGTTATCACAATGTGTGTTTTATATTCTTGAAAAGAGGAAATAGAGAGTGCAGTAAATGGTGGACCAAATTTTATGTAGCGCAGCTAGCATGCATGTTCGTGCTGGACTAGCATGGTTTCTGCTAGTTAGTTTTACTTGGGGAGGAAACCCAGCTGGTGAAGCTACAGTAGTAGACCAAATAAGCTAGTAGCATGGTAATAATGCATAGTATTATTTTGGCAAATATAAGAAAACAATACAGTCATGTAAAGCACTCGAGCAACTTCTAATAAGCTAATTTTAGGGATGGACATCATTAGACCTGTATACTTTACCATACAGTATGTACTGTAGAAGTGGAAGTGTGTCCTCTCTGCCCCGGAGTACTATCGGTTTCCTTCCCTCTTCTCTTACTCCCCATGTTTGGTGAGGTTGGAGGTACTTTGCTACAGCCAAGTCCAAAGTATACTTCAGTTTTAACATGAACACTTTACAGTACGTATGCGTACAACCCAACCCACAGACTTTCAAAGTATACACCTCTTAATAGCGTGAGAACAAAGAGGCTCAAAACTTCTCTACAGAAGCCATGACCGATTAAAATGTCTTCATACTCGTTTATGAGGAAACGAATACACACGGATAGAAAATTCTAGCTGATGAAATTGATGTTGTGCAACGTACAGTTAAAAACATAAGTATACTTTGGGCTTTAATGTGTGATTGTATGAACATCTTTGAGTTTCTGGATCCCTACTGCCAATATGTCTTTTCATGCTCCCCTGTCTCAACCTCTATATTCTCCGCTCGGTTTAGGGCTGCTAACCAGAAGGTTGTTGTTTCAAACCCCAAAATGAGCATTCATTAATGCTTTTCATAAAGGCCAGATCGAATTAGTAAATCATGCACATGATTAAGCCCCCCCCCCCAAAAAAAATCTGCATGTCATGTGCGTAGATATTCCCAACATTTTCTGTTAAAAAGAGACTCCTTTTAAAGTCCCATAGCAAATGAATTTGAAATCGGGTCGGGGTAGAAGGGGTGGTCCAGAAAACTGGTTTGTTTTTGGACTGTTAACGTTTTTTTTTTGGGTACACAGCTTCGCTTGAGGATAACCCTCGTCTTGCTAAACCTCTGATTCCTTCCCTACCTTCCTTTAGCTTTGCTGTGTGGCGTCTGTTTCCCCGAACAATTTCTCATGCAATTTACCACAGGACTGGGTTTCAGGTTTTTCAGCTTCCCCTGTGTGTACTAACCATTGAGCGAATTGTGCTTTGGCATATGCATGATCTTTTACCTGAGGGATGCATCTTTGACTTTCAAGAGGCGTTGCTTGTTTTCTGGCTTCCAGTTTGAAATTAACCAAAGAGGAGGAGTGGTTATTAGAGTTTAGAGGACCGGGACTGAGTTAGATTCATATATCGTCTGATTCATTTTGGCGGTTCAATGTAGGTCTACTTAGATTTAATGGACTGTTCTCCTCTAAGCTCACAATAGCTTTCCTCTCGTTTTTGAACAGTAACACTTTCTATGAAGCCTGTATTTATAATGCATCATACGTGTATTCCTAGCCGTGCGTTCACACCGCCGGTGGCGAGAGCGTCAAAGTGGCCGGAAGTCATTAATTTTCTATGTGAGGCAGCGGCGCGTCTTGGAGGGCGAGAGCGTCAAGGAGAGTTGAAATCAAGTCAACTTTATGGTAATGATCTATGATGCGGTTCGGCGGCAACCAATCAGAATGTAGAAGTCCACCGCTTTAGCAGATTCCAAAAAAAAACGCCGTCCTGTAAACTTTTGTTCCGACCCTATTGGATATTAGTTATTAGCACCCCAATCGCAATAACTTGATCCTCCATCACGAGGTGAATTTAATAAGAACGTGCACAATACTATTTGTAGGCAGCATTTTCCAATTGATTTGCTCAAAACAACACTGATTTGACCAGTTGCATTACGTCAACTTTACACTTCATCCGGTAACGTTAGGTTTAACACAAATTAATGTTAATCAAAAACCAAGACTAATAAATATCTCCTATAATATTGAAATAAGACTATCAATTAACCATGAACACAAAAATTACACACCACACAAATGGCTTTTAATTGAAAGAAAACATTATTTTCATCGTTATTTTCATCTATCAATTTCTTACTTTTACCTTGTGGTCAATCTGCACAAGATTACCAAAGTTTGTTTGATTTGCGGCCCCTTTAAATACAAGAGAAGAATTCAATCTACGTCCAAAAAATATCCTTACAGCGTTGATGGCAGGGCGGCAGGAGCGAACTTTGACGCTCTCGCCGGCGGCGATGTGAACGTGCATTATAAATAGCTTTATAATATGTTAAATCATCTCATGAATATTCATAAGAACCGTCAGCACACATTATTATTATTTTTACGATTATTCATGGGATGTTATAATGTTTGTTTGCATTCATTATGATGCCTTAAGAATACCTCTATAATGTATTATAAATACGGGCTTCATCAAAAAGTGTTACCTTTTTAACTTCTCCCCTCGACTCGTTTTTCAGCTTTTCTGCCATCACTTTCTTATCGGATGAAATCCTTAGATGTTTTCTCTTGTGTACTTTGCGTCTGCTGCAGGGGTAGCAGTGCAAAGCGTGGAGGAATGGAGCGTTCTCAGAGCAGTACGTGGGACAGCGGAGAGGACAGCAGGAATAAGCTGGTGAAAGCAGCTTCCACCTCTAAACTTCTGTCTAAAGTGGTGAAGAACGCAGAGAAGTAAGTGTTAGGTTCCTTCTGTCCCCTTTGCTCTACAGTAGACCCAAGTCCAACCAAAGTATCAAGAAATCTGATTGAGGGATATGTTTTTGCTTCAGGCTTTTAAAGTCATTTTCTTGACTTTCCAAGAAAATACCAAGAAACTCAGATTTCCTACGAACTGGAGATCACGTAAATTATGCAGTTATGCCTGTTTTGTTTATTTTTTGTAATATGATTATGCTTTTAGCTGCCTACGTTTCAAGTGATACTTGTTGTTCATCACATTTTAACCTATTTGAATTTCGTTCCATAAAATGAATTGAATGTCAGCACATTATATGCAAAAAAAGTCCAGATTCATGTGTTACTGATTACAATCGAAGTTGTCTTAAAAGTCTTAAAAAGTGCTTAAAAGCAATAGTTCACCAAAGAAAGGAACATTTTGTTGTCATTTACTCATCTCAAGTAGTTCCGAACCTGTATGAATTTCTTTATTCTGCTGAACACAAAGGAAGATATTTTGAAGAAAGTTTGTAACCTGGCTGTTTTGGGTCCCTACTAAGGAAGTCAAAGGTGACTCAAAACAGCCTGGTTAAAAAAACCTTCTCCAAAATATCTGTGTTCGGTAGAACTATGAAATTCAAACACATTTGGAAGTACTTTAAGGTGAGTAAATGATGACAGAATTAAAATTTTTGGGTGAACTATTCCTTTAAGAAAAAGCCTCAATGCACCCTAATATTGTTGTAAACCTGTATGTTTTTTTGTTTGTTTTTTCTTTCCCATGAAAACACAAAATGAGAAGTTACTGATCTATAAACATTGGTTGTAACACTTGTGGGCTATATTCCAAGTCTTCAGACATTAATGTCAGAAATGTGTGTGGTCATATAGTATTCATCTCACCATACCATAAAACTTATGGTGCATCCGTGGTGCTTTTAAGTGAGTTTGGGTAACACTTTACACTAGTTCCAATTGTAAAGGCATTAGTTAACATAAACTAACTATGCAATATACTTCTAAATCATTAGTTAATATTAATTGCAGCATTCAATACATTTTAAATTCTAAATTATTTATTTGACTAACAGCGATTAATGAATGATAAAAATGATAATTGTACTTAACTAGTATTAACAAAGCTTTCTAAACACTGAAACAAAGCTATTGTTATTTTTATCAGTAGGTAATATCAGGGTGTAAGTGTTATTTTTCCCACTCTCTGTCATTGAATGGGGAAAAAGCATCTCTTTTTTATGTTCTGTGGGGGGAAAAAGGGTCATATGATTTGGAAACATCATGAGAGCGAGCGAATGAGGACTTTTCGTTTCAAGACATTCCTGTAGTTGAACAAACATGCCATCTTTGGACCTCGCTCTTTTGACTTCTCGTGTTTATAATATTTTGCTTTTTTTCCCCATTTCCTCTTTAGACACAGAGATCCAGTCATCAGCCAAGGTAAAGTCTCTTTTTGCCCTTTACGTGATCTATTATTTTTCAACTTAATTTTTTCCTCGTGTGTTCCTCTCATTTCCTGTGCTTCAAGCGAAACTGCTGCCTCGTGCAGATCTTCTGTGTACTTTAGATCCATACAAACTCTCATTTACATGTCATTTGCGCAGTAAAAACATTTAAGCTGCGCCCTGCTGCCAACTTGCATTTCATAAGTGTAAATGAAAGCTACAGTAGCATGATGCCACCTCTTAGTGCCTGGCTTTGTCCCCGGGCAAGATTAGCCGTGACACTGAAAAATACTGTTAGCACGGGGCTCGCGCCAGGCTAAGTGTGCCCTGGAACGACCTTATCCCCAATCTGGATTTAGCCCTGGGCTGAGAACAGTACAGGTGTGAGCATCTCTCAAGTCATTTTAATCTTGGCAAAGACGCACACAAACTGCATTCCTGTGTCTTGTGGTTTCTCGTTTGCTCCTCCAGACAATTTTAATGATCACACCCATCTTAAAAACTGTTGACAGGCCTCTTTTAGCATGCATCAATAAAACTGTTCCTTGTCTATCATTCTGTGTTTGTTTTTGAGAGATTATTATTTCTGTCCCATACCCAGCTAAAATGTCAACTCGTGAAAAAAACAATCAAGGTAAGGCCTTCCTCTCAACAGGGCCAAAGCCGCCGAAAGCGTTTTTTTTTGGTTTTGTTTGTTTTTTTTACCACTCCCTTACCCGCTTCAAGCTGGTTTTAAGGCACTAATCCCACTTTACCTCTCTTAACGTGTTGATCAATCTGAAAGATCAATGGTGAATCACTTCTTCCACTCTTCTTCTGTCTCTCTGCTGCTTTTGCTCCTCAAAATCCTAAATAACATTACTGGAGGAATCCATAGTAAGTGGTTTTCCTCCCAGCTTGCAGGCTAGATGATAGACACGCATCTCGCTTCTTCATTTCTTCTCACTATTCTAAGTAGATGATTTAATGTAGATGCACCACCAGTAACTCATTAGCAGAGGAATGTGTTTACCCTAAGATAAAGATACCAGAACAGCTTTTACTCTTTCAAGAACATATCTAGCTCCATTTTTCAATGCAAAATCAAAAGAAACCAAGGAAAAGAAACAAGAAAAGTGCAGAAATGTACAATGTAAAGAACATCTTTTTTTATGACACATACACTCTTTTATCTTAATGCTAAATATGTGGGGAAGAATATTTTTTTTGTTGTTTAATAAAAGTATTTGTTGTACTGATTTATAATAATAATAATAATAGTAATATTAAAAATAAAAACATTCTTAACATCCATTGCAATTTTGACAAAATTCAAAAGATGTTTTATCTATTTTTTTGTGGAGAGGAAAACATTTAAAATAAATATATTTTTCTCACAAAAAATATAAAATGTGTATATATATATATATATATAGGTTTGATTTAAATTCATTGATAAAACTAAAATAAAATAATAAAATTGTTATTAAAATCTTAATTAATAAAAATTGTACAATTGATACAATAATTTATTTTTTATTAATTGTTTTTTTATTTTTTTGTGATTTGTCTTTTCTTTTTTTCCACAGAAATAATCGAACATGTATGTTTATATTACATTACAATTATAATATGTATTTTTTTCATTTTGGGACTAAATTTGGCCTAGACATGTTTCTGTAAGATTAAATTTTATACTGTTACTAATTCAGTATGCATGAACCATCATTTATTCACTTTCATTTCATCTTAAACGTGATGAATTTCTTTATGCTGTGAAACATAATTATATAATTATTATATAAAAAAGCAAGCACACAGACATTTCTTTCAGGTTTGGGATTACATGAGCATGATTAAAGGATGTAATGATGAGTGAATTTTCCCTTTAAGGATGTCAGTGAGGAATGTTCTGGAGATTCTCGGCCAGGTTATCTGTGGTCAGATGTCTTGTTCAGTGTTAAATACTTTATAGAATTATGTGATGTTTTACAAGATCTGCTACGGTGTTTCTAGAGACCAGGGACATTTTTTTCTGCCTCACTCTATCCATTTATTTTCACCAACCTGATGTTTCTGCTTTATTCTTTTCTTTATTAAATCATAGTTAAATCTGGACACTGTCTTTGCTCTGGCCCATCTGCACGCTGCTCAAAGCTTTATTTTGATTTGCTTGGGTTTATGAATGAGTTCTAAGCATGAGACTCACTAACTCCATCCAAGAGCTTCATTTGAAAATGTTTTAGAAATGTATAGTATTTAAAAAAAAAGTAAAAGTGGAAAGTAAAAAGGAGCAATGCTAGAAGCTAAATATATGCTTTGTGTATTTTAAATGTTGCTCAAATGAACAAACTCGAGCAGTCTGTTCTGTTCACTACCAAATTTCCAAGATGCACTTCACACAAACAAACATGGGTTTTGTTTGAGATATACATTTCATTCGCAGTATTTACTAATAGCTTATAATTATTTATTTTTTTCTAAGAACATAATTTCCTCATCAAATTTCTCCACAGAGGGAGAATATATAAAAATGTTCATGCGAGGTCGACCCATCACGATGTTCATCCCATCGGACGTGGAGAATTACGATGATGTCCGCACCGAACTTCCCCCAGAGAGACTCAAACTGGAGTGGGTGTATCCTTTTGTGCATGCTCTGCACGTATTTCATTTTACAACGATTTACAGAGACAAAGTAAAGACAGAAAGGTCAAATCATAGCATGGCATTACATAAAAATGCATAAAACAAATAATGTGAATATTTAATTTATGGCAAGAAATCTAATTTAATGTATTTTAATGTAATGAGATTTAATTTAATTTCATGTTAACTAGTATTTGCTGAGGAAGTGCACCATTCTCTGAATTAAATGAACAGAAATGAAAACGGACGAGTGAAGCATTAAGTAGATATTACATGACATTATTGTTTTTTGGAGTCTTGTTGTATTCCCTTGTGTCCTCCTTGACTCAGACGGGCAGATATGGCTACAGGGGACGTGACTGCCGTGCAAATGTGTACTTGCTACCTACCGGGGAGATTGTATATTTCATCGCCTCGGTGGTTGTGCTCTTCAACTATGAGGAGAGGACACAGCGGCACTATTTAGGACACACTGACTGTGTCAAGTGGTGAGACTGAAAACCCATATTGTGTTGTTAGGGGCATCTGCTGGTCTTATCAAGTAATTAAATATTAAGCAGCTCAACTCTGACTTTGCTTTTTAACTTTTGTTGAGGAAATAGAGCAAACAACAGTGTTTTACTAAAATGTAAGTCACTTAATATTAACTTAAAAAAAAAAAAAAAGATAAAACTGTTAAATAAATGTTCACATTTCCAAACTTGCTCTCCTCGCGTTCTCAGAAACTCCCATTTTAATGAATACAGCTCTCTACACCATACACTTAATCTATTAGTTACATCGTCTCTATACTTTGTTTGTTACCATGATGACAAACTCGGATTTGCAGATCTGTCCTGTGAGGTGCATGACGAGCAGCGATAGTCTACAGAGTCCCCTCCTGTCTAAATATATTTGCCTGATGACATGTTAATGGTGACCTCTTTGGACCTGAGCAGTGTTAGCGTGTGAGTGAATGTTCTGCTCTCTCTGAATGTCTGTTTCTCTCGTAGTCTTGCTGTTCACCCGGATAAGATCCGTATCGCCACAGGACAGATAGCAGGCGTGGATAAGGATGGCAGGGTGAGTTTTATCAGCGCAGCTACTATGATGAAGCACAGACCTGCATTTGCCTTTCTGTTCAAAAGTGTCGGATCAGATATTTAGATTTAGATTTTATTTAAATAAATGAATACTTTTATTTAGCAAGGTTGCATTAAATTGAAATAAAAAGACTTTTGCATTGTTACAAATATATATTAATATTAGACATATGTTCTCTTTCGAACCTTCTAATTATAAAAGTATTGTGAGGGGAAAATTTTTTTTTGCAAATATATTAAAATAGAAAACTTTTTTTTTTTTTAATATATTTTTTTGAATCTTTTAATTATAAGACTATTGTGCTTGGGAAAAATCAGTTGAAAATATATTAATATGGAACACATTTTTTAAACCAAAAACACACATGCACACATATATATATATATATATATATATATAATAATACAATATAAATAAAAAACAATTATAGAACAAATATACTCTCCTTTTCACCTTCCAATTATCAGGGTATTGTGGAAAAAATTATCTGAAAACATAAAAAAATAAAAAATTATACAAATATTTCACAATAGTACTGTTTTTACTGTATTTTTCATACTGACCCCAATTTGTTAAACCGTCATGTAGTTATGTCTTTCTGAGTATGCAAGTATTCAGTCGTTTTTATGTTAACCGTCTAATAATAGCAAATGATTAATACAACATGTGTTGTTCTGTATCTGTTTTTCTGCTTTTGATAATATTATAACGATCGTGAATTAAAGTACTGTATGATACAAGTGGCCCATTCTTCCCCAATAGCTATTTGTCTCACTTTATTTGTCCTGTCAGCATAACTTGATTTTCTCATAACATTTACTCACTTGTCATTACAAGTCATTCTTTTTTTATTTCCAAGGACCTGTTAAACTACTGTACTTCATTTTCAAATATTATCCTCCATCTTTGGCTTTAGTAATGCAAAATAGGAGAACAGGTCCGGACGAACTGGCAGGTTTCTATACCGCTTCAGTAAACTTCCAAGACAAACAGTGCATAAACAAACACGTATACCTGCAGAGGTAGATGAAACACTGTAAAAACTCTTCAAGGAAGCCCCCCTTCGCTGTATTACTGTATTATGTTGCTCGGTCAGGATGATGTTTGCATCATAAGTTCCTGCTGTGATATTTGAGATGTCTGTGTTTTGAATCCTGCAGCCCCTTCAGCCTCACGTCAGAGTTTGGGACTCGGTCAGTCTCTCCACGCTGCAGATCATCGGCCTCGGCACCTTCGAGAGAGGAGTTGGATCCCTCGCTTTCTCCAAAGCCGTGAGTCTATCATCAGCGAATTTGATTATGTGTTTAATTAGCATTGCATAACAACTATTTTAACAACTCCTTCCTGGATCAGGGTCATGTTTGTTTGTTTGTTTGTTTTTGGAACTGCCAGTAATTCTATTCTTTGATTCAGGATAAGGCTTACAAATAATATCATATTGGTGAAAATCAACCGAGAATTGCACAGTCTGTTACACAGCTACTTACACTTGAGTACAATCTTTATACACTGTAGCTTATCATCTCATTTTAATATAACAGTAGCAACCTGTTACATCAAGTTTTATAACTTCGTTACATGGTGAGTACTTTACTTCTGTGTAAGTACAACGGCTACTTAGCACTTATTAGGTCATTACTCTGTATTACAGACACCTTAAAATAAAGTGTTTCCGAATTTTGTTGCCTTTGTGACAGTTTTTCTGGTGACTTATGGATAACACAAGACGTTTTCACCTTGCAAATGGTGGAAAACCTGAGGATTTTAATTGAGTGTTTGTTTATGTTAGAGTGTAGATTTGTGATGCTCAAACTGTGTGTGTATGTGCAGGACTCAGGCATTCATCTCAGTGTGATTGATGACTCTAATGAGCACATGCTCACTGTGTGGGACTGGCAGAAGAAATCCAAAATCGCTGAGATTAAGGTACGTGGACACGTTTCATTTATTCATTTTGTTCTCTTGTCTCAGATATCACCACTCCCTTCCTCTTTTACCATCTCCCTTCCTTTGTTCCTTTCTTTTAGATTTCTTAACCCTTATCTTGTTTCCTCCTCTTTATTTTGTCTCAGTCCTTTTCATCTGGTTTCAGATGGCTTCCTTCTCGTCCTTTTATGTGTCGCCACGTCTGTTCCATGTGTACACGTTTTCCTGCACATTCCTCTTTCGCATCTTCTCATCTCTTTGTTACTGTTGTAGTGATTTTGCCAATCTACTGTTTTATAAGACAACCAACGAAGTGGTCTTAGCGGTGGAGTTTCACCCGACTGACGCCAACACCATTGTCACGTGTGGGAAATCCCATATCTTCTTCTGGACCTGGAGCGGTTCTTCACTCGCCCGCAAACAAGGCATATTTGGCGTAAGGACAGCTGTGCTTCTCATTGGGGAAAAAAAAAAAAAAATTAATAAAAATACTCACACTCGCCTTACAAGATAAATTAACTTTAATCTGTAAATTCTGGCCTAAATATTAATCCATAATGATGCTTTCTCTAGTGAAAAAAAGCCATCCCCTTATTTTCCTCTCTTTTTTTAACGGAGAAAGCGATATTATGGAGAGAAGACTTTTATTTTAGACAAAAGGATCAGTTTGAAGTTATTGGATTATTGTGATTTATTTTTATTTGTATTGTTTTGGATGAATTATTAATGAGCTCTTGATTTAACAGTTGAGTTTCACAGTAAATACAGTTAATATTTAGTCATGTATGAAATGTCAAAAGTTCAAAAACTATCAAGACATTTTATTTTAGCAACATTTCCCATCCCAGGAAACAATTCTAGACTCAGGCTGCCGTCAGCTTGATATACAGTACGAAGCACAGACTAGTATATGCATACCAGAGTTTATAAAACCTGACTTTACATTTATTTCTTTTGTTTGTGTGTCTTTGACAGAAATACGAGAAGCCCAAATTTGTGCAGTGTTTGGCCTTCCTTAATAACGGAGACATCTTGACCGGAGACTCAGGAGGAATCATACTGATATGGACCCGCAGCACCGCAGAACCAGCACCAGGGAAAGGGCCGAAAGGTAGACGCTCCACACACATACACACACACACATGCATCATTAGCACTGCCAGGATAATAAAACACATTCTTTACATTAACATTCTCCTCATTTTTCCATCATCACCTGCATTTCCTTACAAAAAACGTGCTGTGGTGGCAAGTGAAGGTATCCTCCTCCAAACGCAGACTAGAGAAGTTCCCGCTCACCATAAAGAAAATAAAGGAAGTAGAATTAGGCCAGATGCATGTGGGGTCAGTGCATAACCACATTCTGTTCTACCAAAAGACACATGTCATATTAACAGTAACAGACAAGTTACTGCAACTTACTAGAATTTACCACTGCTGTAGGAGATCTATGTATATTTCTCATGTCATGACTGTGAACATTACATAAACAGTTCTGTTTATGATAGTCATCCATAGTTTTTAACTTGTGTAGTAAAACATAGTCAGATAAAAAGAGGAATTTATTAAATGATGGTAAATGCAATGACCCTCACAAATGTCTTACTATATACTCTGTGTAAAAGAGTTAATTTGCCATCATTTCTTTGCAACAAGTCTCTCATGCTCTGCATTTATTTGATTAGAAATACAGTAAAGCTGTATTATTGCGAAGTAGTATTACAGTTAACCGTTCTGTTTGTGTTTATGAATGTACTTTATTCGTGGGATGCACAGCCGAATTAGTCCAGTTTACTATGGAAGTCCGTTTCCGTCACTGAATAAAAAATAAATTAAGGCGATTATGACTATTTATCTCACAATTTTGAGGGCGAAAGTCAGAATTGCAACTTTATATCACACAATTCAGAGTCAGAATTGCGAGATATAAAGTTTAACTCTGAATTCTGACTTTATATCATGCAGTTCTCACAATTTTTTGTGGGTTTTACTGTATATCTCACAATTCTGTAAAAAATAGTCATTGGAAAAAACAGGAGTCCATAGTTTTCAGTGTCACATGATCCTTCAGAAATCATTCTAATATGATGACTTGCTGCTCAAGAAACATTATTATTAGTGCTGTTTACAGTTACAGTGGTATTAGAAAAGATGGCTCTTTTTGTTTAGGCAATTCTATGATGTGTAGTGTTAATGAGGCCAACCATCATTTCAGCGAAAAGAGAAACTTCTAGAAAGCTGACTGAAACTGTGCTTGCGTGCACACATGCTAGTGTCTGTGTGCACAAGCTGACAGATTGTTTTCTCGTGTTGATCCTGGAGTTGTAATGGTTTTCACTGGCACGCTGTGGAACCGGATTGGCTGCACCACAGGCTGAAACTCTGCCAGCTCCTGCTCATTTATCACTTCTCACAATCTCTTCGGTACAGTCCTGTGACACAGCCCCCTAGAGGACAGAAACTACTACTGCTGCTCCCAATCGCACTGACCCTATCGAGCACTACTCAAAGTTTTAATGGATACTTTGAAATGAAATTCTTCATTAATCTATCAAATCTGAATCTTTATGTGTGTCCAATAAGTGTATTTATGCAAACTCTGCTGCCTGTAGCTCAGGTTCTACATAAAGAAATGAGTACATAAGCATGTGACCGCCCATATTTACATATCAATCAGACCTAATCCGAACCTTGGCAGAGTTATTACACTACTACTGAAAAATTTAGGGTAAAATGTGTTATATTAAATGAAATGAAGTCTTATATTCTGCAAGGGTGCATTAAATTGATAGTCACAAAAGTCATAAAATATTTCCATTTCAAACAAACGTCGTAGTCATCGAAGAATCCTGAAATTTTAAACTATATTGCAATAGCATACAGTTCTTTTTTTATACGTTGTAATAATATTTCATACCTTTTAACTGTGTTTTTAATCAAAGTTGAAATATTACATAGGATACTAATGAATTACACTCTGACTATAGATTGCAATGGCATTCAAAATGTTACTTTCATAGCAAGATGTGTTCTTGTATGTTTTGTATATTAGTATTTTGGTAAATGAGTTAAAAAAGTAGAGTGACGTGCAAAAATATCAGGCATAAAAGCTGAGTTCCTGCTTAATCTGCGTAACATCCTTCGGTTACAAATCCTCACACGTGCTTCGCCGGCTGCTGCTTCATTTTTTCTCCTCCTCTTAAGTCATTTGGCATATGTCATGTCCTGAACTGGCCTTGTCTAGCTGATTTCCTGTCTCCGCGTCTGTATGCTCGCAGATACCATGTAACTGTAGAAGAGCGGCAGTGCAGGTGTGTTACAGTGTATCTGTTCAGAAACACACTCAGTTTCAGATACGTGTGTGTGCGGGAGTAATGTGTGTATTTACGGGTCTGGTTCAGAACTCCAGGGGTCTATATTTCCCTTGGTTTGGCTCTTTGCGCAGACAGCCGAGACATCACTATTATTACAGGGAGAAGTGATAATCTACTAGAATTCCCAGAATGCAACATCATACACACACACACCCCTGGCCTCACTGGCAAGCATATCTATGAGCCTCTCTTTATTTGGCTTTTCTAAAAGCCCTATCGCATCCCCAACGGCAAAACAGTCTGGCACTTAAACCGCATTAGCCAGGAGAGATATTTGTGGTGTTCCGTTCCCAAAAATTGTGTGCGAGCGGGTCTCCATCTGTTTTACTAACCCATCCGCCTTCCCGCAGGAGCGTTTCAGATCGCGCGTCAGATCAAGGCTCACGATGGCAGCGTCTTCACTCTGTGTCAGATGAGGAACGGCACGCTGCTCACAGGGGGCGGCAAAGACCACAAGATCATTCTGTGGGACCACGACTTGAATCCAGAGAGAGACATCGAGGTGAGAGACACATCTTATACATTACCAATCCAAATATTGGAATAATTACTTTTGAAAGAGGTTATATGCTGTCTTTAGGGTAAGGGTTAGCTACTTGTATTTATGCATAATTTACTACATGTAACTTGTAACTGTCATCTTAGCGTAAAGTGTTGAAACATCACCAGCTCTTATAACAAGATAAGAAAATAATATCTATGATGTGTGATTGCTTTTCTTCAGGTCCCAGATCAGTATGGCACTATTCGTGCAGTAGCTGAGGGCAAGGGCGAGCAGTTTCTGGTGGGCACTTCACGCAACTTCATCCTGAGAGGCACCTTCAATGATGGATTCCAGGTGGAAGTGCAGGTAAACAAGATCTTTTTAATCTCATGTGCAGCCTCATACAGCTTTAAAAGAGGGGAACGTTTCCGGTTTCGGAGTGTTAAAGGTTCTCCATCGGTCATCTTGTCAATGTCAAGCACCTTTATTGTGTAGTGTAGGTCAGCGTTTGTTTTCCACAATTCTCGTGATCCTAAGACAAACTTGTGTTTGTACCTGCAGTCACAGTTAATGTTATGGGACTCTCTGTTTGTAGGGGCACACAGATGAGCTGTGGGGTCTGGCCACCCACCCGTTCAAGGACCTGTTCCTCACCTGTGCTCAGGACAGACAGGTGTGTCTGTGGAGCTCAGTGGACCACACGCTGGAATGGACCAGACTGCTGGACGTAAGACTCCCACAAACACACATTTGTCTGCTAATCACTGTCAGAAAATCTGGTAAACATTGCATATATTAATAGTAATTATTAGCACGATATACTAATCTTTCACCAGGTAATATAGTGCCTCAACTTCATTTAAGGTGCAAAAATCATGCTGTCTAATCAGAATCCAGACGCTGATTCACCGCGAGCGGCGCACACTATATGTGTGTAGTAACACAATGTCAGCGCTGTCCGCACTGTACTCTCTGTGAAGTATCAACTTTCTCTGTGCTGTGTGCGCAGTATCTTGTTTCAAAACAAATGCATGTGTTTTTAGTCATTTTTGCCCTTAGTCGCCATAGATATGTTGGCTCTCGCACTGTATGATGATAACGGACTCTTCACAGCCACTCCAGCAGCGGATGCAACCCAGAAAAACTATTGGTGAAGATTTTTTTGCCGATAACTGCTAATTTCAGGAATCAAATATCGGTGCCGATTAATTGGCAAAACCGATATATCGGTCAACCCCTATTTATATTTTGCTTAGCCTATAATTTTAAATGATGAAATGCCATTCTTATTTATTTTTCTCTTTGACACTTGTGTTAAAAGAAAAATGTCAAACGAATTGAGTATTTAAAATGTAGTAGTAAATGACGCATACACATAGCTAATAGCCTATTTCTGTAGCCTTCAACCTGCATTTTTTTTTTTCTCTCTGTGACACTTTTTTTCTATCGTGTTGTAAATTTTAAACAGAGTGTATCCTGACAGGTCTAATAAAAATAAGAAATAACATTTTTGTACATTTTAATTTTCTCTGTGACCCTTTTTGTCTGTGTTGCTAAATTTGAAACAATTTTTGTGTCTTAAGATAATTCATAAATTCTAGTCAAAGTCAATAAATTCAAGACTCTTGACAAGATAAAAAAAAAAATAAAATTTTGTGCAGACTTCACTTTTGTTAGTTTGCGGACATTTAAATGTGAGATTCTGGAAACGAGCAAAGCATGCAGAGTTCTAATTCAGACTTGATTTCACTGGTTACTGGCATAAATTGACCCGGTGCTTTGTTCTGTTGAAAATACCAAAGCTAGCTTAGAAAACAAAGCTGTATAATCAAATGTTATTGGGGAAACTGTTGCCAAAATCTATGACGCATGCCGTGATCAGTGGTTCTTGCAAAAAAATTTAGCAAGACATCAGTAAAAAGTCAGTTTTTGTAACACTGGTTACTTTTTTTGGACAGTGTGTCTCTGAGCTAAGACTACGGTTAGTATGACCTTGAAAGATTGAAAGATCCCCTGAATAACCACTAAATACCCCTTGTCATCTTAACTGTGGGCTGTTTACATTTGGATTGATGCATTATTTAGTTGATGTGTGTATATCAGGTTTCATTTTCTTTTTTTAAAGCAGTCCTTCTTAACCTAAGCACTAAGCACACTTCCAAGCGGGCCGTAAAATGGCTTAAGATGAAAAAATTAATTAAATGCTTGCTTGCTGTTTTTTCTCTCTATAAACAACTGAGTGGTTTCATACAAATACTGTATTTGAAGGAAATAGGATTTTTCTTCTTTAATACCTGGAAAAGTGATGTACATTTCTATAATACAGTAAATATGCATTTTTGTATTCCAGTTCTAAAACATTTATCAGGTCGCATTTTGAACGCGCTGTCATGTCTGATGTCTGTAAAAGTTTGAAAACAAGCTCCTTTCATTTCAGCAGAAACATAGAAATTGGAAACATATTAAAGCATCTGCATAAGAACCCATAATAATTCGGTTTTGTAATAAATTCTGTATGCTTTGAGTGTGACAGTACTGAATTTTTTCGTGTGTTTTTCAGGAGCACGGGCACTGCGCAGATTTCCATCCTAGCGGTTCGGTTGTTGCCATTGGTACTCACTCAGGAAAGTAAGTGATCTTTATATCTTATCTAAATAAAGTTTACATGAATGACTTGACATGTAACCTAAAAAATGCTTTGATGGCTGCAATTGAGAGATTATTCGTGTGCGCCTCAGGTGGTATGCTCTGGACGCAGAGACGCGAGACCTAGTGGCCATTCACACAGACGGCAACGAGCAGCTGTCATTGATGCGCTACTCTGTCGGTGAGCGTGTGACTTGTTTGCATACTCTGTATTTTTCCTTGCATTTCTGTGTTGAGCAGACAGCTAGACGTCTCTGTGTTTCTCCTCAGATGGCACGCTGCTGGCAGTGGGATCACATGATAACTTCATTTACCTCTACACAGTGTCGGATAAGGGACGCAAGTACAGCAGATATGGGAAATGCACTGTGAGTACCTGAAGTTTACACATAATATTTACACATAATTTGGGGTTATGAAAGGTTCATGTTTTGGGAGTCCCCAACAACATGTTGACATGCATGCAAGGTCAAAACAGTTGCATTGTCTTATAATATGCATTTATTTTCACCTTACATGTTTAACGACTCCCAAACGATTTGGTCAACAATACGATTTCTAAAAACGACTCTTTCTTTTGAGAGACGATAACTACACACGGTGCATTTGCAGGATGTTGTCATTCACTTATAGCTGTCCCTAGTAAAAAAGTAATATATTTCAAATTGATTTCATACTAAGCATAGTTCAAATCTATGAACATATTTACTGACAGATAACTCGAGACCTACTGATATATAAAAAAAATGCCATCATACTTTATTTGTAGTATTACTTGTGCACAATGAATATATGAATAAAATGCGTCACTTTTAATGTCAATTGTGTAATATTTGCCTTTAAATGCTAAATATTTAAAGTGTACCTGAAATATACTTACAATAGTTCTACTTGAGCTCAATCAAATACACTAAGTGTGTATTTAATTGGACTTCAGCACTACTTCCACACAAGTACAAAATTAGTTTGTTTCAGTTTAGCCCACTTTAAGTATGTTAGTTTAGTGTACTAAAAGTGCAATTGAATAGCATTTTATTAAGTACATAAATGCATGAAAGCTCATTTTCAAAAATCCTTTATAGGGACAATTCTTTGGTGCATTAAGCATGATTTTGAGATAATAATATCCAAAAATATATTCAAAACCAATAAAAAAATATATAAAGATTGCATTTACAATGATTTCTTGAATGTGCAAAATTCATTTAAAATTGATTTATAATCAAACCATAAATAATGCATTTTGATTAATGTTACAATAATCATTTTATGGCTGTATTATTGTCTATTTTCACTATTCCCCTTTTCTGCCTGATCCGAGGCGGTCAGTGGAGAGTGGGGAATAAAAGTTTACCGTGCATGACCGTTTGCCCGTGTCTGACCTGGGTCTCGTTTTCTTTTTTCTGTGCAGTTTTTCAGTAGTTGAGAAGTTCAATGTTAACATCTGTGTTCAATCAGTTATAATAGAGTCATTCTCTGAAGCGGGTGCCTTACAGAGTACGTTTCTGTAGATTTATACATCCAAAAAAAGTTGTGCCATACACTAACACACTGCTTTGTTAATGCTTTAAAAGACATGTATTATATATCTTGAATTCAGGTGTTTTATCTTAAAAACACTTCTGTGTTTAGTGTTCTTCATCAAACGTGGTCACACAAATGGTTCTCCTTTCATAGAACAACCCAATTATGAAATGCCTAGCAGAAATGAAATTATTTCCACAGTCAGTTTTATAATTGTCAGTCCTTCGACAAGTCGTAAAGAGAGTGAAGAAACGCTGCTTTTGAAAGGGCTGAAGATGTCAGCGTGATTTTAGCAGACGGAATGAAAGCGTGCCTCTCTTTCAGCACTCTTGACTGCCTGACACGTCTGAGCTTCCAGAGGGAATTCAGACATTGTGGGAACGCTGGCCTGTGGTTTTACTGATGCTGGCAGACGAATCGCTCATGTGTTACTCACAGACAGATGAGAGCAGATGAACACATACAGTGGCCACAAAATGTATTTGGACACGTAAGCAAAACTTAAAATATCAAACTGAGTGATTTATTATAAAGCAGAGCACTCAAAAACGCATTTTCTAGAAAATATCACAAAGACTAGAAATCGCCAATGCATCAGTTTAATAAAAGTATTTAAAAATGGTCACAGCGGATGGCGTAGGCCGGTAACTTATCTATGCAATTCATAAGAGATTCATACATAAATACTTGATGTGCAAAAGGTCAAAACTTCCAAGCAAGGCACCACTGAGCTACAGACCATTTGCATTGTGCAGCGTGGGAAAGTGTGCTATTTACTGACCTCTTTCGACGGGCACAGAAGGGAAGTTCAGGGTCCAGGATAGTGGAAACGGAAAGCACATGTCAATATGTGTATACAGTAAAAAGCAGGTGTTCTTGATAGTCAACGGGGTGCTGTGTGTGTGCAGATAGCATGCTTTTTAAAACACTTACACACACTCACATGTAGACGTCGGTGCACATATGGGAGGAAAGCCCACGGACAAATCAGAGCCGAACTGAGATTCCCTCCCTGAGCTGTAAGTCAGACGGTATTAGTTTTGTGTCTCTCTTTGCAGTGGGTGGAGACCCTCCAGCATTATTTATCGAGACCACTGAGTTCAGTCTTTGAAAAAACCTCTTTTTGTGCCATTCCATCACTTTGATTGGTTGTCAGTGTCTGTGAGACACTCGGCCTCTTGTTGTGGGCGTAGTTTCATTTGAAGAGGGTTTATTTGCGCTTTTAGATTAATTGATTTTTAAACTGATCTTTTGAACTGTTGTTGATTTCATGCATCCAGAGCTAGAGCTCCTCAAAGACAATGTGGAATTATTTTCGGACTGATATGTTGTTTCAAACCTGTGAGATTTTCTGTTATGGAAAACACAATTGCAGAAAGTCTGATCAGCTGTTTTCCATACAAAGGAACATTGATTCATAGATGTAGTCCAAATGACATAACTAGGATTTTATCAATCAAGTATTTTAAAAATATTTAATTGTTTTAGCTGTACTTTAAGTGTTTGCACTTTATTGCATACAATATCATATGTATTACTTGTATTGTCAATGAAATGGGGTTAAAGTGTACAGCCAAGCAGACGCCAAAGAAAAAACACTTTTTTCTTTCTTTTTTCTTATGATTTTTGTTTGACATTTTTATGTATTTGAATATAGTTTTATTCACTTTATTTATTTATTCATTTATAATTATGTAATTACTGTTTAATGCAGCATCAAATAATTATAATCAAGTTTACATGTACTTTTAAAAATGTTAGTCAGCACATCAAAAGTACTGTATATTACAAAGTGCACTTAAATAGCCCTTTATTTAATTCATATTAGATTATTTGCAAGTGGAATGTTTATATGCGTGTAAGATTTACACCACAAATGCATGTTTAAAGCACATTTCATTTAAACGTCTGATTAAACGTTTAATAAGAAATATCTTAAATTTAGACTAACCTATGAAATATTCTGATGTCTTGAAATGTATAGGTTAAACATAATATCATTATACATAATATCACTAAACATTAGGAAGCACTGTCAAATTCATTGCAATGAAAATATGAGCTTAGATATTCCACAAGATCGAGCATTTGTGTTCAATAGCAGATGTGATCCATAATTTTATTTCTTCTTTTTCATTGTCAAATCTTTTAATCTCTCACCTCAGGGACATTCCAGCTACATTACACATCTTGACTGGTCCCCCGACAACAAGTTCATCATGTCCAACTCAGGAGACTACGAAATCCTTTACTGTAAGTGGATGACCGCAACAAGCCCTCGTTTTTTCTGAAAAACATTCATCTCCAATCGTATTCGATTTTTGTCTCATTGGTTTGGTAGAATTCATCACAAGTGATTCAGCTTGTGGTTTGTGCTTTTTCTGCACCAAAAGAACTACAATTTTGCACCATATCCCAGACTTTCCTGACATGTTGTTTTCCTTCATGCACAGGGGACATTCCAAACGGTTGTAAGTTGATTCGTAACCGCTCTGAGTGCAAGGACATCGACTGGGCCACGTATACCTGCGTGCTGGGATTCCACGTCTTTGGTCAGTATCTGTAGAGTGTTGGGTGTTGTTGCTCGTAAGGGTTTGATACTACTGCACAGCAAACACTTCTAAGGGTCTAATGTGAATCAAACTTACTGTATGACTGAAAATTGGCTAGAAGAGCGCTTGCTTTACGTGTTAGGAGTATGCGTGCCTGGTTTGTTTTTTTCTAAATGTGTGGCTGGTATTTGAACTCTTTTTGCTCTATTTCACACTCCTTTCCTGTCAGTGGTTTAGTCTTGAGGGGGTCTTAGTCATTCTCTTTCTCGCACACACCAACACACGGCTGCTTGGCAATCTAAATGAGGACATACCAGACTTACTTCTTAATCTAAATTTTACCAGACTAATAACTTTAACCCTAGAAGATTATATATGCACCACTTAGAAAGTCTTTTTAAGTTTTATAGACCAGTACAGTACATAAAGAAGGCCATACAATTTGTATAATTTGAAATGATGAATTATTTTCTTTTTATTACTTTGTGAAGGCCCTGGATTTCTTTTATGATTCCCGATTGGGGAAAACCTTGTTATACGTAATGTTAATGCACTTCATGATAAAGATTGTAAATACTTACAAGCTAGGTCAAAAATAATCCAAAAGTATTCAGAACATGTTAACTTAAATATGTAATCGAACAGATTTTCGTTATGTAATTTGTAATCGGTAATGGACTACAATTCACAATTCATAAGTAATATATTAAACATGTGTGCTGTCAAACAATGAATCACATGCAAAATAAAGTTTTTCTTTATGTCATGTATTAGGTACTGTATGTACAGTATACAGTACGTATATATATATATATATAACTCATACACGTGTGTGTGTGTGTGTATATATAGAAGAAATATGTTAGGTTTAAATTTTTTATATATAATATACATTAAATGAACATGATTATATACATGTAAATACATGCAAATATTTTTTAAATATATACTGTATATGTTTTTTATTTATAATTACACACACACTGATGTATTATGTAAACACCAACACTTATTCCATCATATTTCATCTCACTTTTCTTCTGTTTTTGTCTTTATACTCTCAATTATAGTCTGTCTTTCTAATTTCGCTCTCATTCTGAGTGACTTCATGTCTAACCGAAGTTAGTTCAGACCGCAAACTCACTTTATCTGTCAGCATAGCGTGCCATCTGGTGCGTGCACGTCTGTAATACTGGAGCACATTCACACTGGGTGCTTCTGAATAAAGCCAGCCCACCACAACATATTTTAGCACTTTATTAGACTGGAAAAATATTTGGCTGAATTGCACAAATTCCCTAGCATTGAGCCAATAGATTAGAGCAGTACAGTGAATGTGATGTTACAGAAAACTGTGTGCGAGAAAATCCTGTAGCCGGTGTTCTTCTGCCTCCTGCTGGTGATCTTGTTGAAGGCTCCTGTGGCATGGTGTTTATGTGCTTTAATTATAATACCTTGAAAACTGTTAGTAAGGATTTGATGTTTCTTCTTGCTACCAGTTAAAAATGGATTATTGAACACAATATTAAATTACTATCCACATAAAAGTGTATTTATCTAGCAGATAAAATAAATAAATTAGGATTTTAACATTTTAAATTATATTAAAATGTAAGTTATGTAAGTTATGTATGTAAGTTAAAAATGTAAGTAGTTACTGACAGCCTGCTGATGAATGTGAATATTTAGCTGGTAGCGTTTTTCTTCTAACTATTGTTGTGCACTGATGTTTGCTGTGTAACAGGTGTTTGGCCAGAGGGCTCAGATGGGACAGATATCAATGCCCTTGTGCGATCTCACAACAAGAAGGTGATCGCTCTGGCTGATGACTTCTGTAAAGTTCACCTATTCCAGTACCCCTGCTCAAGACCGAAGGTCTGTCACGTCACTTTACTGTCACATCATAATCACCATAAACATTTAATATGATAAAAATTGCAACAGTGTTTATTTATAAAGAAAATATAAAGGGATAGTTCAGTAATGTTAGCGTAACTGCCGATATACAAGTGAAAGATTTGGCAAGCTGATTGGTTCATGTTGCATATGCAGCCAATGAGTTCACAGCCTTGAATTTATATGGCAGGCTAGCATTCACCTAAGTTATTTGCAGCGTGCTTTCAGAGTTTTTCTGAAACCCTCCACCTCCCCCAGCTCCACCTGTACAGATGTGCTACAGGTTATTTTCTATGCTGTTTGTTCAGCTGCAGTATGTCTTGAATACTCACAACACCGTATAGCCATATGCATTGACAGTAGCAGGTTCCTGTACTAAAGTAATTACCACCAGCAGCAGCAGCAGTGTAGCAGATCTATTCCACCAAGACCGAATACATTGACATTATGATATCTATCACCATGCTAAAGTATTCTGAAAATAATGCACACAGTAATTACCAGCATCTAAAACAAAATTATTGCATTTATTAAGCAGCAGCATATAAGTACAAATAGTGCACATCGTAAAAAGTACTGTTATTTCAATGCTAGTGAAAATGATTAATATTGTTAAAATAATATTAATATAATATTTGTCATATCACCCAAAACATGAGCTGTAATTGAAGCCTGGGGGATATTATTTTCTCCTTTTAGCCGATGGTTTACTGATTAAATTATTATTATTTTTAATATATATTTCATTGTAATATTTAATTGCAGGCCCCAAGCCACAAGTACAGCGCCCACAGCAGTCACGTGACAAATGTGAGCTTTATGCACAGCGACAGTCACCTGGTTTCAACGGGCGGCAAGGACATGAGCATCATGCAGTGGCGTCTGGTGGAGAAGACCTCATCCTTGGTGCACAGCGACTCCAGCTTGGGCCTGGGCGAGTCCCTGCTGCACAACTCCAGCCCACGCACCTTGCCGTCAGTACCCAGCGTTCCCCACACTCCTACTGAGCCCTTGCCGGTGCCAGCCTCTCTTCCCCTCAGCACCCAACCTAACACCAACACTCCCCCCGAACACCTGCACATGGTTACTCCAAATGGACAGCAGGACGGCTCCCCTGAAACCCCGCCCCCTTCAGACGACGCCACGCCCCCCTCCGACAGCACCCTGAGCCCCAAGGACAGCCTAGAGCCTAGCGATGATACGGCCACACCCAGTGATGAGGGCACGACCTTTAACCCTCCCTTATAAGGCGGTCCCACCCCTTCTCTCGCCTGCTCAATAGCCCGCCCAAAGGCACCAGCATGTCACTGCAGCCTTCCTGTCGGATTACAAAAGCAGGGTCTCCTCAGTTTTTATCTTTTCAAGATTTTCTTTTCGTTTCGTGTCTTAGTTTGTTGTTATGTTGACATTCAATCGATGTGGCTGTGGAGGCATTGGTTTGGGTTGGATGATGAGAGATTTGGATTGTGTAATTCAAAACCTTTGGAAAGATTTAGCACACCTACAAGACAAGTTTACACTGACACACGCTATCACACAAACACTAATACACACATGCCTAGACACATCAGTAATTCTGATACATTAAAAAAGAGAAGAACACAAACAATCTACCCGTTTGATACAAATAAACAAGCATGTTCATTTAAACATATACAACATAAAATGGACACATGCTTTCAATTAATTGGTTTTTGGCATATACATCACTATACTTTCATTAAGGAACAGTAATTTAGGGTGAATTAATTTGAATTATCAAACCTTTTCCGCAGTCTTCACCCAAGAAAAGAGCATTCTGTATTTATTTACTCATCCTCATGTCATTCCAAACCTGTATGACTGACTTTATGTAGAACACAAAGGTTTAATGAATGTTTCAAAGATGTTTAGAAGATCCTTAAAAGATCTCTCAAGGAACTTTCTGAATATTATTTAAGGGACTTTTAAAGAATTTCCGATGATCTTTCGAAAATCTTTTCCCCGTTTCTGTGTTTAGAACAAAAGTCAATTGGGTCCAAATCAACACGGGCCTTTTTTGATTTTATTCTTCAAAATATTGTTTTATGTGTTGTGCAAAAAGCCAGTCATACAGGTTAGGAACGACATAAAGTTGAGTAAACAATGTTAATATTTTGGGTGAACTATCCCTTTAATCCCTTTAAAAAATATATCACGTGATGTTCATCTGTATTCTCTCGCTCTCTGTGAACATTTTTGGAGGACTGCATGTAAAGCTGATTTGCATGCTTGCATAGCATCTGTCCCTGAGCCAAAAACTACAGGACATGTACATCTGGTGACACCAGGCAGGTGCCCCTGGCTCATAGGTCGGACTCAAGGACCTCAACAAGTCAAGCTGCTTCTACTAGTCTTCATGGTCAGGGAACTCAACTTGGGAAATCAACTTGGCACAGTTATTGCCGCTTTACAGAAGGATAGCCATAACCAGCAAAGCACTTCATTCAGTATATACAAACCCAAGCGACACACATGCACACAAGCCTGACCTGCCTCGAAATGGGGTCTGCATGGCAATAGCCAAGCTATTTTTTAAATTAAAAACTATTTCAGTCTCATCCGCCTGTCTAAAGATGCCGTACCACCCTCACATCTCTCAGTTTCCTCTGTTGGACTGGAGGAGCTCCTCTGTATTCATGCCATTCGTTTTAACCTTGCATCCAAATGACTCTCTTCTCACCGAGACTGCATTGCTTTTAGGTTTTATTTTGGGACAGTTTTTCTTGTCATTTTGTTCGTTGGACCGAAATGTTCATGTTTTTTATCGTACGAGAGAAAGGAAAGATTAAACGAGTCTTAAATGTGCGTGCGTGAGTGTGTATGTACGCGCAAGTCACCGCTTCTTTCATTCCGCTGAAGGGCGATCGCCCTCTCCATCTCCCCCCCCCCCACATTTTCTCAGGATTACTCTTTTTGGAGAGAGTCCAAAAGAGAAAGAAAGTCAAAGGAAGAAATTATATTTTCACCCACTCCTTTTTGTAATGCTTACAAAAACAGTACCAGAAAGTACCTTGGTATTATTTGTGCCAAATTGCTGTAATTTGAGCAATTTGACAGTTAGAGGATGGAATATCATGGTGTTTGAGTATGGTAACCTATTATATTTATAGTGATGAGATTCTATTTCCCCTTTGCATTCTTGTGAAACATGTTTTGTAAAAATTTTGCTTTCACCCAAGAAAGTTTGCATTCACTCGCAAAACATTTGCGTTTTCTCCCAAAGCTCTTAAGAAACTCCTTTTCCTTCTTAAATTTTCCTGGAATTATTTTTAGCGGACACAAGTGAATGCAAAAGCATTGAAAAATAATTTGGTATTACCAGATGATACCATGGTACTTTTCCACGATACTGCCTTTGTGTGCTCTCTCAACAATGCATTCAGATATGGAAGATTCGGAGGTGCCGTATATCTTGAGATGAATCGATATCAGAGCACAGCTGCTGAGAGAGATTCCCTCCAGTGCTGCTTGATGAACAGGAACCTAAACCATCAATATTACACCAGAAGAGACATCAAACCAGCTTTTGGAGGCGACCTCTAGATTTCAAAGCGTTGTATTTGCAGTCTCTGTGTACAAAGGCATGAGAAAGCACGCTCGGACTGCTGTATTGACGAATGGTATTGAAAAGCCTGGTTCAAAGACACATTTACAGTCATTTGGGTTTTCTTCCTTTTTCTATAATTGTGAGAGAATGACAATCTTCTGGAATGTGTATAACATAATACACATCAGCATTCAGATACTAAGTATTTTACCCAACTGCCTCAAATCCATGTTTTTAGGTGATTTTTTTCATTGCATAAAATGGATGTAATATTGGATTAGATGACTTTCGCAGCGTTTAGACGGTAGATGGAATGATACCTGATCGTTTTGTGTGGTGTTGGTGTGTTTATGCAGCGTTTTCTCTGCAGACCGTGTTAAGTTGAACGGCCCTCAGCTGGTCTGCAGTTACCTTTTTATACATTTGTATGAACGCTTTACAGACTTTTCCTGTTTTTTAAACAAGTCGGATGGTTTTCACTGAGATTGCCTTAGTTAGGTTTTCCATGGACTTCCATGTTTTTGTGTTTTTGTCATGTCCTGGGACACTTAAGCCACACTTAAAATGTATGAATTTGGGAAGCGGAAACAAAATGCAGGCTCATTTTTAAAGCGAAATGTTTTGCAAAAAGCATTTAAGGTTCAAAACACAAGCAATCAAAATGGCCAAATGGCTCGTAAAAGTGACATTTATAGTATTTAGACATTTTTGAGTATGGCTTGAATATCACAATACCTTTTAAGGCCACTTGCTATGCTCTCCTAAACATCTGGCCTCGTATAACTTCAGGACACCATTGATATCTAAAGGGCAACTCTCAGAAGTTTTACACAAGTTGCAAACGAGGATGTCGATCTTTCACAGATCTTTGTTGTTTCATTCAGGGCTGGCTTTATTGTGTATATATTGGTGTACCTGTATGTATATAACTATTTTGTGGTTAGGGAAGTTCTCTGAAATGCAAATGCAATGATTCCATGTTTGTTTTCATCCTGGAAAAAGCTGGGGGACTGTTCTGCTGCAGATGCAGGTATAGTGGCCTTGTGGCATAAGTTTGGATTTGTCGCCGGTGTTTCTCTACCTGGATGTTTCTCAGACTTTTCTATAGACCTGTCGCTTTCAGGAACGTACTCGTTTATCTGGAACCTCTTAGATGAATGGAGCATTGCATACAGAAATGTTTTTGAATGTCACAAATGATTTGCCTGTTTAATTGATATTGAAAAGAATGGTAAGTGTGTTGGTAGAAACACAAGAATGAAAGTGTAGCTGTTGATGTATTGGTGTTCACCATTGAGGAGACTGCTTTTTGTGTTTTTATATCTGCTAATATCTAAGAGCTAATTTCCAAAACATACACAGGGAGGGAGAGGGAATGAAAAGGGCCAGCTGGTGATTGTATCTACACTTGGTGGACAGCTCTGAACTTCCGAATGCTTTGCTGTTTGCAGGGTGTCTGATTATATAATTTTTCGAATAAAGGTGTGGAGATGAAGCTAAGCTTTTCTGATTAACAGAATGACAGTAATGAAAACCACAGTGACGATCCTGATTATGCAATTGATTAAATGTTGTTAACAAAATATGAAAAGGCAAAACTTTTTTCTTTTTTTTTTTTCTTCTCTTGTGACAAAGTTTGAGCCAATCTGTCTCTTATGCATTCCTGCCAATGGGCAGAAAGTACTGAAGAATTTAGGAAATAAAGAAACATTTAAAAATATGTTGTGTTGTCTCTTGGCAATGCTTAAGCAAATTGTTTATTTTAGATTCTATGTATTTCTTTAATGTAAACAGCAGAATGAAGCATATTTTCATCATTAACCCAAAACAAAACCGTTAATTTGGGTTTTCAAAAGTACATACCCATAGTCATTTTAAGGTGTAGAATAGTTAGTGTTATTCATTTGTTTATTTTTAAACATTCATCTGAATCAGGAGAGAAATAAGCCCTATTTATGACTCATCTCAGATATAATTACGTGCAGATGTTTATATATATATATATATATATATATAGTACAATGTATCTGTACAGCCAGTTAAGAAATTGGTGCATTTGGACCTTTGTCAAATAGCATAAATATTATTATGAATCATGGATTTTGGCCAGAAGCATCAGTTTTAAGTTAGACAGCAAATTATTTGTTTCTCAAAAACACCCAGCTTTCTAATTCCGAACACATTCGTGCAATGCTAACTTTCTCCAAATATATCTGGATGAAGAAACAAGCTGGTCTAAATCCTGGATGACCTAAGGGTCAGCACATGTTCAGCAAATGTTCATTTTTGGATGAACTATTCACACTTTATCATTTATTACAAAGACATTACTGTTTGGTTGTTTTAAAAAATAAATACATTTTTGGTTGCATTATCAGAAACTGTATTCATTTAAATGTACATATTAGTATGTGTGTAAAGGACAATTATTAGGTGCTAGGATTCTTTTATCGCCCTAAACTGAACAAAAATATAGTAATATGTTGCTCACAAAAACCTTTCATCAGAATACACCGCTAATTCTGAATGACTGTCAGTGAAGAAAGAAGAAAGTTGCTTTTTGCTGCCAGATGGTGCAGTCATGAACTAGCGCTATCTACCAGCAGGGGCTAATGGAGTCATGCCAGCCAAACCTTGACCCTTCAGACTTGGCGCATCTGTAAACTCTGAAGTTTGGACCAATAAACAAGCAAAACTGCAGACCTTGAATGATGTTTATGTTCTTTATTGATTTCAACCGTCTTGTGTTAGATAGTAAGGTCATGTTGTGGTGAAACCTGACTGTGAGAGACGCATCCTGACTCAGCAAAACTGCCTGATCTCTGCTGTGCAAATAAATAACCGGTCAGACCAAAGTTTTTTTCTTCTTCTTGCTGTATGTGTGTTAAACCTTGGGCAACCCGACCAATTGAAAGCACAAAATCACAGGCTTATTACTAAAAATTACATTTTTTATTTGAAGATCACGGTATAAAATTGTATTGGTGTCAGAGTATAAAATGAAAACAAAGATGACAGAGGCACGAATGCAGCTGGCTGTTAACAGACTCTGTGAGGCTCAAGCGTTGCAGTGGTTTTTGTAACAACAATGCCAGCCTTTCCTTTGACAGAATGCCTCGCTGACGCAGCCTTTCTCCCCAGTTTCTGTGGAAGAGATATCAGATATCGGATCAGTTATCACACCCTCAAAGTGTAAGATCTCCTACTGCAGTATAGGACTTCAAGGAATAGTTCACCTAGAACTGGAAATTCTGTCTTTTTTTCCCGAAGAAATTCATACAGGTTTGGAAGTACAGGAGGGTGAGTAAATAATGACTGAATTTTTCAAGTATTTCTTTAAGTAGCCTGCATTTTCATATGTAATTGCATAACTGCTGAATGTACATAGTCATTTATGGTGAATTACAATATGCATTTTAAAATGTGTTTTATTGTATACTATATAGTTGAATGCTTGAATGTGATTGGCTGATGAACTTTCTAAGGCAGGGGTGTTAAACTCAATTCCTGGAAGGCTGCAGCCCTGCAGAGTTTGGTTCCAAGAAACACACACACACACACACACCATGTAGCTTTCAAATAAGCTTAACGGACTTAATTACCTGGATCAGGTGTGTTTAATCAGGGTTAAATGCATCTAAAGTCTGCAGGGCTCCAGCCCTCGTTTGACACGCCTCTTCTAAGGTGTGCAGTTATTTTCAGGAAAACACACGGTGAACTTAGTTCTAGGCAGGTCTTGACAGCTTTAGGCAAAGTTTCAGTATAATTAGACAATGCTACCGAACATTAAGTGACGCGCAGACAATAATACCTTAATAATAAATACCTTGAAATAAATTGTCAAATAGATGCCGTTAGGTGTGGTAACTTGTAAGCACATTACCATCTCGGGTGTGTATTGTTTTCGAAGAATTAAACCATCATTAATTATTCCTAAGGTAGGGCTGTATTTTCAGTATTTGTTATTATATAAAATAGTTATGTTTCCCACAGGATAGTAAAGTAAGGTACTTAAAGGTGTGTTTTCTAAATATCTAAAATACAGCAGCTTTTTAATTTATGTTCATCCATGATTTTTGTCATTACACTTATTATTATCCTACTGTTGGTACATGTAAATGTTTCTTATTAGAAAATTATAGGAGTTAATACAAAAATGTTACAATGCAATCCCGATTGGCCCTTACAGCTTTTTGTTGTATTAACAACTTATCAATGTTATCAAATCGTTCATGTGTCCTTTGAAGTCATGTTTTTATCTGATTCTGCTGATGGTGTAATACAGAAATGTGTTTGTACTGGGCCGAAGCTGTCCTTGAGTGTTGGGTGACTGTACTCATGTACCTCTGGTGTAGCAGGCCTGAGGAACTTTACTCCTGCAATGTAGAATCATGTTCCTCACCATTAGGAAGTCTTCACCATAGCACTCAATGTAGTGATCGGCTGAACACACAAATACACAAAAGTACAACAGTGTCATGATGAGGATTTCAAAGAACTGCTGTGAAATAAAAAAAAAAAAAAAAAAAATAGATAGATAGATACTGAACTGTGGTGCATGAATATATAAATCTAAAAGTTCTATAAAAGTTTTATTTGGTGGTTTTAATTTAAAAAAAAAATTGTCGTCTATTATGTTTATTATATCTTATATTTATATCTATTAATCACAGAATTCTAGAGAGAAAAAAAACTGTACACAATTTTCACAAACAGCGCAAATGTTTTCAACATCTTAATAGGAAATGTTTCTATAGCGAATATTAGAATTATACTGAAAATTCAGCTTTGCATAACAGGAATAAACACCAATCTTATATATATTTAATACGAATATGGGTATTTCAAATAATAATAGTTCACGATATTACAGATTTTATACATTTTTTGATCAAATATAACCATGAGAGAAAAAAAATCTCAAATATCTCAGATTTCCATATTACCAAAAA
>JAUMHG010000055.1:3644576-3654847 GCA_032359395.1 Enteromius anoplus | reverse complement strand
AAGGAGTGTAGATAAAAATAATGTTAAAATATAGCTGCTGTTTTAATTAAATTAATTTATAAATATTAATAAAAAACATCTGTGTAACGAATATTAATGATAAGAATATTTTTTTTCACATATTTATGTAGGTTTCCTAGCCCACAAAAATAGTCCACCAATTTCAAAGCTCTGATGCCTTTTCGTTCTAAGAAACACAAATAACTTCATAAGTAGACTACTAAATTGTAATTTGTGAATAGTAAGTCATTTTTCTTTTCTTTCATTTTCCACTGACTGCTGCCGTCAATTATAACATATCAGCTAGGCAAAGCTGACGGCTATTTGCTAAAATGTGCTTTAAAGCGTTTGCTCAATAACTTTTGGTTAAAGCGCCTCTCGGCGGTCAACAGCTGCAAATGCACTCTAAATCGCCGCGGCGGCGGTAGCTACGGCGGTAAAAAGGGCGTTTTGGTTGTCCACCATCTGTAGCTTCTTATTGGCCCTCGCGGACCTGGTTTCCAGACCTCACGTTCCTCGTGGCAGCCCCTTCCTGGAATATCGCCTAGGAAGGACCTTCTTCTTCAGGGGATGGGCACCTTATGGCACCCGCGCCCTGATCTCTGGGACCTACACGTATGGTTCCTCCACGAGGCCGGCTTACGCTCAGAGATGGAGTCTGTTCGTAGCATGGTGTTCCTCCCGTGGAGAGGACCCACAGAGATCCACGATTGCAGCGGTGCTTTCCTTCCTGCAAGAGAAGTTGGAGTGCAGGCTGTCCCCTTCAACTCTCAAAGTATATGTCGCTGCCATCATGACGCAGTGGAGGGCGAGTCCCTCGGGAAGCATCAGCTCATCGTCCGATTCCTGCGATGTGTGCGTCGGTTGAACCCCCTGAGACCACACCTCTTGCCCTCTTGGGACCTGGCCATCGCCCTAGCCGGGCTGCGGCTGGCTCCCTTTGAGCCTCTCCAGTCGGCCGAAATAAAATTCCTGACTTTAAAAACTGCGCTGCTCGTTGCTCACTCAACAAGGAGTATGGCCTCGTCTCATTCGACTGAAAGGGTAATGTCTAGGTTACTATCGTAACCCAGACGTTACACTTTCTCCTGCCAAGACTCTAAGGTCGCACTGCTACGGCTCTTCAGCGAAAACCTGCATGTGCATTCCGCTCGTGCCATCTTATACTCACGCAGTGATGAGGTGCACCTGAGTGCAATCAATGCACGCCAATGTTCATTGGCCTTTTGTATAAAGCTCAAAGGCAATAGGTATCTCTGGCGAGTTCCCATATGTAATGTCTCCGTTCCCTCCTTCAGGGAACGTGGGTTACAATAGTAACCTAGACGTTTTCCACTTTCATTGATAGATGGTTTCATCTTGCTGTGTAAATGTTTAAATTCTTCATATTGTTCAATCTTTAATCTTTGGAACGAATTGCACTGACTCTCTGCTCCAGATAGGGATGAAGATCGCCGAAAAAAGGCTTGGATTTGGGTGTGTTCCTTGCAGTCGTATGGATGCGAAATATTAGGATTACAGTGCATGGATAAAATTGTTTCATGTTGTAATTGTTGCGGTTTTGGTTTATTCACAGAATGTCAGAGAAAACCATGTCCATGGTCCATGGCACGTAGACATTAAATGACAAGTGACTTGCAGAAATGTTATTTATTTGAATGGTTTAATATTAAATCTTGTTTAACATTGTAAAGGCCTTTTTTTTGGAAACGAACTGGCTGCAGAAGTCACAGAACAGAATGAAATGTTATCATTTCATATGAAGTAACGTTAAACAGTTTAATAATGCAGTTGCAAACAAGGTCATTGATATGACAACTAAAAAATACTAAAAAAAATAATACAATTAATGCCGCAATTTCTGTATTCATCAGGATTTATTTTATAGGTGTAGTCAATACGTCAGTTTTGTTCATTAAAAGGCTGAAAATACGTTAGAAATGGTATTGGTTTAGATGTTGAAAATACATCAATACTGTACGTTTTAGTGCCTGTAAAAACGTTAGTAAATGTACGTTTTATAGGACATTTTTTTTACGTAAAATACATATGAATTATCATGAGATCACTTTGCAGTGAGCAGGTTGAGAGGTGCTTGAATTAAATTCATTTAGTCTTGAACAAATTAGTTCATCTTAAAACAGATGGGACGCCTTTGCAGGAGGAAGAAAAGGGATTGATGGGACTTGAAAGAGATGAAAGACGCTAGAGGAGAGGACTTCTGTTCTACTAACATCCTGTCATTGTATTATTCATCAAGAGGAGCGATGTAACAATTTCAGGGATTCTGAAAGAATTAAAAATTTATAGTGACAGTGGCTCATGAATAGGTGCCACACATAGATTTTGAATATCATTAGAACCAAGCACAGATCGGGCATTAATTATAAAGCTCCTCATGCTGTCAAATTAGTTGATTCAGCACAAAATCAGTGACGTCATTTCTTTCTTTTCTTTAGTCTTGTGACATGTGACATTTCTACAGGCCTCCAGTAGAAATATAGACATAATCACACAATCCAGCCTTTGGGAGCACCCTGACGTGTGTTATCTCTGATTTGATGATCTCTCTTGAGACCAATAAATGGATTTCTTTCAAGGTTTCCATGTATCTTATATAATGAAATTATAGTTATATTGAAAATTCTGGAAGCAGGTTTTTTGCATTACAAGTTCCACTAAGATTTTGCTTCACCACTTGAGGTGTAGGCACATTAATAAAATGTTTAGGACAGTGCTTCCCAAACCTGTCATGAAGGACCCCCTGCCACTGTATTTTAGTGTCTCTTAACTAGTTGCTTTTTGGCATGCATATACCTACAATATTAGCCATTTATTAGTTGTAATTAAGCACATGTACTGTACATGCTTTTACCTGGATGACCTTATTCTAGATCCCTAATCCTACCCAATACCTAAACTTAACAAGAACCTTACTATTAATGAGCAGCAAATCAGGAATTTGAGGTGAAAGTCAGTGTTAATAATGAATTGGTATTCCCTATTCTAAATTGTTATCGACATTATCATACCAGTCATCTTTCAGTTTCTGTCCCCCAAATCTGAGGACTCAGGGCAATGGGTCAGATGTTTTCTTTTTCAGTCAATATAATTTTTTAAAAAGCTTTTAATTGTCTTAAAAAGTGCATGCTAAATGTCCAATTAATTGCTTGCTAATTAGTGGCTAATTGAGACTACAGAGGTTTGCTTTTACAGCTTTGCAGATTGTATTTAGGCTTTAAAATTAATTGTGTTTACATTATAGTTTAAACAAAATTAAACCATTTTAAACTTTTGATGGTCGCAGAGCTTATTTTCTGCAATAATTTAAAAGCCAATGGAAAAATCCAGTTGTGTTTTTGCCAAGTGAACCATGGTGGCCTACAAAAACACTTACATGAACATCTAAGATGAACAGTGATGCCAGTTTGGCTTTACTTGGCCTACAGTAACTTGTTCAGTCTCCACATACTCTCCTCAGCAGCAAGCATTTTTTCCCCCACTAATCTCTCTGTCCATGTATCCACAGAGCAATGTCCCAAACCCGCCACCATTCAACTGTGCACTCATTAATATTTCCATATAAATATGCGTACAGGCTTGGAGGAAATAAGGCTTGCTCCCCATCCTGCCATCACGACTAGCTCAATCAGGCATGGGACAAGAACCGGATTAACTTTGCTATGTCCTCATTAGCTTATCCCTCTGCAAATTAGCTTCTGTAAGGCAGCACACAGGCAGCGTCTTGTTAGGGAACATTGTGTCTGGCTAGTTAACACAGAGACCACAAGAGACAGAGGGGACGGCATTCTCTGAAAGCGTAGCGAAAGACTTGGTTGATGAAGCCCATTAGATTGAGACTGATTTTAAGGGCAGACTGAAAATGAGGAAGGACTGCTGGGGGCAATTGTATCGTTTGCATAACATGAGGCAATGTGATATTAACCTCCGATTTTCGTAGAGAAAGAGGAGGGCATTGGGTCATGGATGCGAGGGGCATAGAAATGGAGGTTGGGATGGGAGAAGGAGTGATTACTGAGAGTTTCCCATGGGAAATGTGGGACATCAGAGACTCTGGACACCTGACAGAGAAGGTCAGAGGCTTTGAGATGTTCCTACCATCAATCAATTACCTGAGCCTCAGTGTGTCCACACACATTCACATCAGCCTAATTGGATTTTTTGCATCATTTATCTTTTATGCAAAACAACATGTTGAAGAGACTCCATTGAAGCGAAGGTGAGCTCTTTATTTGTTACTACCCTTATGAGTGGTACTCCATCTAAATGCCAACTGGGAAGCAGACACTTATAGAATGGGGGAAGCTAAATGGCTTCTTAACAAACAATGTGTTCAGCGTAGCACAGTAAATAACCTCTGATGTCTTTGATTAATTGCTTTATTTCTGCCATTAAGAATCCTGTCCGTGAAAAAGGCTTGCTGTTTACTTCTGATAAGATGCCATTTGGTTCTTGTTCCAGTGTTTAGAGTAAGTGAACTGGATTACTACTGTGTTCCTTCCACTTTGTGTGAATGATTAACTTGTTATTACATGACAACACCAACGGCGCCAAATCACATGTATGCCCGGGGTCAAATGGGCTTTGACCATCTTGTCCGCTTTGTGAGTCACCTGGGACCTCGGCGCCGTCTATGGTTATCGAACCTCTCTACTTGTTCATACATCCTAATAACATAAACACTAGTGTCACATTTTCACTCCCTATGAAATCATGATATTTAAAGGATGCCCATTTCCTACAGTTGATACAATTCTTTACGGTCTAAATAAAACGTCTATAACATACTTTGGTTAAAATGTCTCAATGGTTTTATCCTGTCAAAATCAGCTCTGCTTTCATTTTCTTTAAATGCTAATGAGTTAATCCTCTGCATCTTTAACAAATCAGATATCGGAAGTTAATGACGACTACAATATTTATTATTACATCCAACAACAAAACACCACAACTGCTTAATCTGAGACATCTCGTCTTCCCCTGCAAGGAGTGGACACAATGGCAGACTGATGACAGATTACTCAGGGTGGGTCTAAGGCAAGGCAGCATTGTCAATCAACTGTTGTGAGAGCAGTCTGTGCAGAACTTTGGCCTGATTTGGGAAAGGGCATTTTAAACAAAATAATCATTTTCAAACAACGGTGAACATTGCATCCTATGACCCCCTAATCTTTATAACACAAGATAAGAAAATCTTGCTTTCATGAAAGAACGGTGGCAGTGACGTGTTGCGCTGACTACAGATAATCCTGCCTTATGTTGATGACAGAAATAGTTATGCCTAAACAATTATAACATATCATTAGTCTATTATAAGCTAACATGAATTACTCCACTGTGTAAGAAGTCTAATGCTCAGGACCTTATCACCAGAGTTTTTAGCAAATGCACAAGATGGCTTCTGCCATTTCAGGAAGCACAGCAGACAGTAGAGGGACCTCTGGGACTAATTGGTTTGGGACAGCTAGACATCTCAGCAATACCTGTGAAACATGGTCGGAGCAAGATTCTGATGTACTTTCTCTATATTAAATTTGTCAAGACATTCAAAAAATGAATTCAAAAAATGTTCATCATGTGATGCAGAGACACAAGGGATATAAATTGTTGAATAAACGCCATTTTTTTTTATTTTCTTCATGTACAAAAAGTAATATTGTTGCTTTATAACATTACAGTTGAACCACAGATTGCCTATTAAGATGATGTTTTTCATACTTTTTCTGGGCACAAGCCTCCTGGTTTTCATCCAAAATACCTTAAATTGTGTTCTGAGCACAAACCAAGTTTTCACACGGTGGTCTCAAAGTCAATTCCTGAAGGGCCACAGCTCTGTAGAGTTTAGCTCCAACCAGCTCCTGAATCAGACCTGCTTGGAGGTTTTTTAATCATCCTGAAGACCTTAATTAGCTGGATCAGGCGTGTTTAATTAGAGTTGGAGCAAAACTGTGCAGAGATGTGGCCCTCCAGGAATTGACTTTGAGACCAATGCTTTCACGGGTTTGGAACAACATGGGTGTAAGTGATTAATGACAACATTTTCATTCAGATTAAAAAAAATACACATAGATTAATCATGGTAAAAAGACACAGGTTATACTAATGAAGTAGCTAATCACAAGAGAAGGTAAAACCATCTATGCCAAGTAGTTTAAAGAAAAAGTGAGTCCTAAACTGTGTGAACAGCTTACATACACAATATGCACTGTTCACAATGTTCTTTATTGTCAAACGCAGTGATTCATCCATACTTCTACCACAGTTGGATCTGGAGCAGCTGGGTCATTTGCTGTTAATGCAGATGTGAAAGAGTAAAGAGTGAGCTTTTAGAGTGTCATATCTAAGAGCACTTGTTTCTTTATATTAATAAATACGAATAAAAGAAGTTTTTCTGTGCAGTAATATGATTAAAATGCAAAGGAGATTTAAGGATGTTGTTGATGAAATCTTAAAAAGCCTGATTATAACACTCTGTCACCTATCACACCTATCAACTCAAGCAAAATGACTAGTAGGATAAATGGCAAAAGCTTAATGCCTACTGTACATTAAGGAGATAGTTCATCCAAAAATGAACATTTTGTCACCCTCATGTCATTCCAGGCCCATTTTCCTCTGAAACACTATTTAAGATAATTTTAACGAAACCTGAGAGATTCCTGTTCTTTCACTGTAACTTTATTCCACAAAAATTAGATGCTTTTTGAAAGTTGATGAAGATGTCATAAAAGTAATCTATGTGAGTAAAGACATTTAAACCATGTCTCTCTGTTTTTCTTATTTTTTGTGACACAACTGAACAAGCCTTGAAAAGCATATACCTGGAAGTCAATATTAAATATAACAGATGGAGGGTTTGTGGTGCAGCTGGATGTTATTTGGTTTGGGGGAAAGTAGTTACAGCTGTTTCAAGTTAATCAGAGCCGATGGCCAAAGAATGCACTGATGAGGCTTTCATTTAGTTATTAGATTGAGTGCGGTCCAGACGGCCAATAAAATGTTTGAATAAAATAAAGTGTTATTCTGTTATGTTAATGTTGCTTTACCATCACTCTGTTCTTCTATTTGATAATGTTCAGTGCTTTGCTACAATCTGTATTGTTAAAAGCGCTATATAAATAAAAGTGACTTGACTTGACTTGACTTTGCCTGTCATGACATGGAGAGACAGGAAATGCTAAAGTGCTAAAATTTATAATGCATTAGTGCATTTATCGTATTGAGTGATTCCGGTTTATGATTATAAACCTGAAAAGTTTATCAGAATATAAGCTACATTTTATTTGAATTAAACTGTGAATAAATACCATAAAAGTAACAATGATATAATATCAGTGTCATATTTGCTATACAGCAGTTTTATTCTTTATTCGTGCTGTTTTCACAATTAAATACCATCGTATTGTATGTTGAATATTATTTTACAATGTTTATATAAAATAAAATGTTATTTCAAGGAAACTAATACAATTACTACCTGGTCTCATGGCATAAACGTACCTTGGTGCAATTTTTAGTGGGACACGAAATGTAAATATAAATACATATATCTGCAGTTTCAAAAAGAAACGAACATTAGAGGCAGTAAAACTCTGACACCTTTTATTCATTTTTACACACAAAAAAAGAAAAAGTTTCAAATAATAAAGTGTAATTTTCACAGTTACTTGAAGAATATCATATTATGACTTTAAAACAATTTTAATATGCTGGTATATTTGGAAACTGATGCTTTTGAATGTTATCATCACACATATCCATCTTCACATTTGTTTTTATAGACGGTAGGTTTGTTCGGTAGCTCAAGGAGTACTTGAGAGGAGCTCTGGTTCAAATCCCGTCTAACTATGGTTCGACAAAACAGTTTATTTCAGTTTTGCATTTGTTTGCACTATCGTAGGTTTAGGGTTGGATTTGGTGTAGGGCATATATTTCTAACATGATAGAGCATTAACTTTTAGCAACACTCCACAGATATTTAAATTCTAAACCACTGCAATACCAACACAGTCTCACGACCAATTCGTACATATTTGTCTAAAACCACGTGATGGGTAGGTTTAGGGGCGGGGTTACATTTAGGTCATTCGTACAAATTCATACGAATTCACATCTTGTAAAATACGTACAATTTAGAATAAATCGGATGAATTCGAGTGAGGTCGTACAAATTTTTACGAATTAGCCACCTTGTAAAATATGTACGAATTGCCATGAGATCAGGTTGGCAATACATGCCTATATCAACGTTATAAAATATGCCGGGGTTCATGTATTGAACCGGAGTTTTAGTGGACTTTTCCTTTTGAACGTAAGGTAAAAACAGTACATACAGGTAGTACAATTATTTTTGTTTGCTAATTGGTATTTTGAATGAACACTTTATTAACACCATTTATTTATAGCAATTAAGCACATGTTACTGCCTTTTTCTACATCCTTAATCCTAACAATACCTAAACTTAACTACTACCTACTAACTAATAAGCAGAAAATTTGTAGTCAAAAGTCGTAGTGGTTTGAAAATAAGAACTAGATAAAGTGTGACAATTTCTGTTAACTACAATGACTTTATTGTTAAAATATGTTGTAAATAGACCTTCCAGAATGGCCTCAATGCCTATTCTAAAGGCTTTAGGCTGTACAAGTCAAGAAAATAAAGAAAAGGACTGGAGTGGGATCTCACTGGCTGTGTTTCTTTGGTGTTGTGTGATCAGACACATCAGAATCTGAGGGACAGAAGTCTCACGCTCCAGTCTCCTGCTGATTCACTCCTCTCAGCGCTGTCAGGCAGCCTCTCTAACGCTGATTCACACTGATGCTCCAGCCAGGCTCCGGGAATAGCCTCGTGTGAGGAGGAAGCATGCTCATCATCAATCAGCCAGTAAAGGACTCTCTTCCACACAGTGACTAAAATTCAATTGCCTTACATCTGTTGTGTTGGTTGAAAAGACTAGTGTTTGTTGTGTTTTGTATGCCGCTTTGCTATTTTACCAGCTATGTTTATACTTGTGAACAGCAAATCAGTTATGAACCAGCATATATTCACACAGCTTTCTGTTAGTCTTTTCAACAGGAAATGACATGAATCTTCCCCACTCAATCTCTTTTCTCTTTTTAATTACTGTATGAACGATTAATTTGTGTGGGGAAATCAGACCTTGTAAAAAATCTTTTTATTTTTATTTTGAGTACAATATAAAAACTTCAACTCACAATAAGTGAATTGCACCAAACGATTAATTTAAATGCAAGTGCGTAGTAATTAAGGTCACCTAATGGGACTCATATTTTAAAGAAAACATACAGTAAGTACTTATTAAATATAAATATCTACTCAAGCCCTGCTTAAGTGTATAAAAACAATTAATAAATAAAAGGCACTCATAAATTTTAATACATTTTAATTTAATGGCAAATAACATGCAAGAAGATATGAGAGCATTACAATTGGTTTGCAATTAAGTATATTATTTTAAAGTACATTATTTCTATTATAAGTCCTCTTTTTAAAAGTAGCTATACTAAAGTGTATTTCACAAGGCTACATGTCTTCACTTAATGGATGTGTCCGTATAAGTGTTGTGTGTGTGATCATACAACCATATGTTGTAAGTCAACTCGCTATTGGCACCCTTTACATGAAACCAAACTCAAGCCAAGAGGAAAGCTCCTCCAAAAATGGTGTAAGATAGAAAGAGCGTTCTGTAACACTGGCTGGCAGATTCATTCAGATTTCAGAATGCTGATCCTCCTGGCTGTGGTCATGCTCTGTTGAGATTTTGTAATTGGCTTAGTCCATGTTGACCCATGATCTTCGGGGATTGGGTCTCTTAGCCACTGAAGAGGATGTGGCTTTGGTCAGCGCAGGTGGGTGAGAATGCATACAATTTGATCTGCTCCTTCAAATCACATGAAACAGATGTTGCATATGTTTTTCTCAGAATATATGTTGGTTTATTTTGTCAGGGGCTGCATGAGAAAAAAAGAATACAGCTGTAACAGTAAACGTATTTCACAGCTAAAACATATTCTACATCACTTTTCTTTTAACTGCCACAAAGTATTTTCATATTGAAAAGAAGCCAATCCTATGTGAAGAAGTATACTTAACTGAATAAATTTGCATTTGTAGTGTGCTTCAAATATTAAAAGGATATTTAAAATATCGCCACTTAAAGGAGAAGTTCACTTTTACAAAAACTTTTGCTGATAATTTACTCACCCCCATGTCATCCAAGATGTCCATG
>JAUMHG010000055.1:3610194-3622749 GCA_032359395.1 Enteromius anoplus | reverse complement strand
CTGCAGAATATCAGAGACTAGTAGCCATATTTTAAAATATTTTTATTTTAAAAAGTCATTATTTAAATTACATATCATTTTAAATGTATAAAATAAATATCTATTAGTAAATTTTCATTAATTGAATTTGTGTTTTCAAAAATTATAAGAACATTTCTGTTATTTTTATTTAAATAACATGTATTTATTTTGTAATTAATAAATCAGTTTTAATTAAATTATGAATGTATTTGTCGGAAAAGTAAAAAAAAAGATTATTTTTTTTAAATTTATATATATGTGTGTGTGTGTGTGTTAAAAACATATTTATATAATTTTTATAATAATACAACCAATTAATAAGTCAGTCAATTTTTTTATGTTTATATTTTTATATAACACTTAAGTGTTAGTAAAAACTTTTCATAAAATAAATGTGTGTTTTTACATGTGTGCTGGAAGAGAACTAGTAATAATACTGATAATACAAATAATAAAACAAAAATTATAATCAGATATTGTTAAGACTTTTTTTTTTCATATTATTGTAGTGTAATGCTACATTCATTTATTCACCCTTATTATTATTTAGTTTATTTTTGCATGCACTAATTCTGGAGAATTAAACCCTTCCATGTGTGGCAGGTGGAGTTGTATGCCGTTATCACGGCTCATGGGTCTGACGAGAACTTCTGCGGTGAATTTTGTGTGACTTCACATCATTTCCTGATCAACAGATCCATCAATAACACCCTTGTGTTTGACTCAGCTGGTTAGTAGCACCAGGGTGACAGAATCAGTGGACTTGATAACATTTTATAACATTCATTACCACCATCATATTTGTGTCAGCTGGTCAATAGGTTTACGTTTTATGACGTTTGTCAATGAAATGAGTGTCAGTGAGTGACACAGATGTGCATGTCCGTGCAGGAACACCTCTGGGCTGTGCCCTGCGGGTGCCTGAGGGAGGAGTGCCCAATGAACACGGGACCTGGTTGTACGGCCGCGGAGGCTGGTGTGACGGGCTCCAGGTGGATCCATGGAGGATCGACATCACTTCCCAGGTACAGCAAAACACAATGATAAGGTTGTGGGACAGCAATGTTGCGTGCCACATATACTGCACGTTAGTAGTAAAGCAATATTTCATTCTAACATACACATACACTAACATGAATGTAATGCTTCTTTATTGGCATTGATGATCCCACGAAGAACATTGAACATCCATGGAACCCTTCCAATGCACAAAATAGCTTTATAGTGGAAACAGGTTCTTCAGATTATATAAATAATCTTCTCACACACAAAAAAGGTTTCGGGGAAACATAAAGGGGTTCCTCCAAACCTTCATTTGGACGCTTTATATTTAAGAAAGTAGCCAGAAGCATGTCATGTTTTGGTCCACCTTGATGATGAGTTAATGATTTCAAAATATTTTGTTCCCCCCGCAGCTGGACATGAGTGGAACCAATACTGTCCTTTACTATGGACTCTTTGAAGGACGCAACCCAGATCCAAAGACTAATCCAGGGTACATTATTATGTACTCCTTCCTAGTGTTTTATAAGTGATTTCACAGACAGTATTTTTGTTTCATTGTCATTTTTAAAACAGTCGAAACCTGAGATTAGACAGTCCCAAAATTGCACATGCTGTAAATCTTTTTTCAATTAAATTGTGTCTTGAGAGATGCACATCAGTCTCGCTTAAATTATTTATTTGTGTTCACTTAATCAATGACTCTGTCACAAACCTAGTAAGCTGCATATTTAGGTTGAGCAGCATTTTAAGGCATCTGGTCTGGTCCTGAAGGTAGGAATTATGATGTTTTCTATGATACTATACCTTCTTTTCACTCATTTGAGAAGAAAGAAATCCCATAATGATAAAAAATATCTCCGTAAAAATACTAAGAAGCATCTTCAAAATTGAACTGATGTTGGATTAAAAGGCAGTTTACTAGATTTAGAAACATTGTTTCATATAGTGCTCTTTAGTCATGTCTCAATGCCTTTGTAAAGAGGTTTCATCTGAGTTTTTTTCTTCTGTGACAATTATGTGCAATTAGACAAGTCTCCTGTAGCTTCTTAACTTCAAATGCAAGGAGGACCAGCAAATCTTAATCTTCTTTCATGAGTGCCTTTCACTTTCAAGGAGCTTTAAGTCCCTGATTTTGAGCACCGACCCTTTGTGACACATTAGCTGAGTCACACAGAGCTCATTTTTGCCCAGCTGCAGTAGTTTCCACATCTTCTATAAAACGGAGCATTATGACAGGCAGTGTTCTGTAATTGAAATGCACTTCCTATGATGGCTGCACACAAAATAAAAAAACAGAATATTCTTGTTTTTGTCAAAATATTGATTTTGTGAAATTTACTACATCCTTTTGAGGGAAAAAAACTAGATTACATTCTTGTTTTGAAGTAAATAGAGCTTTTTTATGTATGAAGTTTACATTTTATGTTTACCTCTATCAAGACATGTGATGTCAGTTACAGCAAATAAAAGTTGTATTTGGTGACTTGTGTGGCTGATGGAAATATTCACTGACAAACACCTGATCCTCCGTGAAGAGCAGTTGCTTTTCTTTTATTCCAAATTTAAGATGCCATTTTAATTTGAACTGCACCAATATGGTAAGCTATACTTTCTGAAACAGATTCATATATTTGTATTTTCTTTTTTTTTCAGTTATGGTAAATATGTTCCTTTATTTTATTAAGGTGTCTCTGCAAATATTTATATTTTGTGGGATATTGTTTGGATTTTGATCTTTGCTTTTTGCTCAGCAACTCAAGAGTGTTAGATTTAACCTACTAGGATATCCACATTACCTTTCCTCTCAAGCCAAGAGTCATGCATGGAAAAATAATCGTATGTTCTTTATAACTTATTTCTTTTAATTGTCATATTTTGCATCTTATTTGCATGGTATTTACAATATCAGTTTGATTTTGAATTGATCAGAATTTATTTGATTAATGATATTTGGCCAAGAGACAACGTTTTGAAAATCTATTACCTGAGGATGCAACATGTTGAGATAATTGGCTTTAAAGTTGTTCAATGAAGTTCTTAGCAAGGCATATTAATAATAAAAAAAAATAATAAGTTTTGATATTTTAACAGTGCATTAACTGTAAACTGTGAAAGGGACTTTCATAATGAATTAGTAAATGCTGAAATAAACATTAACTTAAATAAAAGGTCTAAAAGTATCGTTCAATTTTAGTTCATGTTAACTAATGTAGTTAACCTTACTGTAAGGTGCACTGTACAAAATTAAACGTTGACTTAACTTAAAACTTACTTTATTATTGTTGATATCATTTTTTGTTGTTGTTTTTAAGTTTCTTGGAAGATGTTTTTGTTCACAAATGACAAACATTAATGGATAAGTTTGACTAATAAGTAGTCAACACTGTTTGAAAGAAGATCAACAAATGTTAAAAAGATGAGCTTTTTACATCACAGTGCAACAAATAACCAAATATTAATGATAAAACGACAAAAACGTTTCAGTGAAATCAGCAAAAAGCAAAACAATAGCCTGTAAAAAAAATGTAATTATAAAAGAGTATTCTAATAAAAAATAACTGTTTTCTGTTTAAATATCTATTAAGATTCAATTTGTGAAGCTGAATTTTATTTGAAACTTTTGTAACAAATTTTGGTCAGTTGAATGCATTTTTGCTGAATAAAAGTATTACATTTCTTTAAAAATAAATAAATAATAATAATAATAAAAATTTGCCTGACCAAAAATGTTTTGAAAGTGAAAGCCCAAATGTTTGACTGCTAGTGTATGTTTTTCTTGAATATCCTAGATGAGCTGGCAGAATCCCTGTTTTCCCGTGTGCGTGTGTTGTGCTGGATCATGATGAGCCCTGAAAAACCCACCTGTAAGTCGCTTTGTATAAAAGCGTCTGCTAAATGAATAGATGTAAATAAATGTAAATGTACTGGAAGACCATCCGGGCCTTTCAGTACATCCATGCTCACCACCTCCAGCACGCCGACGACGACACAATTTTTAGGTGATGGAAAACCTGAGGTACTTGCTTTCCCAGCATGACACAGAGAAGCCTGTTTACTGCAGCTACAGGTTCCGGCCATTCATCCATCAGGGTTACATGAGCCGGATATGTCCTGAGCCGAGAGGCCCTCAGGAGATTGGTGCAAGGCTTCAGTACGAGAGGCTGCACGCATTTCAGCTCCGTGGAGGACATGGCCTTGGGCAGGTGCATGGAGATCATAGGATCATCAAGAGATCCGAATCAACGGGAAACATTTAATCCCTTTAGAGCTGAAAATCACCTCATCCCCCCTAAGAATGGAAAACAGGTCTGGGGCTACAGTTACTAAAGACGAATACAGGTGAGTGCCAGTTTCTCATTGAAAATATGTGTGGGTCAGTTAACCCTAAGCTCTGCCCTTGGTTACTGTTGCCAAGACATTCAATAGGAATGACCTGGAGATTTAAGCGATGCTTTTTGAGTTAGTTGTGTTAGAAAAAAAAAATTAGATATTTTAATATTTTTATTATTATTATTATCATTAAGTTGTGTGAAAAAAAAATCAACAGTTTCTATACAGTTATAACTAAAACTAAATTCATAAAATAAACATTACCTGCAATAATGTGTGTGTGTGTTTGTGTGTATATATATATGTGTATGTATATATAGTGACGACCTGAAATCTCTTGGTCCTATTGGAGCCGAGCGAGTTAATTGATCTTTAGTTTAGGTATTCAAGTAATTTATTTTGTTAACTAGGCAGGCACCCCCAAGGGGATGGTTCTCAGCAGTGTCTCTTTCTTTTTTGACTCTTATTGTTTCTTTTGGCATTTCTTATATTATATAGTAATTTTATTTATTTATTTATTTATTTTTTTTTTAGTATTTTCTCCGCTAGACTTTTCATTTATTATTACTACTATTTGTTGTTTTAATTATTTCATGCCATAAAACAATTACTTTTCGTTTAAACTTTCTTCTCTGAACATCTTTATTATTGCCACCCCAAACGAGCAGGTCGTAACAATATATATACAGTACTGTATATGTTTGTGTGTATGCAGGCATATATATATGTAAATATAATAAAAATGACAAACAACAAAATAGTTGAAATGAAAACATAAAAGTAGAAACTAATTCAAAATATGAACAAAAACTCTAATAGTATCTCATTGATATTCAAATAATGATCAGAAACAAATTCAGTAAAATTCAGTATCAATCTACCCAAACATACAGATACTTATATTAGAAAACATATTTTATCCAGTTTGATAAAATCCCACCATTTCATTCGCTGAAATACCGTGTCACTCAGCAATGCATCATTTTGCAAAAAATAGTTTGCATACATTGTTTCATGTTGAAGTGTAAGTTTTTAACATAAAAGTCCTTTTGTTTTGTTTTTGATACAGCATAAACGCTTGCATTAAAATTTAAATATATATATATTACAAATTACAATCAAAAGTTGCTGTTTTCTTGTACATAATATATTTGTATGTACTGTGTATATTTATTACTTATATTTAAATACAAACACATGCATGTATATATTTGTAACATTTATGTCTGTCTAGTTCGGTTAAAGTCTGTTTTTGTATGAGTGGTTTAGTTTCGTTTTCCCATGTCCTAGTTCCTGTCTGCCCTTATATGGTCTTTCCTGTGTCTATATCCAATTATTAGTTGATTCCCGTCCACCTGTGTTTCCCCAGCTGTGTCTTGTCTAGTCATTAGTCCTTGTGTATAAATCCCCTGTCTTTTGAGTTCTAGTTTGTCGGTCAATGTAAATGTTTAGTTGGTTGTCTCCCTTTATGTCTTTTGGATATTATTCCGAGTTTTGTTTTTCCCTTTATTAAAATACTTTGTTTATTTTTACTCAACGTCTCCTGCTCTCTACTTTGCTGGTAACCAACGTTATTGACGTCATTGACCAGCCCAGTTAAGTTTATGTATCTGTCCAATCAAGTTGACGATAATCGCTGGAAATTAAGTTTCCCCAATGCACTAAGACCCATGGAAAAGTAAAAGTTTTGCAAAGTATTTTATGCAATGATATAATGCAGCACATTTACATTTTCCATCAGCCTCAGTACATAATTTAAACTATAGAAGAGTCAGGTTTTAAACAGGAAAAATATTGAAACTTTGGTCATTTTTGATTGTGATGTTAATGGACTAATCCAGGGGCAGGCAATGTTGGTCCTGGCGTGCCGATGTCCTGCAGAGTTTATCTCCAACTCTGAAAAAAACCTAAACTGCCTGTAGCCTATAGTAATCCTAAATACCTTGATTAGCTTGTTCAGATGTGTCATCCAGTTTTTAATATTAACTATACATTGCATTAGTCTCTCAATCTAGTGTGTTTGACTGGGCTTGAAGAAACATAGAGCTGAGTATCATCAGCATAACAGTGAAAGCTAATACCATGTCTCATAATTAAATCTCCCAAGGATAACATGCAAAGTAATGGCCCTAGTACTGATCCTTGAGGTACTCCTACTTCACTTGTGATTGATATAATACCCCTTAACTGCTACAAACTGAGGGTGGTCAGATAACATCTCACCAAGCATATAGTTTCATGTATTGTGTACTCTTCACACAATAGTAGTTCTCACTTTCCGGAAATGATCACACTTTTGTTTTGACCTTGTGTAAGTTTTGGCATTGGCTGAAGTTTAAAAGTAACAAATCACACACCAAGTGCTTGTGGTTATAACTACAAGCCGTATAATCGCATATAATGGACTATATAATAACGTATTGGTATTAATAGTGGGTGGTTCGGTGGTTTGTACTGAAATGGAAGGCCTACGCAGTACTTAGAACAGTAATGGAATAATAATAAAAGGAATAAATCACACCATAACTGCATGAGCCACTGTACAGCCTAAAAATAGCTAAATGCAATGTTATTAAGCTACTTCTACTATTATATACAGTATACTGTATATATAACAAATATACTGTGTGTGTGTGTGTGTGTATATATATATATATATATAGAGAGAGAGAGAGTCTTAAGTTCTACAAATTTCTGACAGCAAAATAAATGTAATTTTTTTCATAATTTTGTATTATTATATTTTTGTTTTTGTTAAACTAAGTTGTTGTTAACCTACTTTTAAACCTGAATATGTTTTACACATTTTAAGAAATTATTTATTCTATTGTGTGGAGTTCTTCTTAACTGGGTTCAGATGAGCAGAAAGAAAGTCCAAAGGCACTCATGACACGGCCCATATGCTGTCCTACTTACAAGTGGAGAAGAGAATTAAAATCAGTCCCTGTGGTTTCATTGTGATATCACTTCTTCTCTGAAATGTGTCATATATCACCACCCCAGGACGCGCTGTTCTGAAAAAGTGTTAATAAGCTTGAAGACACTCATATTGCATCTATACAATTATGGACACACACACACGTACCAGTACAAGCACACACATGCGTCAGATTACGCATATTTTTTGCATATTATCTAACCTCAAACAAACTGAAATCCTCAATTGCATTTTCAAGGACAAATTCAGAGTTACAAATCAGATTTATCAAGGACAGCATGGCCTCTTATTAAGAATAAATGATTTTTACAGCAACAGAGGACAGAACTGGTCACACTGACCTGATTTCTTTTCCTCCACCCCACCCCAAGAACAAAGAACAGGCTCATGCAAACTGATTCTACAGTGAGATATCAATTTTAGATTTTTATTTTATTCAAAGTTAATAGATTCATAATTTACTTTAAATATGACATAAAAAAAAAAGCATCAGAAATCTAGTGCACTCAAAAATAAAGCACAACACAACAGCCGGCAAAGCAGATGTTACATTTAATGGACTTGATGTCATGACCCTGGCTTAGTTTTTTGTCCTTATTGATCATAAAATTTCAAACGCTGTACCAGTATCCATGGCAACCAGAGAGATGCTCTATTGGGACTTGAAACCAAGAGGGTCTGTAAAGTCAGTATGCATGAGCATAAAAAGGAAAGAGAGCGGTATTTAGACCGATGTAACCCAGGTGGATTATTAGTCTATCATCAGATGCATTTTTTTATTACTATTCACAAATCCTGCCCTCTTTCCTTTATTCCCACTTCTCTCAACCTCATTCCACAGCCAGGCATCAAAGCTCTCCTCTGAGCTCTCTAAAACAGGGAGATGAGGTTTCAGGGACGTCTCAGTCAATGTGAATGTTGTGAAGTTGAGAAAGCTCTGGGGCGTCATAGGAGGAAAGGATGGTATGGGTTGTGAGGTGATTCCTGGCTCTGCCGAAAAGAAAATCCCTCTGAGCTCTGGTCTTATTTACAATCCACCAGCTCTGATTTCCATCAAAATTTAGTTCATGCCATGTCCATTTGTATTGCTTGCTTTAATAAAGTGTCTTCTGTTCTGAATCCTGACACTTTGGATCATTATTGCGTCCACAGACATTCATTCACACATTTAGGTCAAAGTCTCAAGGCATGACTGCGTATATCTGATTATATCACATAGGTTGTAAGTAGGTCTTCTACTGTAAAATTTATGTGAAATGGTGTGTTGGCAATCCATCATACATCTATATTTTCATATTTTCAGAATGAATTGAACAGGATATTCAACAGGAGAAACTAGCAGGGCTTGCATTCTGTATATTATACTACCATATACTCTTACCAGTTGTGCCACAGTTTTAAATGGAACAGAATTTTAAAAAGCATCTCTTCAATAACTTTATAATGATTTAAATCCAGTGTAATTATAATGGGTTTTAGTTGCTCTTGGTGTAACACTTTCATTCGATGTAGACTGATGTGACTGACCAGCAGTGGGCGGGGCTTGTGTTTGGATGTACAGTATAATCATTCTAGTGCAGTCTTGTTCTAGAGGCAGCAAAACATTCACCAGAGGAACATTAAAAATTCCATAACATTCAGTCAAGATGTTTTAAGGTCTCTTATGTCAAAAGATCAAGGATAATTAGATTTGACATGAAAATGTTGATTTAAAAACACTTAAAACTTTCATGGTCATAAAACCACTACCATTAAAAAAACAACAACAAACAAAAAACATATGCTAAATTCACGATTTTCTTTTTTTTTCTTCATTTGGATGTCATAAAACTAACATTTGAAGCCTGGGATAGGAATACATACGAATACTAATAACCCTACTCCAGGAGCCTAACCCACATACTGTACCTACAGGAAAACAGACAGGAAGCAGACAGAGTGAATGAAATTCTAATGATCCTGACACATCATATTCTCAGCACACACTCCCACAAAGCAACTGAAAGTCTTCAAACAGGATGTAGTCGTTATTTTATTAAAGGAGTCATAAACACCCAGTTTTCCACTAGCTAATATGATTCTTTAGGGTCTAAATGGAAAGTTTGTAATATAGTTTGTTTTAAAATTTCTCAAAGATAGTTTTAAAGACACTAATTTTCACCTGTCAAAAACAGCTCTTTAGAAATCACTCTGTTCTGTGTACTTCCCCTTTAAATCTTCACGAGCTCCGCTTTTCAGAGGCACTCTTGGAGGATCTTTTTTTTAGCCGTATTCATAGTGAAACTTGCTAATTAAAAAAATTAAGATACAAAGATACATTAAAAGACATTATACTCACTGCTTCTGTAGGTGAGGCTGGATCATGAATGATTCTCGCAAATATAAATGCATTTCGGTTGATCAAGGGCATTCCCTTCAGAACCAAACTTAATATTAATCCTCTGCGTCTTCAGTCACTCAGATTTGGGGAGTAAATCACTACTGCTATGTTCATTATTAATACATTCAACAACAAAACACCTCAATCTCTTAGGAGTTTTGCTTGTCTCTGCGTCTGATGACGGCTCACTCAGGGCCAGTGTTGCCAGATTGGATTGACGATTTCCAGCCCAAAAGCTCACAAATACCTGCCCAAAAACCGCCCAAATTTTAAACTATCAATATAATGTGATCAAATGCAAATCAAGGTTCATAAACGGCATTTTTAACAAAATTATGATGAGAAAATAATATAAACATAATGCTAGATAAATCTGGGAAAATAGATTAAAGAGAATTAGCCTACCAAATATGAAAAATATGCAAGCAGCAGACACTGTCAAAAAGGCAAAAAAAAACCAAAAAAAACAGTGCCCTCAAAAAAAACTGCATCATTTTCAATGTCAACAGTCACAATTTTACTGCAAAAAATTTCAATTTAGTAATCGTGCACACACCATGACAGTCAAAACTATAATGCATTGATGAATACTGCATGATAATCCGACATAATAAATAAAAAAATAACAATCTAATGCGCTTACCTTTAACTCTATAATTTCACACAGAACTAGGAAGTCTTTGAAGTCAGTATTGAACATTATACAAAACTTTGCACAGTCGAAAATAACAAGTCCAGCAGATTTCAATACTAATCTGAACCGTATGAAAGAAAAAAGACGGGTTCGTATAGATTTGTATTTAACTGTGCTCTGATTTTAAAGTGATTTTGCAGTGATAAGAGTCTTCATGTCATCACTCCCTCAACAGATGTAATTGATGTTTTGAGAGTTAAAACTCTCTATACCATACTTATTTACCCATGATCACTAAACAGTTCTACATCCGTTATCGTGCTAAATACCTGTCACTCCTGAATCATTAACTCTGTATGCGGCTGCGATGTCAACATCAGAACCAGTAGTCTTTGCAGTGTGCGTGTTTAATAACGTTGTGAGGACTGATTGGATGCGGCATGCACACTATGTTAACTAATTAGTCTGTATTATTCATATGTTTGAAAACCGCCCAAATGACCCAAAACCTGCCCAAATTTTGTCCACCCGCCAAAGCCAATATTTACCCGCACAAACAAATTTAAAACCGCCCAACACTGAACGGGGCGGGTCTGAGGTAAGACACCATTCAGTCTGTGAGACGCGCTGCTGTCAATCATCTATGGTGGGTGTGGCCTCTGTCGGTGTGACGCCACACCTACATGCATTTGAGAATGGCTTGATTTCAGAAGGGGCAACTTATTTTTATTAAATCAAAAGAAAACTACCTTTGGTCCTTATCATTGTAGTGATTGTGTACACACACTCCCAACACACATTTCAGTCCAAACACCTTGTAACAGTGCATGTACCACCGTATGACCCCTTTAAATAGATTGTTAAGGAGGAGGTGTTTCTTAAATCGGGGTGAGAGATACTTTAAGATAAGATACTTTAGGTGACCACAGTCAATTGATTATTTTAAGATTAAATTAAAATAAAATGAACTATCACTACTTTTAACTTTGTCTGGCCCAGGGGCTTTGGTTAAATAATAGCACTTATAACCACTTATAATGACCATATAAATGTTCCAAAAATGTTTTTCACTGTGATGCAGTAAGACATAAGATATTTTCAGTCAATAATCCAGCCTGGTCTCATCAAGATACTTCATACCTCTGTGCACTTTTTGTGCAACACAGTTTTTACTGTACACTTTGCAGCAGTTTCAAAGAGTTTCAAATGCCCACTGAGTGCCACTAAAACACAGTTTCAGTAAGTGAACCCTGGCACATTTTTAATGCTGATTTAGGTATTGCTATGGTTCAATATCGAAATATCTGATGACTGTTGCTAAAAGTTCATGCTCTATCAAGTTGGAAACATGCCCAAGACCAAATCCAACCCTAAACCTTCCCGATAGTGCAAACAAATGCAAAACTGATATAAAAAAAAGTTCTTGATGCAACTGTGCAATTTCAACTTCTTTTGTTGAACTGTAGTTATACAGGATCTGAACCAGAGCTCCCCGCCTCTCAAGTACATATCTGTACTCCTTGAGCTAACAAACCTACCACAGCATATTAATATATTTTTTGAAGTTCTTTGAATAACATGTTATTCTTCAGGTAAGTGCAAGAAAAGCATGCTTTATAAATTGAAATTGGGTGTGTGTTCATGGTGTGTGTGTGTTTACTACGGTGTGTGTGTGCATGTTGGATGGGTTAAATGCAAATATGGGTCACCTGGTCACTTCACTTCAAAGTGTTAGTTACCAATCCTTGATAACACTGAGATTCAATCTTGGATTAATGGACAATGGATTACAAGATCATCATAGGGGTTTGTGGTATATTTGTTGCATGCAGTATTTGTGAATTGCAGGGTATTTGTGTTTGATACTGTTAGCTAAATAAAAATGACTAGATCAGTCAGTCAGCGATTGTACTCTTTGGCCCGTTTCTTCTTCATTCTGCTGCTTTTCACGCTTCATTTTTGACATTTTTCAAAGCTCTGGTGAGACCTGACCTGTGCTGAAATATGGGTTTCATGACACTCTAACAGCTCTACTTTCAAGGTGCAGTGCTTGACATTTTGCATATGATTTCTCAGAGCCAGGAGTGCTCCGAAAGGTGCTTCTCTCAAAAACACACGTTAAATATTTCTTCTAAAGCGCTCAAGTGATACAGCTTCAACATACTGTATACACTGTAAAAAGTCATTCTGTGGGTTTGTAGATTTCACTAAATTTAATATGTAAAATGTATTTAACAAAATTAATTC
>JAUMHG010000055.1:3593937-3609721 GCA_032359395.1 Enteromius anoplus | reverse complement strand
TTTTTTTATGTGTGCTATTTGCATCTACTTAATTTAAATGGCTAATTTTTAAGGAGCTTATTTGATTAAATCTAACTTAATTCTCAATTGTTGTTGAATTTAATTAATAATATTGCTTGTAATCTGTTGCCACAATTTTATTGAGTAGATCTAGGGTATTATTTTTTACAGTGTATACTGTCCCAGACTCTTCTCTGAACCGTCTGTCTCCTCTCACAGTCTCAGAAGTCTCTTCCTCCCCCTCACATCCCGGTTTAGATCTCTAATCAGCCTTTCATGAGTTGGCCAGTCACAACATCTGCTGTTTATTTTATTTTATGCAAATAAGGATTTATACAGACACACCACAAAATTGAAATTAACGAGGCATTGCTATGTCAAAGTCTCTTATCAGAGGGTCTAGTTACCCTAGTTTTCACAGAGAGAGAGAGAGAGAGAGAGAGAGCGGAGGAGCTGATAGGAGAATGGCAGTGGAAGGAGAAGGCACATAGGTCAAAATGTTTTTAGATAAATGTGTATCCTAAAATACAAAATGCCATAAACTTTTTATTAAATATAAAACAATTTATTGCTCATTGGCTTAGAACTTGTCATTTGAACCGTTTGACCAAATAGGACTATTTTAAAAAGTGTTTATAAGAAACAAACCCAAGCATTTTTAAAACTTCAACCAGTTGCTTTTGACCAAAATATAAGTCCATAATCCATAATAACACTTCACAACCAGACAGTTAAAAAAAAGTCCATCCCCTGTGGCCCTCTCACATAAAGGTCCAACATATTTGTATAAAATATTTGGCTTGTAACAGTGCTTGATCTGTGCATATTTCTCTCCTGATTTAAACTGGAGAAAGTTACATCATGGACAGAAAGCCATGGTTTGAAATTACAAATATATTATTATTGGTGAATTGGTTTCTCACAGACACTGCGCTTTTTTATCTTCACAAGATGTTAACTGATGAACTGGAGTGGCATGGATTACTTTGTATTTGTGGATTATTGTATTACATTTCTTTAAATCTTAGAAATTTTCTGCAAATTTTCACTTACCATAAAAATAGCTATATATACATACATACTTTTTTAAAGAGGTATACTATTACTTACAGTTTTTGTTGTTAGATTTTTGGTTTTTAATTGTAGTTAAGTTTTAGTTATATTGTTGTGTTTTTGACATTTTTATTAGGTTGGGTATCATTGCACACAATATGTGAAAGTAAAAAAAGCATAGATGATGAAAAGAAAAAAGAATATCCAAAAGACGCTGTCAAGTGTTTCTTTTATAGCACCTTATGTATTTGTATCAATAGATTTCAATTGTAGGACATATTTTTAAATGCCGTTTTTTCCTACACTGAGCCATATATCACCACTTCAGCAGTACTTACACCAGACTTTACATTACAGAGGGATTTGTTTATATATGATTTGCTGGATAATATACAACATTTTATTAATAATGAATTGCTTTCTGTCTGTTCCAAGTATTTTCTGAATTATGCAATGACAAAATTTTGACTCTGTTAAAAATAATTAAATAAGAATTTTGAAACTGACTTCATCCGGCGTTTAGATTTTTGTTGTAGAAATGTATGCAAATTAGTGTATTTCATGAAATAATGCCTTATTTGCATACATAAGCTTAATATTTTAGAAAACTTGTAATACAAAAAATGCAATTATCAATGTAATCAATCAACTAGGTATGTAAGGTGATAAATATTAGTTTTTGTTTTTTTTACCCTACCTGCAGTGTCTCGTCTGGTACCTGAATTATGAAAGAACTCCTAAATCCACTAAATATAATTTTATACAACTTCATCAAAGACATTTATTTTGGAGAGTACTTAATCACCAACACAGTTTATCCACTAAGGACCGTCACATAAGAGTTTCCATAGAGATTTTTTGTGCTAAGCACTTCTGCACTTACACTGGCTGAGAGCCTTTCCAAAAACTACACACAGGAGACAAATTACCATTAGGTAACAATTTTCCCTCTGAGTGTCCATCAGGAGCCAATCATTTCTGTGAGGGAACAAATGAGAAGGTCTTCAGTTGACTGGTACAGCTAGTCTGTACTTAACAGGAGATGCAGACCTGTTTTTGCCTTTTCTGAAGTATTTATAGAAGACAGAATATGAAGTGAGCAACCATGCCACAAGTTAAAATGCTCATGAAGTTTTCAGTGGTATTTAGCTCATGCTATAATACTCATTGACTTTACTCATGATACAGTCATACCAAATGTTGTTTTCTTAAGATCCAGTCTTATTCACAAGGTGCTTCAAAATATAGACCTGTTAGACGTTTTCTTTGGAACAGTTTTCTGAGAGCACATGCTTTTAATGAATGAACGCATTTTATGAAAAAACTTAAATTCTTTTCACACAATGCATCACAAGTTTGCTATTTAGTAAATACACCGAGGAGCAGAAATGCAGTATATCACGAGAACTCAAAGAAGACAGCAGATGGTCTTCTCAATTAGTGTGTGTCAGTTTCACCTGCATTAGCCTTCTATTGTGTAGGTGAGGTCAGGGTAGATGTTTGTAGAGGTTTTGGTTTTACCAGGCGAGTTATCACACGCAGTCAGTTGCTATGAGAACCACGGCTACTGTAATCCTTCAGCAAATAAATGATCATGTCTCATAGGCATTAACAAATCTGCAATTATGCTGCATGGGTCGATAGCAAACAGAGATAAGATGGCATAAATAACACTAATGACGCTGTTGTCTGGACGTTCCAGACTGTCGGTCTAATGGCAACAAAGGCCTGTGTGACCAGGGCAATGTGTTCTGCCCGGCTGTAATCACTATCTGGAGAGATGGGTCCATCATACCAGTCTTGTATGATTACCCTGCGGCCTTCAAAAACTGCAGGCGGTGGCAATGTTGAGCTTCAGCTCTTTGTGCACCAAACCATTACTCAAACAGAGATAAGAGACAGCCAGCTGACATGTGTTAGGACAATGGATATATTGAAAATGGCTAATGGGAAATGTAACCTCTAACATTGAGGGATTATGCTTATTTTTAATGCTATTTTTTGAAGGTGACCGCCGTGAGAATACTTTTTAGAAAACAAAAAGCCAAAGAATTGATTACTACTAGACAAAGTATAACCTATAGCAAGTATAGAAATCTATTAATTTCTTTGCAGATATATATTATAAATGCATACTTTCTATCTATTCTTTGATGAGTGTTAAGCCCCATTTAAGCACTGAAAAGATCTATAATAAGTTAGAATGCAGCTCAGTTTGTATGTTAAGTAGTTTGAGCTAAATTTATATGCATATTAAAGATTCAGGGTTTTAACTAAACCTTATGCACAGCATTTAAGAAAAACCAAAAAAAAAAAAACATCAATACAGCACTTCTAGGAAGTGTCTTCCAAGACAGAAGCTCTTTTCACATTAGTAAAAGCATTAATCAATAATCGGCATCATGCAGGACTGTTAGATTGCACTAATTTGCAATCTAACGTCAAGATTCAATAGAAATGTTAATTCCCTATTTGCCTGACCCAAAACGTTGTACCCCAAGGAACTAATCTAATATCAGTGAGCTATAGGTTTTGAAATGCTTTTATGTATCGATTAACACTAATAACACTTACAATCCCATCAGACTCATATCCTGTATGATGAGACGGAGACCAAGTCCACAGGATGTTGTCGCTGATAATCGAATGCCATCCAGACTCTTCCGGCTCACACAACAATGACATACAAGGTGCTTTCATTGTTCACTTTTTACAAAATATATTTATTCTTCTAGGTACAAGGACATTTACAGGCTGACAGGCTTGCTGTCGTTCACTCAAAAGATATAAGGAGATGCATGTAAATGAGTTCATCAATGTGTGCATTATTTCGATATCCCTGATTAGTAAAACCAGACCGTTAATATAAACTGTCTGGAAAGAGGGACCCATCACATGACCACATGAAAAGATAATGGTTGACCGAACCAAATACAATACACTGTAATAAATGTACATATGCAATGAAATCAGATGCTGCTTCTTAGATTGATCAAGATGTATTTGTAGAGCCAGTGAGTGAAGTGTAAATACTGGGGTAAATAAAATAATTCTGTGTCATTCTTTTAGAGCAAAATGACAAAAGTCTATCACTCCAAAGATAAAAATTACAATATATTTAATAATTACAGAGGGCACAGGAAGGGCAGGTCACTGTGGTTTTCTGGGCTGGGCAGCGATATAGAGGGCCATTAAACAGTAGAGGGTGCCGCCAATCGTCAAGCCCATCGTGGTCCTATACAGCATTTTGTCCATGACTCCACGCTTCAGGTGAACTGGTGCGCCATCACTTTTCTGTAAAAGGACAAACTGTTCAATAAACAAAAATAATAATCATTTTTTTCAACATTGTTTAATTCAGATTTCAGACTGACGACTTCCATTTTAATGAACAAAACCCCCCTAAACATCGCTTCTAGTGTGCCTCCTAGGGGTGGGAGATATACCGGTAGACACGATTAACCTGTAGAAATGTGTAAAATTATCGACTTTGTCGCTAGGTTTAGTGACTTTTCAGAACCCCTTGGAGACATTTTTTCCAAATTAGCGACTAGTGACAAATCTAGCAACTTCTTAGACTTCTTAGACTCAGCGAGTCTCTGGTACTACCGTGCACGCGCGAGCTCTTGTTTTCCCAGCTCACGCACACCCCACCGGTGCAGAAGCAGTGAATTCGCTTACTTGTGACAAAACCAACAACGAGGAGATTGTAAAGCAACAGTTTCTTTGTGTTTGAATTTTTATCTATGCATTTTCAGATACAAATTGCTATATTGTGATATATATCTTTAATAGCCATCTTTAAATGTTTATATAATAACAGATTTAGAATAGAAACAATTGTCATTAAGTAAATTTTAAGAATCATTTGTACAGTTTATATTAAACCTTTATTTGAACTCCTTTTTAGCATTACCAAATATATGTAGTTTTCATTTAGAAATCTTTATTTTAATCTAGAGAATCAGTTAAGGACTAAGAGCAACTGCATAATTTCTGATGGTAGAAGTTTAGGCTAATAATACTTTATTTTATGGTGCACTTAATACACACACACATTACATAATACTTATATCATACTTATTATTTTAATAACAATACATTAATACATGCAAATAAACACAAGTTAAACCCCAATTCTACCGCAAGTCGGATAGTAAGTGCATGTAGTTAATTAATATTACGGAGCATTTAAATGTATAACAACATTGTAACAAGGGTACCTTAAAACCTGAATGTTTTTCCAATTATAATTTAGAGTTTGAATTTATTTTTGAGCCTTTTGTTTTCATCAGGTGTTCCAAAATGTGAAGCTGTTTTAGAACAGATGCCAGATGAGACAACTGTTTTGGTTTTTCATGCTGTTTTGGTCTGTCCAAACTTCAGAGTAAAAAAAAATAATAATAATTGTCAAAGGAGACCTTTTCTGTTATGAAATATCTAAATTACTGGGTTGAACAAACAAAAATTAACAAAAATAAATACATAAAAATCACAGTGCAATACCTGGAAAAGCTTCTGCAGCTCAGGGACTTTGTTGATTCCCATGTAGTGAGCCGCTGACCCGGTCTCAGAAACAACCTTGGTTGGTACAGCAAAGATCATGGGAGGAGCTTGCGAGGGAACCATGGGCCTCAGCCCCTGTCAGGACAAACACAATAACGTATGAGCTCACATTAAGGCACCAACAATTGACTACTGCCATTGTCTACTCATTTGAACATCGGTCCAAACCCCTTTTCTGACATCGTCTTCCTCTGAACTCAAAAGGACACCAACACCATGAAAACGTTCACTTGTAGTGAACCATCATTCAACATCACACAAAAACTAGTCAATTAATCATCAAGCATGACAACTGGACACTCTTATAGTGTTTTACCCTCTTTAAAGCTTGAATACGGTCAATGTGAATGGTTTTATTAGGGAACCGAGTTTGTTCAATATGTGTCCTTGTCTATTTGATGGAAGAATAACAGCATACACAGACGTCAATGCACGACAACTACTCTTTGATCCAAGACTATGGACTGAATCGACAAGATCAAGACTGAAGGTAAACATAACCTCTTAACCTTAGTCTAAAAGTCTGCAATGGAAAGAAATAAAGCTGTGATCTCTATAGCTGTCGTTGACATTAAACAAACACACCTTTTTTTTCTCTGTTAAGTTATCTTATCTCTCAACAGCTGGTTTTCAGAAGCTCACAGGAGTTGTGCGATATAAAGCTATAAAAGCCGGCTGAGGCCATATTGCAGCTCTAGCGTCGGTCTTTAATCACTCGGATTCGTTAACGACAAGCATAGGATACATTAAGCTACTTTTAAACAAAGGCAATCGTGATAGTAATTCAAGGGTAGCTCAGAGTGTTTATCGGTACAATAAAAAGGCAGACTCGGGCAACGAAGCGCTTCCTGTGAAGGTCACTCCAGATTCTCGCTTCTCATCAAATTGCAGCGGAAGGTTAAGTACCTGCGGGCTGTACGCGGTCGCTGCTGAGGCTCCCGTTAATTTCCCGGTGACTCCGCTGACCTTATAGTACATGTTTTGTTGATAATACTGTCAGTTACACCGCAGACAGGATCACGTCTGACCACCTGCTCTCTGTGCCCGAGAGTGATAGGACCCCGGCGGAAATGACGTCATTTGGCAGCCCGATTCATGCCTGATGAAAAAGCTGTCAACCGTATTAAATTGCGTGAAACAGTTTATACTTCTCAAAAGTTTATGTTTAGTAAAATGTAACTCGTGATAATATTTCCCAAAAATTCTCTTTCACTGCATGTTGGATCAAAAAGGCTTAATGTAACCAAGCATAAACTAAACAAAATTTCTGAAAAATAAAATGTCAAGTTTACTAGCATATATCTGTTTATGAAACGTATTTTTGTGTTAATTTGGAAGAGCAGTAGGCCTGAATAAATAAATAAGACCATAAAACAGTTGTTTATTTTGTAGTATTTATTAATATCCAGTGTTTGTGAATTTCATGACCCGCTTTAGCTAACACAGAGGCAAATTCTAGTTTATACAAAATAGACTTCTATTTAAAAAATACAATGTAAGCTTACAGTACTAGTGAATGCAAAAAAAAGAGGAAAAATAACCTAACTGTTGTTTACAGCAGGATTTCAAACACTTTAGTCTATTACTGAGGTATAAAAATCCCTACAAAAAGCTCAAGCCATGTGTAATAAGCCCAAGCTATTATATCAGTGATACACAACATATGATCATAATGCACAACTGTTGTAACAGCAATAATAAAATACGTTTAATAATAATAATAAAACAAATCCTAACAAGCTTAGGCTAAATGGGTTGTGTCACTGTGTATGATAAAAGCTTACAACAGAGAAATATCAAAAGTATTACAGTAAACAATAAAATCTGTCTATTGAGACCACTTTAACACAATGTTTTGTTAAACAAGTCATATGATGGTGTACATTGTCAGATTTCTCAGTGGATTCTCAGTGTAAACCTTAAAAATGCTAAAAATGCTGTTGTAAGATTTTAGTAGGGACCTAAGTGAAACAGATCACATCCTGCTGACAAACTGAAAGAACTGTTGGTTTAAGAGATAGTATTATGCACTTGTTCATGGCTTTTAGCTGTCATGAGCTCTTTATTAGAGCACTGATGTATTTGCATGTAAAGTAAACACGTTATGATTAATGAAGCAGACAATAGAGAGAATCAGTGGGATGAAAGTGTGTTAAGAACAAATGAGTGGCAGCTGACATCTGCGGTCTGCAATTAATTTCAGGGATTTTTGCTTATTTTCACTTTCACATTAATTTCAGGGTGTTGTGTGTATATGTGAGGCACAGGGAGCCATCTGAAGGAACAATGGAGAACACCTCAGCATGATCTCTTCAGGAGGTTTAATTAATGAGGAGGGAAATCTTAGCACATTTTGGTCTGATGCATTTTGCTTCCTGTAACCCAAAACGGAATGCATCTATTTCCAATCACACAAACCTCCGTTTATTAATTCACAAAAGCCAGTGCTGCAGTAGGTGACTACTGGTTTCCATCCACAAACTGCTGTGAGGAATATGAATAAAGATGACGATGATTAGTGAGAATGTGGTAATTACAGAGGAGAGAGGCACTGCACCTTGCACGAGAGGAATTATTATTAGAAAAAGTGGAAGTTTCTCGCTTACTTCTTTAGTTTGTATTTAAATATTAAGAACTGATTATCAGACATTTGGCAATCTGATGTCATTTTTTGCTAATGGGACAATATATTTTGTACACAATATATATATATTTTAATTATATTAAATTTAATATCATCAATGATGCCTCCTTTAAACATGAATACAATTGAACATGGTTTTTAACCATATAGTTGTCCTAAAGCAGTCATACAAGGGAATATGAAAAAACACTAAAAGCTGCCAAGAAGGAACACGTAGAGCCAATTTCTCATTCTGAATGGAGAAAAAAAGAGAATAAAAAAACAGTAAAAAGAGTATGAATGAATAAGTGAATAATTTATTATTGCACTGTTAAATATTGTCCTATATCATAGTCATAATGTTATTATGTTTTGTGATATGTATACATAGAATGTTTATCGTAATAAAAACCAAATGATGCGGATTTCTAAAATGCAACATGTTTTCTTTTATAGACAACATGAATCTGTTTTACTTCTGTGCTGTCAATATTTACATGTGTAACAGAACAACATATTCAGTGAGGAAAAATGTTGGTATAGGACCTTTTTTTATATCTAGTATCAAGAACTGAGTGGTGAAAAGTGGATATTACGTAAAAAAGTGGTACTGTAAACAAACAGAATCAGCCAACCATTTCAGAGGTGGATCGAATTATTGTCAAGACTTTTTTTTTAAAATCTGAAATAATATGCACAGATGAATGTGCATAAAAATAGACAGGGTCAATATTCATGATAACTACTGGCTTCCATTTAAAAATGTAAACAAGCCAACATTATTTACATGTTATTTGACATCAAATAACTCTTTTGTTACAATTTTACACACAGTTGTTTCCCCCCCCCCAGAAAAACCCACATAACAGCACAATCTCTGAATGTTACCTTAAGAGCATAAAGGAACATAAGAGCCACAACAAAATAGAGACAGCAGTGAGTCGGGGAAAAGTGGGTGTCATGGGTGACTCCATGGGAGGAGATGGCCTTGAGGTAGCTGTGTCACTAAAGATCTCCAGAACCTTGCTTTCTGAGCAACCCCGAGGGTGCACAAGCCTCAAGGCATCTCAATCCCGTGTGAAAAGTGGCAAGGCGGTAAAGGACATTCATAGGTAGAAGATAGGTAGGAGAACTCTACACGCTCTGCTTGGTGTCATCCAAAACACCCAACTCTCCATGACAGCACTCTCTCTCCATGGCATGTTATGTTCCTCTCAGCATAGCTGCCCACACAGCTCTCACTTCATCCTTGTTATTCTCAGTCTATTCCGCTCATTATGTCCCACTACCTCTGGAGGTTTGCTGTCACACTGAATTGAGTCTACACAACAATTTAGCCTGGAAAGAGTATTCAGAAAGTGGAACAGATTGATTAAAATTAATGTTTCTGTATTTGCTATTGTCTGTAAAAAAAAAAAAGCAAAGAAAAAGAGAAGCTCTCAATATTTTAAATGCTGGAAAAGTGGTACTGCTTTAAAGCTTCATTGCTTATAAATGAAGGCATTATCAAAGAGAAAGGTTCCTGGGTGACAAGATGATTAAATTATTTCTCTCGTATCTTCTTGCCAACGTTGTGGGCTGCCTAAGTGGCATTCAAAATCTAAATCCTTTGGAGGAACGCCACAAGTATAAGGTAACGCGCAGATCTCTGAGAGAGGCAGGGCTTGTTGAGTCTTTTCAAGGCCTCTGAAAGTTTCCTTCCAGCAGTGTGTACCTGTCAAGGACACCTGGCCTCTGTGATACCGTCACCATGGTAGCCTCCTCCAGCCCCTTGAGGAACAGATACAGCACATACTGGAGCTCGGCAACACTGGTCTGGAAATGGAGATCTTTGCACTAGCCATTGATTTCTCTAGAGAAAGAGTCAATTGAGGAACTCGGCGGACAGGCTCTGGGTGCAGCGAGCTGAGCGGAACTTGAGTTCGTGGTAGCACTGCACAAAGCTGTGGTAGATGAAGGTGATCGGAAGAGCCAGCAGCACTATTCCGCTCACGACGCACAGGCCACCAAGCACACGTCCAGGCACAGTGATGGGATACATGTCTCCATAGCCGACAGTGGTCATGGAGATAATAACCCACCAGCAGGCGGCAGGAATGCTAGCGTACTCCTCGTTCCCGGACTCCAGATCCAGGCCGTGCTCTAGAAGTTGCGCCAGCGCTCCGAATATAGCCATGGCCACGCAAATGAAGACCAGCAGCATGACCATCTCACGGTAGCAGCGCTTCAATGTTAACCCTAAAGTCTGGAGCCCTAGGAAGTGTCGCGCTAGCTTGATGACCCAGAAGATTCGCATCATGCGCAGCACTCTCAGCGTCACGCCGGCCCTCTGCAGCTGAGAGTTTTCTCCAGTCAGAACCGTCATGGTGACGGAGATGTAATAGGGGGTAATGGCCAGCAGGTCTATGATGTTCAGCGGACGTCGCACAAACTCACACTTGTCTCGGGACACAATGAAGCGCACAATGCACTCTGCCGTGAACCATCCGATGCACACTGCCTCAATGATCCTGGACAGGTGCGCGGCGATGGGGAAAGAACAGAAAGACAGTTTGAGAGAGAGAACGGGATAGGAAACACGGTCTCATTAACCACATTAGATGTTAAATTCAAGGTGCCAAAGTTTGAAATAATTCAAAGCCATTTTAAAGCTTTCACTGAGATTCGTCATCTTGAATGATTTACACATTACTCACAAAAAAGCTGAATAAAATTTTCTGAGGCAACGAGGTCAAAAGCCAGGAATCGCTTTAGGAACGAGCCGACTTCGTTCAGAATTGGACCTTCAAGATTACGCCTACAACTTTAATAATGGCTTAGAATTCATGAACTGATGAAATTACACTCACAAATAGATAAACGAACAGCTATTTTATTAACTTGTGATCCAAATGATCATTAACTAATTGCTAATTGATGACAGTATGACAGTAAATTTGTATTTTCATGATGTGAAACAGAAATATTACTGTCTTGAGGCATTTTGAAGTGCACTCTGCTACTTAATCCATGCAGCCGCTTGGAATCCCATAAGGCCTAGCGACACCATTTATGGAGTAATGCCAATATTGATCACAGTATTTGTACTCCTCTCAGAGTCTAATAATGACAGTAATGATGTCTGACGAAAGCCAGACAGGAAAATGGATTGAAGTTAATTCACACAACGCTAGAAATTGTTGTGACTGTAAAAAAAAAAAAACAGTAATATTAAGAAGATATATCAATGCTCATTGTCTTTATGTGTTTTGGCAATTTGTCCAAACGGTCGCTGGGGCTTAAAGGGTTGAATAAATAACTAAAATAAATAAATAAATAAAGGCAAACTATTCCAGTTCAGAGCCCGGTCTATTTCTCTTTGCTTTAAAAAAACAAATCAATATAATAATTACAAATTTGATTCTGAGCTGAGAACTGGTGGAGCAACAGATAGCGGAGTTTATGTCTCTTTGGTTGTTTGAAAGAGAAATAACTTGCTGTTGTCATACCACTTGACAAGTTGGACATACATTTTTTTTTTTTCAGTTTTAGGCATATTCAGATTTCGTCTTTTGTCAACATCTGTTACACCAAAATGACTGGTGTAGCCTATTTCTGTTCCAGTGTTTCAAACCCCAAAATAGATGCGCAAAATTTCCCATTTTACATCAAGTGGAGTGAAACTCTAGTTTATATGCAACAAAATTGCCTGACACTGTCACGTTAGACATGTTTTTCCGACAGAAGTCAACTTTGAGCTGGAATAGAAGCACAGCGGAGGAAAAATGGAGACGTTGAAAGTTGTCCCCGTAGACATAATCACTCATACTAATGACAGCTGAAAAACAAACCTGATATTTCAGCAACATAGACCATGTTAAATTTATAAACACAAACACACAGAGTATGGAAGTTTGCTCCTCAGGTACCAGTACCTTCAGAACAGTCCACGTGGCCGTTATGAATACGGAACAGACAAACACAAAGATTAAAAGGATATTAAAAACAGAAATTTGCTTACAGTGGTTGTTTCTAACACTGTTTGTTGCAGATTTCTAGTTATGCAAACAACTATTAGAGGCACCAGTATTCGACTCACCTTTTGCACTTTATTTTTTAGTCTTATTGACACTTTTTTATTTTATTAATTAGCTTTTTGTTTAAAATGGTTGTTAAACAGTTCAGCTTAAATCATTTCAAACAGCTGACATGTTTTACTATTTAGAATCCATTCCTCTGCACGACCTACAAACTGCTCTGAACCTTCATTCAGCACCTTGGAGAGAGACAGCTCTACCTTCCTCAGAATAGTGTGCTTTCCAGATTCACTTCAGTTTAAGCTACGCATACTATTAATCTCACAATCAGTGAAAAAACGAGGAGCTTCGAGATACTCGAGTAGGCTATTTCTTGACTATGAAGCCTTATGACTTCTTTTCATGCTGAAAGATAAAAGACAAACATTTAGGAAATATGACAACATGACAATATGCACATGATAAGACTATAGACAAGTGTGGCTGCAGACGTGGGTTTTATATTTATAGGCATTGCTTTATGAGGAATAGGGGCACATACACACTTGATGTGTTCTTGTATTGAAACAGCTGGACAAACAGCTTGCATTAAAACAACTGAGATGTGGGTTTATAAGTTGAATTGGTTTTGGCACGAAAAAACATGCAATAGACATCTGACACCTTTTTAGGCTAGAACAATGAGTGCGACCAAGCACATGATAAGATCAATAAAATAACTATTTATTCAGAGCATAAATTTGTCTTGCATTTCATGGCAGTGTGACGGAAAATAAGAAGAGAAAATGCCCAAGTGCTTAATGGATTATTACAAACATTTTAGAAAGGCGCCTTCGTGAGTCATTTCAGTCTGTTTTTCCCCATGCATCCCATGTCATGAACTTAACATTTTTAAAACACTGTGCCATGTTAAAGTTCCAGACGCTACCAGTTTATGTATGTTGTATTGGTTGATTTACTTTATTCATTGCTAGGGGTCACATTTAATGGAAACGCATTGCTCATTAGGCTTTTCTACTCCGTATGAGTGTGTGTAAATTACATTATAGTGCCTTTATTAAGAGTTCTATTTGTTACTTGCTCTTCAACGTTCAAGAACTATTCGAGACATTGTTTCATCTCCTCCGCGTGACGTCTGGCCGTTTTTGAATACAAGAACGCATCCCGTGTAAACGACCCCTGTGAGAAATTTTTACCGCTGAAATCTCACAAAAAGTTAGGAAGTTTATTCAAGAAAGAAAACATAAATACCCGGATTGATGTTCTAATGAGTCTGTGTACCTGTGCTCTTCCACCATGTTGCTCTCGGCAGTTTTCCAGTCAGGAAGAGTGCTCGCGCAAAGTATTACCATGGACACAATGACAAAAATCACTGACACGGACGCCAAAATTTGCGCGGCCAGGGAGGAGGTGGGCTCCTCGAAAGTCCTGCGCATTCGCTCCAGCCACTTCGAGTCCCGCTTCCCGGTCGGCGACGCATCCGTCTTTAAATCCTCGGCCGTTATGTGGTGCTCCTCGGTGAAGTGAGTGTACGTGTCTGACATACGGTCGTCGAGTCTCCGCTGGCAGCAGAACTCCAGATGAGAGCTTTCCAAACCCCAGTAGATCATCTCGTTGTAAAACGACAGCTCGCACATATGCGGGACGAAGCGCAGTTTGCCGTACTTCACGTACAGCATAATAAAGCCAAACGCTTCTGAATGTCTGTCAAAGAAGAACTCGTTCCTTTCTCTATCGTAATCATCGCACACTTCCAGCACTTCTCTTTCCGAGGCGCAACTGTGGAGACGACTCACTCTCCTCAAAGGGAAATCCTTGATTACGTCCTTTGGAAAAGCATACTTGGTGCCACCCACGTTTATGATACAGACGCTTTTGCCGAACTTCATTTTTGCGAACTTTTCAATCCTAGAGTGCAGATAAAAGTCATGTTCAGTGGGTAGCGTCAGATACTCCCAGCTTCAGCTTCAAAGTTCACGCTTCCCCCTTCTTCAAGTGTCCGCGCGGCGTGGGAAGCGGCCAGAGATAACACCGTCTCTCTTGGCATCTTCGGTTTGGAGAAAACTTGCGCGCTCGCGGTGCGCTTGTACCTGCGCGTCGGCTGCGCCCCACCGATCTCCACTCCACACACGCGGCATCACGGGGGCACTTCGGTTTCAACGATGCACCGAATCAATCCGAACGATGCACCGGGCGCGAACAGTGATGTTATGCGTGCGCGCACACGCAGGCACGCACAGCTCCAGAAGTACTCTCAGGTCTCTCCTCTCGATGTTCTTCTGTCTACCCACAGATTATAGGAGACGCTTATCTGTCGTTAAGAGTCTACTTTAGTATCTAATCACTTTATATACACCTCGCACAATCTACATACTGTCCTAGCTCTTTTTTTTTAAATATATAATTATTAAATATTTTTGAAGAAGAACATGGATCTTAAAATTACTACCTTGAAATTACATTATAAAAGACAGTTAACCCAACAAATACAGACCGTTCACCCCCAACGTTCCCATATTGTTCCCATTTGGTTATATTTTGGGGAACCAAATAAGAACGTTCCAGTAACCTTCCTTGTAGGTTTTTTTAAGTAACCTAAAGAGGTTATTTTAGGTTTACTTTTATTGCTTAAAAAGAACCTCACCTGCAGGTTATTTTAAGTTTTATTTTCTAACCTCGAGAGAATGTTCCCAGAACGTTCCATGCAAGTTATATTAGTTGCACTATATAAACGAATTAAAACTTTGCAGATGGTTCTGATGTGTAGGTGTATATCTGAATCGTACACTATTTTTGCAGAATGTTATGTCTGAAATAAGCTTATAATGAAGTGTAGACAGCAAAGTAGTCAAATTACATTATAATGAATATATAATTTATAGCTGAAATCATAAGTGTAGTATATATATAGGCTATATTGTAAAATGTAAGATACTTGAAGCCTATGTGGTTTTTCAGATCCCGGGAAAGACTGAATCTTCTGGAGAACCTCAAAGTACGTTTCAAATGTTCCTTAAATGTACTCAACAAACTTCATAATTCATATTTCAAGTGCATTAACCGATTTCTCTTATGACACAAAGAACTGTTGAAAGTCTTGACAGACTCACCATGTCATTTATCAGCGAATGGGTCGAATCACATTTGTATGCATTTACAAGTTAGTTTCTTTTTACTTTTTTCATCAGTGTTTAAGATAGATTTAATTTAGTTTATATTCAATTTTATTGTATTACTGTACACATGACTTTTCGTCCAACACACTCTCATAACAATTTGGGACTAGGTCCCATATCTGTGATTTCATTCTGCTTACTTTGTGTCACTTACTTCCCACTAATGGTTAGGTTTATGGGTGAAAAGTCACAGCTGCTAAAGTTTTAATCATTAAAAAGAATCTTTATAAGAACACCAGTTTAATAAGGTTACTTACCTGTTCATATAGGGTGAAATGGGCCATTTAAGGTTTTAGGGGCCCAGCGCCTCTGGAATTTAGAGCCAATCACTGAAAAGCATTTCAAACTGT
>JAUMHG010000055.1:3564912-3580441 GCA_032359395.1 Enteromius anoplus | reverse complement strand
GGGGCTGGAAGCCGAGTACACATAGGAATGGCATCAACCCAGTAGTAGCTTGCTTAAGGGAGTTCTGGGCGTACTCGGCCCAGCCCAGGGACTGGTTCCAGGAGTTCTGGTGGCCGTTGCAGAAGGTACGGATGAAGCGCCCGACCTCCTGGATCCTTCATTCGGTTTGCCCGTTGCATTGGGGATGGTATCTGGATGGAAGGTTGACAGCCACACCTAGGAGTCGGAAGAATGCCCGCCATACCTGTGAGATAAACCGGGGTCCTCGGTCTGAGACAATCTCCTCAGGCAGTCCAAAAGGTCGAAACACCTGGTCAAAGTGGAGTTGTGCTGTTTCCCATGGCGAAGGGAGACCTTTCAATGGAAGCAGACGACAGAATTTCGAGAATCGATCAACTATCACTAAAACACAGGTATTACCGCTGGAGGCGGGCAAGTCCGTGATGAAATCGACCCCTAGGTGTGACCAGGGGCGGTTAGGTGTGGGAAGTGGCAGGAGTTTTCTGGCAGGTAACATTCATGGAGTTCTGGTGGTAGCACATTCCCTACACCCTCTCATGTACCTTCGCATGTCTTGGTTCATCTGAGGCCACCAGAAACGTTCTTGTAGTAGCGAGAGGGTTCTGTTGGTCCCTCAATGTCCAGTGCCCAGTGAGGTGTGAGATGTGTGAATCAAGGGAATCCGTTCCTCCACAGGTACGAACTGACGATCAGGTGGGCTCAGTTTATCAATATAAACTACCAGGAACTTATTCAGGTACTCACGGAACACTTTGTGCATGAAGTCCTGGAAGATGGAAGGTGCGTTTACTAGCCCGTACAGCATCACCAAATACTCATGGTGCCCTGTGGGTGTTTTAAAAGCAGTCTTCCATTCGTCCCCCTGACGAATTCTCACCAAGTTATAAGCACTTCGGAGGTCGAGCTTGGTAAAAAACTTTGATTCTCAGAGTTTCTCCAGGGCAGCTGGAACGAGTGGAAGTGGTTATTTGAAGGGGACGGTTACCTTGTTGAGGACCCGGTAAGCTATACACGGGCGAAGCCCCCCCATCCTTCTTGGAGACAAAAAAGAAACTTGAAGCAGCAGGGGAACTCGAGGGATGGATGTAGCCCTGTTCCAGGGCCTCCTTGATATAGCTCTCCATAGCCTGAGTCTCAGGGATTGACAGGGGGTATATCCGTCCTTTGGGCACTGGAGCATCCGGGAGCAGATCAATGGCGCAGTCCCATGGGCGGTGAGGTGGCAAGTGAGCGGCTCTCCTGGGGCAAAAGACGTCCTGGAAAGAATGATACTCAGGGGGAATAACAACAGATAATTTCTCAACAGGACTTTCAATGGAAGTAGTACATACTTGAACTGTAGAATTCACTTGAATAGGGAGGCTAGGAAAACTGCTGAACTGGAATCGATCAGAGCAGAAATAGTTATTGAAACATATCGGCAGTAACAGTCACAGGGCAGGTTAGCGGATGCATCTTTTCCGGCATAGGCAAAACAGCACTCACCATAGGTCTAAGAGGACGTTGAGAACAACCCTTGATGAAGTGAGCCTTTTGTCCACAGTACAGACACAGCCGCTGAGACATTCTCCTTTGTCTTTCCTGGGAGGTTAAACGGCGTTTATCCAGTTGCATGGGCTCTGATAAAGGTTCTGGAGGGCTAAAGGACTCTGGCGGGCAAGGGAGATTAATTTCAGATACATTCAGTGAATACGACTTTACCCAAGTTGAGCAGCGAAGAGCCAATTGAATAAATCGTTCGAGTCCAATAGAGTCATCATAAGGTGCCAGCATCATCCGTAGATTTGGCTCTAGCCCCTGGCGAAACGTGGTGATCAAAGCCTTTTCATTCCAGCCACTCGTTGCTGCCAAGGTTCGAAATTGTAAAGAATAATCCTGCAGAGAAAGGTTATTTTGTTGTAAACTATACTATTTTTCACCTGCAGATGACTTGTGATCGGTTCGTCTGAACACAGTGAATGCTGCAAAGGATCTTACGGCTAGCCCAGTTTGACTCCAAACCATAAATCATACCGTATAAACACAATTCAATGGGGGCAGGGGGAGGGGAGAGCAATCAAACCTTGGATTGGACCAGGCAGTTGAACCAAGTAGAAAGCAAACCTTAGAATCTGTGTTTCCGAAGTACAGTGAATATCCACACCAGTGCAGTGACGGACAGCAACACATACTTCCACAAAACATTAGATTAAACCATGCTGGAGCATGGGGGCGTAAATCCTGGGGGGGATAGGGGGGACATGCCCCCCCAATCCGAGGGTTGTCCCCCCTAAAATCATGATGAAAAAAAAAAATTTATTTTGAAAAATACAGTACTTATACCTAAAAAAATATTGTGTAAGTGGAAATACAAACACAAAAAATGCATTTCAAAATAGTTGAGCTCCCCCTCCCCTTCCTCACAGTGGTTTGGCCCACCGCCTACTATCCCAGTTCATCTCACCTACATACGCTACACCTGAAAGTCAGGTATGTAACTGCGTCTCTGTACAATAACTAGTTGTTGAACTCCAGTAAGTAGAAAAATTTAATTCACTTTAAATAAAGCGATTATCTTTAATGTAGTTGATGCTGATTCGTTAATAAATTAGTTGTGGCAAAAATGCTGATTACAGATGTAATTTTCCATGAATCTGCTCTGTTAGCGATTAAAACGTTACTCATCTATTTAACGTTAGCTTCTTTGCAATAGCTTGTTGCATAGTGCACTGCAACTAACACACCAAAGCCGTTTCCCATGCATTATTTTATTTGTGGTGACTTGGCATAATGCTAAGATTAACGGCAGACATCCCAAGTCTCCCGGAAGATCCAGAAGTCTCCCACATATTGACAGTGGCTCTCTGATGCCCGCAAATTGTATAAAATACCTCAGAATCTAGACCAAGCGAGCAAGCGCGTGCACGCGTGACATTAATGTCTGCATCGCGCATATTAAAATGCGCGCACAAGACGGAGTGAAGGAGAGGGAGTGAGAGAGACCTTGCGTGCGTGCGTGCTTGTGAACTGTGTGTGTACCTTTTCATAGCATGTGCTAGACAGAGAGCTTCCTGGTTGGTTTATTAAGCAAAATTAGCCAATCAGCTTTCAGTGTGGGTGGGCTTTTATTTTTTTTCTCATGGACCGAAGTTATCAGTTCAGCACAGCCTAAAAGATCGTCATTGGCAGAGAGAGAGAGAGAGAGAGAGAGAGAGAGAGAGAGAGAGACTCGACTGTAAACAACATAACATTGCAATAGTTTTGAAGAAAAAATCTGCCTTTTAATTAAACCAGAGAAAAACGTATAACTTAAAATAACCATAATGCAGTCTCCATGCTACAATTATGATAGCAGCAAGGTTTTCCTCAGTTATTCAGTGCAATATGACTGAAATACTTCCCCTCCCAAAAATTGCTTGCTAGAAATTTTATGTTTGTTGTCCCCCCTACTGTCAAATGAAATTTACGGCCATGTGCTGGATCCAAGCTGAATAGAATTGTTTGGGCTTGTCCCTTTTTATTGGTTTAAATAAAAAACAAAAACTAAAAAACATGTCCCCTCCAATAGTTTAGGGCCCCCCTGTACCAATTCCCCCGCAATAGCACACCCCTGATTAGAATCCTTAGGCCATAAAAATAATGGTGTGGTTGAGAATTGTTATCTACTAGCTGTAATAAAAATAGTCCTAAAGGACTTTAGTATACATTTTAATATTCATGAGTGTCACAGATGAGGCAAGAGGCATACATCCAAGTGCATCAGCTTTATTAATAAAAGCACACAGAGTACACAGGCTGAGTCAACACCTGTATACTAAAGTCTCTGAGAATAACCTCTAATAACGCCCCTTCACCACGTTTATCCATTGAAACGATTGCAGGTCAAGTCGGCACTGGGTGCATTATGGGTATTTCTTTAGAGTTTACTTATTTTTGTCTCATTTAAAGCAAGATTATACAAGTTGGGGTTTTGTATTAGTTATTGTATTAGTGATGTTAAGTTAGTTTGGGTGGGTTTGGTTCATTTGCAGCCCTGTTATAAAAGTGAAACTGTTACCGTCATGTAGAGAGATATGTAGGGGTGCACTTAAAGTGCCTGTTAAAATACTAAAAGTCTTATATATTATAATTAGGCAGCAGATAGCGCTGCCTCCTATTGGTTTATTCTGTCTATACTCCTGCATTTTAAGTTACTCAATATAATGCGATGTAGGGGCCAGTTGTTACGATATTAATAGGGGTTGGGCCATTGCGGTCAGAATTTTCCCGGTGGATTTTAGTGCCCCACTCCGCCCCTGTTCCTGACTGATTTCCATACCCATTCAGGCTCTAAGACAAATCTGTTTATTTATTTACACCACTTTATTGGACAAAGTTTTTCATATCTCCCCTGCAAAAAAAAAAGTCAATTAAAAGGTGTTGACAAATTGGTCATCTCGAGCCCCAGACCACTGAGCAGTGCTTATTGGTTAGCTCTGATGTGTGGTGCGAAAACACTAGAATATAAACTTGACTAATGCAATCATGAAATGTCTTGGGTTACTCATGTAACCATGGTTCCTCGAGAGGGAACAAGACGCAGTATTTTTGGGGAATGCTGTGTGCATGATTGGTACCTGGACCCGAACCTTTCCTCAGAAATGTGCCAAGCCACTGATGCCTTTGGCTACTCACGTAACTTGGTAAAAAGAGAGAGCCTGATACCAGATAAGGTTAAACATCCTAACCAAGCTAAGAACACAGCCATTCTCAGACAGCTATGCTATGTGGGCAAAAGTAGTCATATACATAAGATCACTGAGAGGCTGGAAACCTAGAGGAGTTCTCAAGTTTGCTTCAAACAATCCCAGTTTGGACAATCCGTAAAAAGCTACATCCAAAGAATCTTTTGAAAAAATAAAAATAAAAAAAGAGTTGCCCTGACCAAGGGAATGACTATCTACTTAAAACCTTGCAGGGGAGATAGCACTGTCTAAGCCATGGCTCAGGGAGATTTATCCTCAGATAGCAATTTCCCTAGAAAGGGGCTACAGGATAAAAAAAACAAACAAAAAAACCCTGGTAAACCTACCTGTGAAGCTGCCCCGACCACAGAAAGTGGGCTATTTACTTATGATCCTAGCAGATAGCTCTGTCTAGGCAAGGGCTCAGGAAGACCGCTTCCTAAAAATCAAGCTTGTGCATAGATATTCTCAGATAGCCCTGTACTTAAAGAGATATATAAGTGGAGTAGGGCCCAAAATGATCTGGGGCCAGAACCAACTCAAAAACTGGAAAAAAAAGTTGAGCGCGTAACCTATACCAAACAGGATTTTAGAAAGTGCTCAGGGTGCCTAGCATGTACACTTACCAGAATGTGGATTTTAGAAAGTCCACAGAAACTAGAGTGTATGCTTACCATAAACATAAGTTGGGCTCAAGGACAGTAACCCTAACCCTAACCACTACTTAAAGACCCAACAAGGTGGAGCAGTTTCTGAGCTGGAACATAGCTATCCTCTGCCAGCAGATTCCAAACTTACCTGAGAAAGCTTGTGCCCAAGAGTAACCAAACCCAGTCATAAATGCCTGGCTAGAACATAGCTGTCAGGAGTGCCCTTAAGCTCCACTAGAGGGCACCCGCATCACCTCACCTCCCTTGGACTCATTTTCTATGGACTTCATATCCCATCATGCACTGGACACCCACACCTGTTCACATTTGGCTAAAAGAACCATGCCCGGGCACGTTTCGGAGCACTCACACTAGTCAAACAAAACCATGCTTTGGCGGTCAAACACACTCGAGCATGGTAAGAAATTTGCCTAGTGTGACTACACCCTAACACTCTAGCAGACATTATGCCAACAAAAACAGTAAGCTAGTATTTTGTGGACATTTTTGAGAACCCCTTCTTAAATCAGGCTTGCAAATAAATCCAGCCATTCTGAGCAGAAGGGAATTATTTAAAAAAATTAGACAATATTACAGCTCCCAATTTAAACACTCTGTGTGAACGTTATAATATTATTTAACAGAACAACAATAATATTACAAAATTAACATTGATTAATGTTGATGGGGCTTTTTTTATGACGGAAACCTGCAGGAAGTCCTCAGTGCTTTTTTTTGTTGTTGACTGTAGCAGATTTATAAATTATTATCATTATTAATTTGGTAAGCAGTGCTCTTTGAACACAGACAGTTCCTCCGTGTATTAAAGCATACAGTTCTGCAGTGTATTTAATTGTTTATGGCCATTTCGCGATTTTAATCATCATACAGTATTTACCAGCAACGACCACCCCTTTTGTCTTCTCATTGTAGACATGTGATTATAACGGTCCTGTAACACTCTCATGAACGAGCACCGATCTGCCTGTGATTTTGGGCGTTTGTCAGCTAATTCTCTAAACCTGTCGGAAAGTCAAAATCGAGGCTAAAATCGTGCAGTCTGAACTTGGCATTAACTAAATATCTGGACCTGTTCGCGATTCAAAATCATGCCGTCTGAAATGTGTTCAGACTGAAAATGACACTGGCGATTACCTACAGCCAATGAGAGAGCAACATCCAGGGCAGTGGGATGTTGGGGGAGGAGTTACGAAAGTTTAGAGCATATATCCTCCTCTATAATATTCTTTTCGTTGCAAATAAGTGCACATGCAATTTGTATGGTGAGCTGCTTTTGCTTGCTATGATTTTTAAAGGAGTCATTTGGAGGTTCAACCACTTGTATAAGTTTTTCATGCCGTGGTGATGCAATCGGCCTTCATATGCAGCCTTTGGAGGACGCATCGTGAGTTGGACGGTCTTCGCAGCGCTGTAATGACGCAGTCTGCCTACAAATTAAGCCTTCGTAGGATGTGGTGCTTGAATTGGGACAGCCTTTGTTGCATTGCTGTGATGTAATCGGCCTTCAAATGGGTCCTTTGAAGGATGCATCCTATGTATTGGGATGCAGCTATAGTTAATCACGCAGTGCATGTTTTACAGCCCAGAATGCGTTGGCTGGAAAAGGGGGGAGAATTTGTGAAGACCTCATCACTTTAGAGGTCAAGTCAGCAGATGTGTGTGACCTCACACTGATCGATCTACCTGGAATCGCCCGGGTCCCAGTGCAAGGACAACCACAAGATATTGGAAACCAGGTGGGCTATCTGATTTTGCACTCAAGATTCAGTAGCATATACAGTATATCCAGTTTTAAAACTTTGTCTTATCTTCATCACTCATAGATCAAGCGTCTAATCATGACATTTATTGAGAAGCAAGAGACTATAAACATGGTAGTGGTCCCTTGTAACATAGACATTGCAACAACTGAAGCACTGAAAATGGCACAAGAAGTGGATCCTGAGGGCTTAAGAACTCTTGGTAAGGAAGATGATCATAATTTATTATCTTTCAGCACGTTGTCAGCCAATGCACAATTTAGAGAATAATTGTTTTTTTATTACACAGCCATTTTGACCAAACCAGACCTCATAGACAGGGGAACCGAAAAGAATATTCTGAACATTGTCCAGAACAAAGTGATTCCTCTCCGTAAAGGATATGTCATGGTGAAGTGTAGAGGACAACAACAGATCGATGAGAAAGTTCCTCTGGAGGAGGCCACACAAATTGAGAGAGATTTCTTCCAAAATCATGACTTTTTCAGGTTGCGATCTGAAGAGAATATAATTTGACTTTTGTTAATCTATTAACGCAATCTAATCCCAAGTACTTATTTTATGTAATCCAGATTATATTAACCTCCAGTGACTACTTTCACACAAACACAATTTAACAGCACCGGACTTGACAACTACTGTAGTTATCTGTCACTCCATACATTCTGAGAAAGCAACTGTGCCCTGCATACACGCTTCTTATTTTCATTGCATTTTTTATGTGTGATTTTGGTCATTTACAAAGAAGAGACAGAATTGAGTTGTATAAAATCCAAAGGTTTTCTCACACATGGCGCCCTACATATTGTAAAAAAAACTTGATGATTAATAATGATGTACTTTTGCATGTGTTGGACTTCATGTCATGAAGACTATCCAGTGTTATGTACTGTACATCACCATGTTTGCTATTTTCCTTAGGTGGCATTTACAAATTTAGCCTATAGTCATATTTTCAAAACAGAAATATTAATCCAAATTTACCAGATTTGAGCACACAAAAAATCATGTTTCCCTTCTGCTTATAGTTTCATTTTTTGTATTCTTCTTTTATCTTTTCTCCTTAGTTTTCTTTATTCTCCACATTTAGTACAATCATGTAATGTTGCTATGGAAGGCTAAAAATCAAACTTGAGAGCTGTGGGCCAAAATTAAATTCTGCATATCAAACTATATCATAATGCAATCTAACATTTCAAAATGTATTTTTAAGTCAGGTTCACTTATTCTCTACAAATCAATGCCACTTGACGAAGTGTCCTTTATGTTTTGCTACAGAACCCTCTTGGATGAGAATAAAGCAACTATTAGATGTCTTGCTATCAAACTCACTCAGGATCTCGTCAGTCATATTAAAGTAAGTTTGTAAATGCCCATTTACAGTGTTTATTTTTTGCAGTGGCGGTTCTAGACAAATTTTACTAGGGGGGCCAAGAAGGGGCCAGGGACATGTCTACAGAGGCACGGGCCTCCCTAGGCCTCCGTGTAGAACCGCCACTGATTTTTTGTTTTTAGCAGCAAATATCAAATGTATTGAGAGACCATAATGTCACACCAATGCAGACAGTTAGGTGGCTCACTAGTTTTAGTAAGTAGGCTATATACATCTTATTCATTTGGTTAATAAAACTTAAATGTTTAATATGGCCTATGCAAATTTGCCATTGTACTATTTTATATCTGATATGCTTTATTAATAGGCTAATCATAAATTACAATTGTTTTATATTTAAAGTAAGGGAAAATCCAAAGACAACTTATTTGCCTATTTGTGTTACAATGCAGGTAAAACATATTTTCCTTTTTCATATTGTTCATCATTGTTGTCAGAAATCACTTCCAAAGCTTGACGAGCAGATAAAAAAGCAGTTGTGGGATGTGAGGAATGAGCTGAAGGAGTGTGAAGCTGGACCACCACAGGACCCGAAGGGAGCCAAACAATTCCTCATTAAAGTAAGAATTTGATCAACCTAAGCCTCTTGAGTTCATGCTTCTCAGAATTATTATTAAAATCGAATTCACAGCAAATTGCTATAATTAGGAAGGTAACACTTTTTCTCACTACCAACTAGCATGCATATTACTAGCATATTGATTTAACCAACCCATACCTAAACTTAACAACCATCTTACTAACTATTAATAAACAGCAATTTAGGACATTATTGAGGCAACGCGCATAGTTAAAAGTTTGTTAAAGGGATAGTTTAAACAAAAAGAAAAAAAGGGATGTAAAAAATCCCACATGTAAGACTTAAATTACTAATCTTTCATTCAAACTGTTGCAGTCTGTCAGTCATATAATGACAGTGAATGGGACTCATGGCTTTAAGAGTGAAAAAACAAAACAAAAAAAAAAACCACCGACTTAACCATTTTAAACCCTGTGGCTTTTTTTCCCCTTACCTCTGATTAACTCTTCGACATTATAATCATATAATCGACATAATCACTTCGACATTACATATGGGATCTCGCATGAGAGACCGTTCGTCTTAAGTCTTTGAAAAAAGGCCAATAAAAGGCGTGCAATAATCACAGCCAGGTGCACCTCATCACTGCGTGATTATAAGAGGGCACGGCTGGATTGCACTCACAGCCTTTCGCTTCGGGGCGCTCGTCTGTGTGCTGTCGCTGGATGCTGTTATCGAGTCTGCTGAAAGAAGTGCTTCAAAAAAGAGTTCCTGCAGGAGTTCACGCTCTCTCTCTGATCTGCTACACTTCACTGGGCAAGCCGATCGGGACCCGCGAGATTGGTAGCCTGTTTAAAGGCACTGAGCAGCCAATCTTTTGCTCGCCAGCGAGACCTCACCTGAGTGCACACAGCCTCTCCCTGGGCAAACGGGCATCAAAAAAGAGCACGTCCTCTTATCGGTTCTCCGGAATGTCTATTCGGCTGTGCGCTTCTGAGTGTGGGAGTTTCTTTACATCCTCAGACGGGCACGATCGCTGTCGGGCACGATCTTGTGCACAATCTTGTGTTTGGGCCGGGAACACGCTGAGGTTGCGCTCATGGATGAGTCATGCGTTCATTGCGGACGCATGACCATCGCTACGCTGAGATCCCACTTCTCATTCGTGAGATGGCTCCCGGTGCGTCCTCCTCGTGGTTCACTGAGCCGTAAAGGTTTCAGTGCTACTACGGCGAGACACCTGGACGATCTCCAGTTGATGGTGCAGAACGCCTCGCAGAGCGGAGACGCTGACTTCGTGGACTTCGGCGATCATCAGTAGTCCTGCCGTGATGTTTCCCGAGGATGACGCTCCCCCGAATGCCACCGGGCCAAACGTCTCCTTTGGTGCACCCGAGGATGTTGAGATGTCTGCCGCTGCATCAGAGGGAGGACCGAGCAGCGAAGTGCTCATCGGTGCGGAGCAGAGGCCGTACGCGGTTGCTGTGCCGTCCTAGGCGAACACTGAGCTCTCGGCTATGGTCTTTTGAGCCGCCGAAGGGATTGGATTGGAGGTGCCACGTGCGCCTTCGTCTGATCCATCTCGGCTGGATTATTGGTTCCTGATTTCTTGGGCTGCGGTTCCGCCGCGGTCCCCCTCAGTGCCCTTCTTCCCGGAGGTGCATGAGGAGCTGACCAGATCGTGGCGAGCCCCGTACTCGTCACACCTGGCCACCAGCTCCTCTCCCCTCTCCACCCTCGACGGAAGCGCAGCCAAGGGGTACGTGGCGATCCCCCAGGTTGAGCGCACTATTGCGGTGCACCTGTGCCCGCGTGGCGCTGCCGCCTGGCATGGGCCACCACAGCTCCCGTCCAAGGCTTGTAGAACCTTGTCCGCTCTCGCGGGCCGGGCTTACTATGCCGCTGGACAGGCTGCACGTGATGGCTACACTGCAAGTGTATCAAGCCAAAGCACTAAAACAACTGCAGGACGGTGGACCTGACCAAGGGGTTATGCAGGAACTCCGTGCCACATTTCCAACTTCGCCCTCCGGACGACAAAGGTTGCCGCACGTGCCATTGGTCAGGTGATGTCCACGGTAGTGGCTCAGGAGCAACACCTCTGGCTCAACCTCGCTGAGATGGCCGACGTTGACAAAACTCGATTTTTGACGCGCACATCTCACAGGTTGGCCTCTTCAGTGACACTGTCGAGGACTTTGCCCAGAAGTTCCCGGCAGTCCAGCAGCAGGCTAAAGCCATTAGCCACGTGCTACCACGACGGGAGTATGCCAAGCTCCCCGTCTCAGCCTGCCTGTCGCCGAGGGCGTCCCCCCGCGGAACCAAAACCAGCACCATCTGCTCCGTCTCCGGCTGAAGCGCACAACGCCAGGCTGGCTGCAAGACGTCGAACAATCGGAGCCCTGGATCGCCAGGGTGGGAACCAGTGCAGGTAACAGAGCAGCCGGACTCACCCCCATGACGTTCATCCTTCTGATGCCGGTCCCCTCCCTAGTCTCCCACCAGGCTGCCCCACTGCAGGCACAGCTGTCACCGTTCCCTTGATACCCCTGGCAACCCGGTTGGAGGCCTGGTTACAGCTCCCCAACCCGTCGCGGTGGTTGACATGGACGGTACGCCTCGGCTATGTGATTCAGTTCGCCAGGTGCCCGCCCAGGTACAGAGGCATTCTCTACACCCGTGTCCGTTCCAACACGGGTACCGCTGTCCTCCGTGCAGAGGTGGCAGTCCTACTGGTGAAGGATGCAATCGAGCCTGTCCCTCCAGCCGAGATGAGCTCAGGGTTTTACAGCCCTTATTTCATCTTGCCCAAAAAGAGCGGTGGGTTGAGACCTATCCTGGATCTCAGAGTCCTGAAACGGTCCCTTCTCAGGCTGCCATTCAGAATGCTCACGCCGAAGCGCATACTGACATGCGGTTTGCGTTCGAGGGTCGAGCGTATCAGTACCGCGTTCTCCTGTTTGGCCTGTCCCTGTCTCCCCGAGTTTTTACCAAGCTCACGGAGGGGTCTCTGTCTCCCTTATGGCATATGGGCATCCGCATCCTCAATTACCTCGATGACTTGCTGATAATGGCTCACTTGTGAGAATTGTTGTGTCAGCACAGGGACCTGGTGCTACAGCACCTCAGCCATCTGGGCCTTCAGGTCAACCGAGAGAAGAGCAAACTCTGGCCAGTGCAGAGGATCTCTTATCTCGGCATGGAGCTTGATTCGGTCACAATGACTGCCCGCCTCACGGGGCAGCGTGCAGGCCATGCTGAACTAGTTGTGGCCTTAACATCTTTGTTCCACAGTCAGCCCGAAGGCTGTGTTTCCCTTCACTTATATCCATATCTTATTGATATAGTGCATGCCTTTCAAAATCCATGTTTAAATTTCCTTACATGTCTCCGCCCCCCCCAACCCATGCTTCAACTTTAAAATGTTTATATACCAAGTAAAAAAGGTAAAAGTTGGCATCCCAACGGGTCCCTAACTGGCCCCTAAAGCGTTGGGAAGGTCACGTGCAGACTCTCCTGTCGACACACTTGCCTGCCTGACGGCACCGGTGTCTCCGCGTAGTGCGGCCTCAGGGTTGTGGCCTTTTCCATGGGTCCGATCCCATACGTAACGTCGAAGTGATTCGACAGAAAGGGTAACATCTAGGTTACGAACGTAACCCACGTTCCCTGAAGGAGGGAACGGAGACCTTACATCTTTCTGCCACGACCCTGGGTCACGCTGACTCCGACTCGGCTCAGCGAAAACCTGTGAGTGCAATCCAGCCGTGCCCTCTTATACTCACGCAGTGATGAGGTGCACCTGGCTGTGATTATTGCACGCCAATATTCATTGGCCTTTTTTAAAGACTCGAAGACTCTCATGTGAGATCCCATATGTAACGTCTCCGTTCCCGCCTTCATGGAACATGGGTTACGTTCGTAACCTAGACGTTCTCTCTGTGTATTTTATTTAGTTTTTTACTCAAAGCCGTGGGTCAACAATTGAGAATTATTATCCCAAACATTGTCACTTTAGACATGGTGCCTCCACTGTAGATGTCATCTGTAACCATCAAACTTGTATCATCTCTGAGTTGTCAATTGAAATTTTATCATTTTTTCCAAGTTAACATTCCCTCCTTTACCTCTTAAGAGGTACAATGCTAATATAATTTAAAACATGCTCATGTAACAAATATTATTATTTCTTTCTCACAGATATTAACAAAATTCAATGATAAAATCAAGTCCTTATCATCAGGAGAGCTGATTATTAAGGACAATATGTTTGTCCAGCTTCGGACTGAATTCAAGAAGTGGAATGATGGTCTTAATGGCACAAAGACATCCTGTTAGTACATTTTTTATATTTAATACAAATACTTGGTGATATTCAGACCAACTGTGAAATAATTTTTTTTTTTTTAATAAACAAGTAATATTGAGCAACTTACATTTGAGACTTACATGTTCAGTGTCATATTTGTTTTGCAAAGCAGATAAAACAGTGAAAAGTGCTGCTGGATTGAACATCAGCACCGACTGAATCTTGTTCAGCTTTTAGAATAATTCATTTTTTCAATTTCATATTTAAAAAATCCCTCTTGCTTCCAACAAGTTGACAATTCGAGGGAGCTTAGCCAGAATTACAGAGGAAGGGAACTGCTTGGCTTCAGCAATTACAGAGTGTTTGAGATCATTTTGCAGGACCGTTTGGCTTCACTGAAAGAGCCAGCCATCAATTCACTTAATTCTATTAAAGGTACTGTCAAACATCTTTATTTATTACTATAACCTAAAATCAAATGATTACTGATGTACACTTAAAATGTTGTGGTAGCATCTGAATTATCAGGCCTAAACTTCTGACTGCTTGTCTTTTTGTTTTACTTTTGAAGACATCATTCTCAAGCAATTCACTGATGTGTCTCACCAATGTTTCCGAAACTACCCTGTTCTTCTAAATACCACAATGGTAAATATTGCTGCTAAGTTGTGAAAAAGGCCACATGCACACTGTGTGTGACTGCATTTAAATATGGAAGTGAATCCCCTAAATTACAGTTACATGTGTGTATGAAACAGAACAATATTATAGTAATTTTACATTATATTCATTTAATATTAGCCATACCTAATTATTATATGTATATATGTATATGTATACCATACCTAATTATTATATATTTTGGTACTCACATGTTTATTTTTTTGTTTGCATTGGAATTAGCATTTTTTCCAAGTAAACTTCAGTAACCTTGATTTCTCTGAGAGAAGGGAATGCTATGGAGAACCTCCTATTTACTCTGAATACTGAAGCCTGATGTGTTCATGTTCGTGTAGCTGCACGAACAAATGGCGCATTTACCTGCCAAAAGGGGTGGCACCAAATGCTATATAAGTCAGCTCTGAGTGCCATTTCATCAGAATCATGCATCGTTTGTTCAAACTGCTGTATATACATGAACAGGCTTCTGAATTCAGAGTTGCTATCTTGCTTCCCTTGATATAACATTTCAAATGGAACCTCAACAATTGTACAAAATTTCTGTCAGTTGACTTCTTATTCCTCTGTACTTCTTCACTTGACATCACAGAACAAAATCAACAATATTCAGTTGAGCCAGCAAGCCAAAACGGAGCAGCGGATCATGGATCAGTTTGAAATGGAATGCATGATTTACACTCAAGATCCCATCTACTTGAAGTTCTTGAATGAGATTAGCACTGAGACGTTTTCAGAAGTGCAATTACCTGTCTTTGACATAAAAAGCAAGTACAGTGAAATGCTACAGGCATATTATGAGGTACACTTACCCTTCAGTAATGAATTTAAAGTCTTGTTTAGAGAGAAGTCCTTTAGTGCCTTTTCATTTTCTTTCAGATTGTGATGCAGAGGATGGCTGACCAACTGCCCATGCTGATCTCCTTCTACATGCTAAAGGAGAGTGCTCTGCTCCTAGGTACTGATATGCTGAGTATACTGGAAGGGGCAAATGCGAGCGAGCTCTTGTTTGAGGACTCTGACGTCAGCAAAAGACGCAAACACTTGCAGACACGTCTGGGCTGTTTGACTGCTGCTCAGGAAGCACTGAGTGATTTTATTTGAGAGATCAGAGAAAGTTATCTTACATTACACATAATGCAAACTATTTGACAACTTATCCATCAAAATTGTTAAGATATGAACACATTTTATGCTAACCACCATGTCCCAGTTTTACAGTCAACACCTTAATCCATAAAACTTTTCATCATATACATTTTTTTATATATTGCTTGATTTATACCTGCAGTGTAACCCTTTTATACTGCAATTAATGAATAACTACCAGCCTTTAGCTTTGCAAGTGCATTAGCTTATTCTTTATCTGGCAGAATAATACAGAAAAACTTTTGATTGTTTTCAGCAGTAATTTGTATCCAAAATAACAACATTGATGGGGCTAAAGGCCTCAGTGCCTCAGCTATATGTTTTT
>JAUMHG010000055.1:3529886-3555124 GCA_032359395.1 Enteromius anoplus | reverse complement strand
CTGTGTGCAGAGCTCAGAGATCAGAAATCAAAACATAAAAAATAAAAATATTATATATATATATATATATATATATAGACACACACACACACACATTTTTTTTCTTTTTTTAATTCATACATTATAATATAATACATTGGTCATACCAGTGATGTCAACTAAAAGCTTCATATGAAATCATGAGATGAATGAGAACATTTTTAATAATTAAAAAGAAACAGTGGACTTAAAACTGGCCTATTTTCATAGATCTTTGGAAAATGGGAAGGAGCAAGTCAAGTGATGATCAATGTGTTTTTTATTTCAAAATAGCAGATTGTTTAACAGTAACACCAGTGACACAACTTCAGGGGACCACTGTTTTCATTCTATATTTTGTAATATTTATTCAGAATTTTGTTTTGTTTTGCCATTTATATCATGCCATTTGATAGTTTTTAATACATTATTGTATTTTAAATGGTAGAAAAGCCTATTTTTGACCTCAGAATAAAGCACTATCCCTCTGTACATGGCTGTGGGGACAAACAGTTTTGTGGAGCTTAGAATTTTTTCTAACTAATTAATAACAAATATTGCCACGTTGATGGCTCAAAAAGTATAATTGTTCAAATAACACATGGTTTTATATCAAAATATAGAGAAATTGTAACCCTCATGTGTTTGTAATATTTCTGTAAAGGCTAGGGACAGAAAAATGTATGTTTCTGTAGAATGACCCAGTGTAATGAGTTAAGTAACAAAGTTAATACTTTTTATAGTTATTTATTTATTTGCACGAGTTTGCTCAGTATAACCCCACCTTATTAAACTAATGTAGTTATAGGCTACATAAAAATATGACAAGTTACACAAGTAAATGCCTCTTTTTAATATGTGCTTTTTAAGTAGGCTACCAGTATGCATGTTAATAACCAACTAGTGAGAATTGATCCTTAAACTGAAGGGTTACCGTAACTTACAGGCGTTTAAGGCTATCTTATATAGGTTGTATTTAATTGAGATGGCAATTTGCCTGATGAAAATTCTGTGTAAATGTATTGTTGTTATGGTTTAAAAAGCTTTATTATATTCTTGCAAGCTCGGGAAAAATGTTGTACTGTATGTGACTTTCAGCAGAACTGTGACAGCTTTTAATCTATGTTGGTGTTATTATTTAACAACATTACCATTTCATCATATTGTCAGATTTGCTGATATTTTACTGCAGTAGCAACATTCTTCAAGCTATAATGTACATGTTTGTGCTGCAGAAAAGCACAAGTCAGCTGTACACTTTCAGTCATGCTGAGCGGTCACTGGGAGCTGGATTCAGTCCAACAGCATAGTGTTTACATGAGCAGCCAATAACAACATACACAACACATGTCTGCCTTCTCATGTGAGTGCATTTAAATATGCGCTATAAATTTACTATATGACATTATTTATATAGTCTGTCACCACTAGTACTTGCTTATATTTAGCATATTTGTCATTTTGGTATGTCCCCTTTTTGCTGTAATGGCAGCATCCTAGCAATATAGCTTTTATTGACCCAGCTTGAAACGATCTAAAGGGGCATGTCTGTTTAAAATAAAACTATAAAATAAAGATGCTGCACTCCGACCAGGTGTTATTTTAATTTATTATCATAATTCTTTGAATTGCACATGTATGAACAACTAAAACCACTGGTGTTCAATATTTCCTTCAGAAATTCAACTGTGGTCAGTGTTCAATGTTTTCTTCAGTTTAGACACATACAGTCAGCAATTAATCATCAGGTGGCTTAAAGAAAAATAAATCGGTAACACTTCATTTTATGATGTCCTTTGTTACAAGTTACTATTGTAACAACCAAAGATTAAGCACAATTACATGCAAGTAAACCTAATCCTAACACTAACCATAGAGTAAGTACTTGTAGTTAATTGATATCATTCAGTACTTACAAGGACACCTTAAAATAAAGCGTGCACAAAAAAAATCTCACAATGAAAAAAAAAAGCATTTTAAAATCTGTAATTTTAGTAAATGTGAGATTTAACTGATAAAATACCCTTTAAAAGATGCATAAAGACTATTATGTTATACTTATAATAAACATATGGAAAAACAGATGATTTAAAAAAATAATACATCTATAACACTGCAAACAGTGAATCAAAAAGTAAGTAAGAAGAAGTAGAACTTTTGCTAACAAGTGAAGATTCCGATTGGAACCTAAACAGAGATTCAATTATTCTCTCTTAATCATCTATGTTCTGTTCTAAGGGACTGGAAGAACGTCTGGATCTCATATGTGTCCCGTCTGTCGTTCTGAATGATTTTTCTTAGTCTGTTTTTTAATGTGAACCATTCGGTGGACACTCTCCCCAGCATCATTCCTTGCTTGTAATGCTCAACTGCATCTTTCTCTGAGCCCCACCTGTACTGTTTGAAGTCCCCGTACATGCGGTGCCAGGCCTGACGGTCAGCTGGCTTCAGGTCAGGAAGAGCAAACAGCTCGGTAAACGTCTGCTCTGCTTTAGCCGTCAGCTTTCGTTCTGCATACCTCAGCGCTAATTCCAGCTGTGGGTATATGTAGCCTGGGTTTAAACTGGCACCCTTCTGTAAATGCTGAATGCAAAGGTCCAGCAGCTCCGGATTGTGTGCGTCATTCATCTGCATGGCTTTCCAGCGGTAGTGGTTGGCAATCTCATGATGTAAACGTGACGAGTCTGGTGCAATCTTCACCATTTTCAGCAACACTTTCAGGGACTTGTCATAACACTGCTCTTTCTTCATGAACTTTGCCACGCGCAAAACAACGCTGAGGTTATCTGGAGCCATCGCGAGCGCTTGCGTCATGTACTGCCATGCCTCTGTGTCATTTACAGTGTTCTTGTAGCACTTAAGCCCCAGATACACATGGATCATTGCATTGCCCGGGTCCAGGTTCAGAGCCTTCTTCAGCTGGAGCACAGCAGGAGACTCTTCAAACCGTACACGCTTGTATTGGCCAATATTCAGTCCCTCCAGACGAAACAGAGAAAAAGCTAAGCCTGTGTTCCATTCCTTATCATCCGGCTCTTTCTTTAAAGCTTCAAGGAAACTCTCCTTGGCCCTCATGTAGGTCTTTCTAGAAAACTTGAGAAGCGACCAGGCTTTTTCGCTCTGAACTTCTCTGTGAAGCTCTGCTGGGGACGGGGCAGGGAAAGCTCTGAGGATTTCATTCACTTTCTCTATGTGAGTCTCAGCTTCAGGCACATCGCCCATGAGACTGTGCACCCAGGCCAAGTTTCCATACGTCACAATCACATTGCTGTCATCGTCCGGCTGTTCCTCCTTTGCAAGTCGTAGGGTTTTAAGCGCCTCATTGTCAAATCCTTGTAAATGTTTAATAAAGGCCAAAAAATTTAAATCTCTTTGTTTCAGGTTTCCTTCGTACTCGCATTTCACCGACAGCCTTTCCCAAATTTTCACTTCGAGAAAATGAAGGTCAGCATCCTCCTTGTGCAAGTCCCAAGTAAAGTGGCACGACAACAGTTTAAGCTTGTCCTCAGACATTCCTGTACTGTTAAAAATGCAAAGTAGATGTAAATGTTTACACACATGCAGTTTCCTTGAAGCCGTACAGCACAGTATATATGACCAACAACTTATTTCCTACAAGACATACAAAATTCTTAAATATTATTCAATTTTATTTTGTAATATTTTTTATTTTTGTCATAAATTAATCTATTAAACCGAGGGGAACGATGACAGTCAACTGGGTAATTAAAAAAATTAAGACATTCACTCATATACAGCATCTTTTAATAGTAACAGTTCATATTATTAATGTACAGCTGCTTATTTTCTTATTAAAATAATTAGGTAACACTTTTTACAAGTACTTACAGTTATAATATATTATACAAATTATGCACAATATATGCAAGTAAACCCTAATCCTAACCCCAACCATATAGTAAGTAGGCTACATGTAATTCATTAATAAACTATTAATCAGTACCTACATTTAAATTTAAAAGGCACCTTAAAATAAAGAGTAACCAGAATTATTCATCTTAAAATTATAAAATGATTAATATTATTCAGTCTTACCTTCTGCGACTTTAATTCCTTATTCAAACGCTGTCTGGTTGAATATAGATGCCGGTGATGGTTTTTATAGGGAATAGTAGGGTAGGGAGGGTTAGGTTATTTATTTTTGCGGATAGTTACGAGCTAAGTTTCACTTTCCACCTATTGCTCAGATTAATGATAAACGAAACTGTGAGGGTGAAGCGTCAACAACCCAGTAAAATGTAATATGCTTCTTCTGTTTATGCCAATGAACAACTCTAGATTAGATGAGGGTTATATGAAAAATGAACTTCAACGACAAAAGGAAAAGTTTCAAGTAGCTATATAGATTCGTGACTTTAAATATGATAGATTTAACTAAATAAATGAAAAACAGTCGTGTGCAAAAACAATGGGGAAAACTACAAACAATTATAATGCACATATGGTACTTAAAACTAATAAAATGCAAGCAGATGAGTAAGTAGCCTACTAACAAGTCAATGGATATTTTTGCATTGGACAAATAACGTGAACCTGAAGAGCAATGACGCCATCTAGTGGCGAAACCTTATGACGCTGCATCCTCAAAAAACTGAATAAACAGGCAAAATATATTGTTTCTAATAATAATGACATGTTTTTTAGCTTTATCAAATAAATTAATAGTTTTATTGGCCACATGAACAGCAGAAAAGTTATTTATTCAGAAAAGTGGATTAAAAAATCATTATGTAATTCTTTATTTAGATTATTTATTTGTAGTTAAATATCCAAAATTATCTTTTGATAGCCAGTGTCAGCCCATCTCCAACAGTGAGCATACTGAGATCTATGCGCTCATCTTTGTGTAGCTTCTTGTTCAGTTTGTCTATGGTTTGTGAGGAAAGGTCATCTTCAGCTGGGTTGATGACCCGTCCACCCCAGAGGACCTAAAGAGAAGAGAGACTCCAGCCATATTTCATACATTCATGACTATATTTGTAAGACCATTCATGTGTGTACCTTTTGACCTCCACACAGTCACATCTTCTGTGCCTTTTTTAATCTAAGAGTGTATGTATTTACAAATGGGCTAATTTCAAAGCAAACTAAATAGACTGCACCCCATACTTACATTATCAATAGCCACAATGCCACCCTTTCGAACAAGCTTGAGTGACTTTTCATAGTAGGTGTCGTAATTATTTTTGTCAGCATCGATAAACACAAAGTCATAGGTCCCATTTTCACCAGCTGCTAGGAGTTCATCTGTAAAGACACAAGGGGGATTTCTCTATAGTTCTACTTGAAATAAAAAATAAAATGATATACTGCAACTGTATTTCGTATTTACCTAAGGTTTCAACAGCAGGTTTAATGCGAATGTCTATTTTATCCTCCACTCCAGCCTAAAACAATAAGAGCTTGATGTTATTTGTTTGCATTTTACATTATAAATCCCCATTGAACAATGAAACATTTTCATCTTTGCTTTTCCCACACATATATAGGGTGTTATTTTATAAACGTATAGGATAAAAAGAGAAAATTGTAGATAGAGCACTTTGACGTTCAACAATCTGCAGATATCAGCACCCAAGTGTACATTCACATCTGTCTCCATCAGCAATCAGTGTAGAGTCTGATGGACATTTCTGCATGTCTGCCTTCAATCGCTGCTGGTCAGCTGGGCTTTATACTGATGACTGTGAGCTTGCAGTGGCAGGCAGTAATCAATATCGAAATTGAGACATGTGTGGGTGTATGTGGAGAAGCAACTTAACAGATACAGTTGCCTAAAGCTGTGTTGTGTCCTATTAAAATGTACAGAATCCTACTAGGATTTACCTCTGTAAAAAATGGCTTGCCTATTTTCACATATTCCTCATTAATTTCGCAGGCCACCACGACTCCGTTCTCAGGAACCACCAGAGCCAGATTTAAAGCGTTGTATCCGGTGTACATACCTAAGACAGATGCAAAATGTGTGTTTTACAGGTAAGCAGGGAAAAATAAACACATGATTTTCAAGAATTATGTTGCTTTCACTTACCAATCTCAATGGTTTTATTGGCTTTTATGAGTTTTGCGAGATTAGCCATAAACTGAGCCTGCTCAGCTGCCGCCATCATCAGGTTTTTGGAATCCTCCATAGTTCTCTTGAATCAAGAAATATAGTACAGGTTTAAAAAAAAAATGTGTATGTGTGCATTCCTATCTGCTGACCTCTAGTGTGAGTGTGTGGAACTACACCTGAATCTGTCAAGACTCATCTATTATACAAAACTCACTTGTTGTTTGAACATAAATGTGTGTTGGCAACTGTATATACACAACCACTCTATAATCATAAAAACAGCCCTGCTCCTTTTTTTTAATACCCATAAATCGTCAGAGCAAGCCATTTGCAGAATTTATAAAATGTGATGTCAGATTTTACAGGCCCCGTCCATGACAGTTGACAGTGAAGGAGTGGATGGAGTGCCATATGCTTCATATTAATATTGATATTAATTCTATCATTATTCTATGATTGATCAAGTTATAAGTATTTAACTTCCAGATGACTGATTTAAGTAGAAATGCCATCTATATTAGTCAATATAGCGAGAAGTGTGTAATTTCTACAACAATATAGGAAATTCAGCCCTATTCAGGAAAAGGGGGCAGGGAGCAACATCTCGTTTGCTTTTATAGAGACATGAACTAGAAGCACTAGAAGGAGTAGACGGATCTTCGATGCGGAATTATAAAAGCACCGACTGCTGGTACATGAAACTGAAAGTGAATTCATATTTTTAAAAGCAGAAGTGAATCCCAGTCAAAGTGGTGCAAATGTTTATTCGGCTTGGGTCCTTACATTAGTTACATTACACTTACGTTATGTGATTGCACTGAGGATTTGGTAAATGGTAATGACTAATGTCTCCTCCTTTCATCCGTGAAAGCACTTGTTTATAGTTAACGTAAACGTTATAAAAACAGGTGTACATTTACTTTTTTATTTTATATTTATCTATATATTTAATAACTTTCACGTTTAATTTTGATGCAATTATTTGTTAGAAATGCATATTCCATATTGTTTTTTAATTTGTACCATGAGTTTTGAAAAACTGACAAACTTACACTAATTTACCTTACACTGCTAAATTGTAGGCCTATTTTTTTTTCAGTGGGTGAAAAACGAAAACGAAAACAAAATAAACTTCATCTTGACATTTTAATTGTGTTTGTGTTTGTGTGTGTGTAGGCTATATAAGTTGAAAGAAGTAACGTAAGATCTTATAACTCTTTGTGTAAACATTATGGTCACACACCCCCTTATGTTATGACACTCCCTGACTACACAATGTACGCCAGTATTTCTAAAGGCCATATTAAAAGTTAACTACCTTAGAAACTCTACAAAGTAAACACAAAACTACGGTATCTCAATACAACTAGTGATGGGATATATGGCTCTTTGAGGGGATCCGGATTTTTGCGATCCGTTCCTTTCTAAGAGCCGTTCAAAAGAACTTTCGTCAGTTTAAAGAAGCCAGTTTTGGGGCATCTCAGTTAATCCTGAAATAATCACTGGGAGGAATGACGAGGTGGGATTTGTAGTCTAATAAAAAAAAAAAAAAAAAAAAAAAAACATCTTATCAAAAATTGCTTTTACAAATAGTCGACTATATTTTTTATACAAATCTAAATGGACATATTTCAAAAATCTACTTTTCGGGCAGGTTGCTTCTTTTTATTGGAAATAGTTGGCAACACTGATGCTTTTAGGCAGTAGCACCCCTTATAACTGTTCTGTCTCGCGGAGGAGCTAATTTGTGTGCATCTGTGTGAAACACGCATAGGGGAAAAAAACGGTTTATGAGCCGTTCAAAAGAATCGGTTCGTTCGCGAACGTCACAACGCAAAAAAACAACTAATACCAGCGGAAGCGCTTTACGAAAGTGGCGGCGCCCGCGTTTGCGTGGAGAAAAAGGTAAATAAATAAACACTGTTCAGTTTTTTTTCCTATCTTAACATCTCAGTGTATTTTTTTATTTATTTCAGAGCTTTGGAAAGTTTGTTTCCCATTGACATCCATTACAGTATATGACTGACAGACTGCAACGGGTTGAGTTAAAAAGCTTCATTTGTTTTCTACTGAAGAAACAAAGTCACCTACATCTTGGATGCCCCGGGGGTAAGCAGATAAACATAAAATTTTCATTTTTGGGTGAACTATGTTATCCCTTTACGCCTGGAAATAAAGGTGATAAAGGTTTACTACTTATATTATTATTATGCTTTTATATTTTTTTAAATTTGTTTTTCAAAGTGTGGATTTGGTGAATTGTACTATTGAATCTAATAGGGGTAAATTTGACCCACAAAATAAAAAATTCTACCCAAAAGATGAATATAATATAAGCATTTATAGAGAATGCAAAGCAGAAGCATTTTTGTAGTGGTTTCAGACATTTGAATCCTGATATACACATTTATTTCTTATGTTGTTGTTTTACGTTATGATTTGGTTATTTTAATTTGTCTGGTGGCAGGTGTCCCAAAGGTGTTTTTTACGCACCAGTCGTAGTTTGGTCAGCACTGGGTGCTCCCTCAGAGAGTTACTGACCACATACTGCAGCAGAGGATCATCTCCTTTGTGACTCTTGCTGATAAGAGCAGAACTACAGAGTCCTAAGTGAACAGATACAGTGTTAACCACTGCTGGGGAAATTAAAGCATGCAGCATTTCAGAATAAGAGAGCCAGCTGTATTATTATACAGAACTGGTTTATCAGGGTGGCATTTACCTGCTGCAAAATCTCAGCTTATCACAACACTCATAACCATAACATTAAACACGCTGGGTAACCTATAAAAATGTGTTTTTATACAACTTCTAGGCACCAGATTTACTTTTATCGATGAGGCGCAGGGTTAGCTCCAGGCCAAAAACATCCTAAAATGTCAAGTACTGCATTAATCAAGCAATATATTTAAAATAATGCATTTGTATTTAGAAGTCAAATTACTGTTACTTAGTATTTCACATAAATAGTCATAATGAAAGCAGACATAAACTTACCTGTTAATGCCAAGAGGAGGCTAATGGTACAAAGCATTTTAATGTCAGGAGCCAGAATTAACAGAAATAAGAGACAAATGAAGCTGCGATGTGTGCAAGTGAGGCTTTTATTTAGACCAAGGAGGAAAGTTCATTTTTTGTTTGTTTGGCCCCCTCAGATAAAGAGATGAGGCTGCTTTTCACGTGATATTGATTTTTTATCAAAGTTTAGTTTACAAGTACTTTTGTTCAGTGGCCGTAAGTAAAAGCATGGTAATATCCTGCTTCTCAGAAAATTGGGGAGAATGTATAATTTGCAAAGAGCTGTGATTTTAGGACCTTTCAAGAGGCTTTCAAGCTGGTTACAATTTATTTTCGATGCCATCACAGGTTTCAGTGGCGTAATCTACCCTTCTCATTTACAGTATATTCTAGTTGCTGTTTCACAATGCTGTTGAACCCATTTATTTGCCAACAGTATGTTGGCTTGCATGGATTTTTGTGTTGAAGCTAATGAATATTTGATCAGCATGGACCTTGCTTTACCACACATCTAATATCAATACATAACTGTATACAAATAGTAATTCTGACTCAAAAATGGCTTGTAAATTTTAACAAACAATTACAAAGAAAAGTTGTCCTTGTAAAATGTACTTCAGTCACCCAAAAGTGATTTAAAGTAAAAGCAGTATATGTATAAATAAATGGTTCGAAGCATAGTTTCCCGTTAGTCAGATATATGGGCTTTAATAAATATGCTCTTGGGCACAAGAAGCAAACTAACATGCATTATTATCTTTATCTTCCATTGTATCTAAATATAAAAAGCGATTTAATTATGTATTTTTGCACGTCCATTCTAAACGCTGTTTTTGAAAAGTGCGCATGCGCAAAAAAGATACGGGAACCTCGGAGTATGACGTAAGAGGGGACCCGCGATGATTTAAAGATCAAATAGAGCAAATGACAGTGAACAAAAATAATAAACTAGTCAATATGTGTCATGTTCAATACAGCTGCATCTTGGAGATCAGTTTAATAGCAAAAGGTATAGCTCCACCACTAATGCGTGTGACGTCATTAACAATGGCCCTATGTTGATGAACTAATGCCGTCGTGTATTGCTAGTTAGTTTCCAAAGCAATGCATCGTACTCTGGTGGTTAATCAGCGAGTTACAGGGTTGTTCAGGGGAAAGCACCCCTGATCATTATCCAGTCTGTCTGGAATGACATGAAGTAACAGAACAAACTGAGACAGACTAACTTAAACTTAAGCTCTTTGTGTCTGTGTATTTGCTGTATTGACCGATGTGCGTTCAAACAGTGTATTCAGGATATGAGCTATAACTAATTCACTTATTATAAGCTCGTCTGCTGGCTGTCATCTGCCCCGGCCGCGAGCAAAGGCTACTACACGCCTTAAAGTGAAAGAGGACATGTTGTGGGGGATTGGACTGCGCTCCTTATCGTGCTGCAAGTGTGGGTCGCCTCAGTCGAGGTAACCTGAAGACGGCTGTGCGCTGCCCGCTTATATATATACGCACAAAGACAAGCTTCGGCGGAGCCGCGGCCATTGGCTCGCTGTAGACGGCGTTGAGCCGATTGGTTTAATCTTAAACCACTGCAGCGGCCAATGGCTGTTATCACTGCGTGATTGAATAGGCTTCAGGTAAGGGGAAAAAAGGAGTGGGCGTGATGTGTCGACTACCGGATTTGACGTTTTTCATAATCGAGTCGTCGAGCGACGCGTCGCTGCAGGCCATTATTTTTGAAAGCATCCTCATTTTACAGCGTTTTTACACAAGTGTCTAAAACTTTGAACAGTACTGTAGCTTCCCAGGTAGTTTTTTGAAGAACCTTTGAGTCTTTTTTATTCTTAATATGCATTGCTAAGAACAAAAGCAATTTTCTCAATATATTGAGTTTTTTGCACAGATTTCAGAAGTTTAAATAGTTGTATCTGGACTTGACTGAATATTGCCCTATCCTAACAAATCATACATCAATGGAAAACTTGTTTATTCATATGTTTAAACCTCAATTTTAATAAACTGACACTTATGACTGGTTTTGTGGTCCAGGGGCACAATTTATTGAGGTTTTACAAAAAAAGAAAAAGAAAAAAATCTTTCCTCACCACCTACACCGGACATGTAAAAAATCCTCATAAGTCTTGCATATAATCTAAAGAATTTTCAATATCTCCATTTTTTTTTATTACTACTTTTTATACTGCTCTTTAGTGGATGACAGAGTCTTTATGCAAACCCTCAATGAAGTGAGAGCATGAGATTGCATATCTGGCTTGTTTGTGCAAGACCCTGTTGTGTAGCATTCAGCGTTCATTTCAATATTGCCCAACTTAATGAAATGCATTCTAATTGCCAGCCTTTGTAGTAATAGGCATGCACGTTGCCCCTGGAACACTGCCTCCCACACACAATAATGAACTGAAAGTGTAAGTGTGTCATATGGTAAAATTGTTTACTTCATCTCATTACTGGATTTCAGATGGAACATTTGTCTGTGTGTGTTACTCAATGAGAGAACCAGAGCAAAATGCTAAGAACAACACAATCCCAGTATCAGAGACTGGGTGGATGGGGCGCTCTCAAGTGAGAGGCCTACTTCCACTGTTGATTCGTTAATTAGGTATGCACGGATGCAAACAAATCTCCCTGCCCACACATAAGTCATCAGCAGCGAAATATGGGGCATGACTACCGCTGTCTTTGAATCTTGCTCTTGCTGTGTTTAACGACAAAAAGAGATGGCTGTAAATAACAGTTCAAGTCCGCTGGCTGAAAATCAGATGCCGTGTTCTCGTATCCTCTTCTCCCATTGCTCCGGGAAGCTTATGTGACGCTAATTGTTCCTGCTACTTGTGCCAAGTACCCACTGTTCTTCGACACAATCTACAGACAGGTCCCGGTCCCTCGACTGCTCTCGTGTCTGTTTAAGGACTGAAAGGATGCATCTTGCCATCTGTGGAGAGTACTTCTCTTCCTGTTCCCGGCCCTGATTGTATTTGCTCTTCCTTTTGGCTGTCAGTGCATCACCTTGATATATGCTCACAAACCCTCTCAGAGGGCTCGCGCAAGTAATACAAGAAAAAAAGCCCTCCGCTCCTGAAAGAAGAAAGGAAAATACATACGAAACCGTTAATATGAAACAAAATAATTCAAGAGGTGGCTCCTTTTGTTTTTTTTTTTGTTGTATTTTAAAAAATGCATTAGCATTATGAAGAAGCTGTTGCAACTGGCTTCTCATTTGCATTTAAAATTGGCTGCCTAATATAGACAAAAAAAATGTTTCCCATTAGTTTGCATTAAAAAGACTAAGAATAAACTGATTGGTATATATACTGATATATATATATATATAGCACACTCACACATACACACATTACTTACTGCTACTGCATATATATATATATATATATATATATATATAAATAAAACTCGTTATTTACAGTATATACACATACTGGTTTTAGCATATTGATTATTATTTCTGGAAGCAGAGAATGTGTGGTACTTGCTTTCCTGCAGCAAGTGGCAGTGTTGTCTGTATAATGTCACGTTTAGACTGCAGTTTGCCATTGCTTGTCTGAAGCGAAGCAGTAGAAAAAACCCCTGTAATGTAGTGATCAAAAAGACTAATGTGTTATGAGTTAAAGGCAAAACTTTTTGTGATAGTAACAATGAGATTTAAATGTTGATTGTATAATAATAACAACAACAATAATGTTATGTTATTTTAACATTATTATTATTATTAGTAGTAGCAGTTGTAGATTTGTTATGAAAGCAATTAATTGAAGTTAATATTAATAATTATAAAGTTGTACTTGTATAATAATAATTAATAATATTCCTCCTCTTATTCTTCTTTCCCAAGTAAAAGATGTTTTTAAAATTTTTTAAACATTATATTATTATTAGCAGTAGTAGTTATGTTTTGAAATATATTTAGTTGAACCCTTGAAGCCAAAGAACAAGGTTAGTAAATGTTATTTTAGTATTGTGTTTGATTTCGATTATGCTCTTATACTTTTACTTTACAAAAAAGGTAACTGGGAATAGAAATAAAGCAAGAAACAAAGAATCCAGCTGAAAATCAGCAGAAAAGAGGATGAGGATATATATATATCTCAGATATAAAATGATGCAATTATTTTTTTCTACCTTTGTATCTCTTCTCCATTGTAACAATGTGCCAAACCTGGTCTGCATAAAATTATGGTTGAGTGGCAGGTGCAGTTGTTTGACTTTCAAATCACTTAGGCATCTTTTTTTTTTTATTAACCTTGCATGTAAATAAATACAGATTTCAATTTCTGTGGAGTTGAACGTGGAAATGATAGTCCTAAAAACATCAAACAAACTGCTTCAGGGCAATCGCACCATTGCAAGTCCTCTAATGTGAAAGGCACTGACACCTGAAGCAAGGTGCAAAAAAGACAAATGTCATTTTTTCAGAAACAATTAGTGAGAGAGCCTTCGGATTTGAGGACGGCTCGTCTTTCCAGGCTGTCGGCTCCTCTGTATGGCAGAGCGAGGCTGCTGTGGAGCTCAGTCTTATATCACTCGCTGCTGACATCTCCCTGTCTGAGCAAGTCAGGCCTCTATAGTGTTACATGTACACACACACACACACACACTGCTTCACATACTGCAAGGAAACCTTCTTCACCTGAATATTAAACAGTGCTGAGATCTCAAGCTTTAAAGGGATGTTGTTCCTGTGTTTTTTGCTTGGAGGCAGCAGCAGTCAGGACTATGCAAGCGATGTTGAATCTCTTATTACATTATTGACCTTTTCAGAGCAACATCATGGGGCCATTCAGACTTAAATGCTTCAGAGATATATTTTGTTATCCATTAAAAATGGACTCCCGGCATCCATGTACAGAAAATGACCAATAATACTAATCAGACATCTATCTATTAAATAGGCTCTGCAAAATGTTTGTTTGTGGAACTAGCACTTGGTTGATAGTATTGTCGTTAAATGCATACAGATGTTTAGTTTAGGTCGTTTGTGTGTGCGTATGTTTGTGATTTGAGTGTTTGTTTACTTACGTTTAAAATATAAAATTCTTAAAATCTAATTATTATTGTTTCCATTTCTGAGACATCTTTACAAAGTGATATCACAATCTTGTTTTAAATTAACATGTATTTAATTATACACTAACATTCAAATTTATTTGATTAATAGTACATTAAAACAGAAATATTGTAAAACTTTAATGTTTAAAAATGAATTCTTGTGATGACAAAGCTGAATTTTGAGCATCATTACTCCAGTCTTCAGCTTCACTTGATCCTTCAGAAATCATTATAATATGATGGTTTGGTGCATAAGAAAAATGGAAAAGAATAACATTTATTTGGAATAGAATTTTCTCTAACTATGTAAAAATCTCTACTGTTACTTTAAAATTTATTATTGCAGAATAAATGTATTAACCATTTTGCCCCCAATAAGATAAATAGTATATATCATATATATCTTTGACAGGCAAATAAATGAATGAATCCTTTTTGTAGTTTTTAAATTGTATATATTATTAATATAAATTCTCCCACCCACTTACACAACTGCTTCCTTGCAAAAAGCCTCTTAACATATGTGAAGGGAAGCTTCAATTCCTTTATCTCCATACTGCTGACACCAGAGCTATTTACACCACCCAGTGCGTCTGAAATGCATGTCCTTTTGTACAAAGTCACTTCAATTTCCTTCCCCATTATTCTTGGTTCTGCCTGTGAATGTCCTATAATTGCCATAGTTGAAGTGCTAATGATAATGTTATAACTTGGATCAATTTGCTGTGGCAATTGGACCTTTTTAATTGAGTCGATTATCAAGCCTGTGTGTGTTGAAGCCTACAGAGCCAGTGCCAGAGAGGGCTCTCCCCAGGTCGAGTGTATGTGTGTGTAATGTGGGGTTTAAGTGCCCCGGGCCACAGATAAGGGTTTGGGGCAGAGATGGAGGAGAAGACGAGGAGAGGGGGCCAGATCATAGAGCCTGCTCTGTAATATTCCCAGACACTCGCCACATCTGAAGTTAATCCAATCATGAGAGATGCCTTACTTTCCTCAGCCCCGGACGACACTAGCATGAGGTCAAGAGCAACTTGTATTAGCACAATGATGTCAGAGAGAAATGGTGTAGATAATTGACTTTCGGTTCCTTTCAGAAGAAACCTGACAGCCAGTCGGCCGTATGCAAAACAAAAAGCGATTGCCAGCCGTGTGTTTAACAACGTCCAAACTCATGGAAGCCATGTCGGCTCCTATTCCTCAGCCGTTCTCCATCTGGAGCAATGGACAGCCTTGTTGAATTATCTCAAACCGAGTGGGATGCCAACATGTCTCTGTGCTGAAGACTCGCAGAAGGCTCAGAGGAAGCATGACTGCAGGTCTTTGTCATGTCACGCTCGCACTTGATCCTGCTTCGGAGCGATCGCCTGCTGATTTGATCGGCTTGATTACCAGCTAGAAACGGCTTGAGGAAGTTCTCTAGTTTTCTATGAATTATACACAATCATATCCATCACGTTAGCTTTGTGTGCTGTTATTAGAACTGAAGTGTACGACTTCATAATGTTTATGTAAAAAACATGACAACGTGGCTGCAAAAGATGGATCCGTTTACCCATTTTAAGTAAATTGCGATCATGTTTTATTAATCTGGTCTCCAATGACCATGGCAATTGAATTAAAACCAGGGGAAATTAGTACAATGTAGCCATGATTTAACTAAACCGAAGGAACAAATTAATCAAGGTGTGATCAAATCAGCATAAGAGGTCCATTGTCCACAAGAAGTTACTTTTAAACCAAGTAACTTTCTGTTGGTCAAAGTAGCAAAACGGTTTATGGGCTCATGTGAAATTTCTAACGTATAATTGGAATGTTACTGTAAAAGTATCCACGTGTAAAAATGTAAAAACTAGCGCTCAATCACATGCAAAATATATGTTTTTTTTGTATGCACAGTATATATTTATATTCATATAATTAATATTAAAATACATATAATATATAAAAAATATTTTTTCTGAGATATATACATGCATGTGTTTGTATTTATATATATATATATATATATATATATATACACAATAAAAAATACACAGGACACATACATATATTATGTAAACAAATCTTATATATTGAATGCAATTAATTGCGATAAATCGTTTAACAGTATTAGTAGAAACAAATACTTAATTTGCGGCCACAATATATATTCTGTAAGAAATAATTATAAATAATTTTTAAATAAATTCTTCAAAAATATATATCGTGATGCTGAAGCAATTGCAATAACTATCAGCTAAAAGCTATCTGTTAGCATCAATGCTAATGGTCCTTACAAAAACCCTACAAAATCATCCCAACATTAATTTGTGTAAATTTGGGGCAGGATTGTCTGTTTTATCAATGGGAAGGCATTTCTCACAATCTCACAATTAACTTGCTTATTAATAACATATCAGCTGTTTATTAGTATTTAAAAAGCACATATGCTGCATGACCATATTCTACATCCATAATCTTACTTTATACCTTATGCTTAAGTAAAACTAATAAGCTTAATAGCATGGAATGCTAATGCTTCAGTTCGGTTGCATTACCTCAAAGTATAATTTTTTTCCCCCTAGTTAAATGAACATATTATTTCAGGAAAAAACAACAAACGATAAGAAAATGACTCCTAGCACAAATATTATGATTTACGAACAGTTTAATACATTACATTTGTTACATACAGTGCTCTGAAATAAATGTTTTATGGCCTATTTAGGACACACGAGTGAAAATATTCTTCAAAGAGGCCCTTTCAGGACTATTTTTTTCTTTTTCTACATCTCCGTTCATATCCGCAGCGAAGAGGCCTTTGTAAGTATACCAGATTCCGCTTAATGTTCCATGAAGACCATGGTGAATTTATATTGATGGGACTGTTGACTCTGAACTCCATCGCCATGATTTTTTCATAAGCCATGGGGAACAAGAAGTCAGTCAGCTGACAGGTGTTAACACTGAGAATAGCGCTGTGAATAAGAAATGGGACACGCATAAGAGCGCGGCTGGATTTTCTCTCTCTGAACGCCCTCAGAACTTGTGTTTTTCTGCGCACCGTTAAGAGTATAGCTAGAGGTTTTACTGGGACTTTGTAAACACCACAATGCATGTCAAATAGGATGAGTTTTGATAGCTGTAAAACACAGGACCGTTCCCGGCTTATTATCTTTTAGGCAAGCTTCGCATACGCGTTCCTGCACGCCAGCACAGCCGAGCCCGCTTGGGAGAGCATTGATTATTTTGCCATGAGCCTGTGAGAGAGCGAGCACGAGCGAGAGAGGTGTGATTTTTCTTTTGTACTCCTTGAAAGAATCAAGAAAAATAAATATTTGCGTGCGCGTGTCAGAGGGGGGCAAATACAGTATGTGTTTATGAGGGTTAGTGTCACAGCAGCGCTCCTCTGAGGAACAGTCTGCCAACCCCAGGCTGAGCCGCGTTCTCACTAGTCAACTTTACTGCCTTCATTTGGGCTGACGAATGGCTGGCTGACTTATCAGCTCCTCGGCCTGCCGGCTGTAGTGAGTCCCGGGAGCTCTGAAGGACTCGCCGCCTCTGGCCCGATACATCCGCCTGGCACTTCGTTTTCTCTGGCTGCAGCGACAGGAAGAAGGGGGAGGCCGGCGCTTGTGAGGACGACTTCAAGAGCCGGGCTCCCTGCAGCTGTTCTGTCGTTCAGCGCCAACCCATGGGCTCTTGCTTTGCTCAGCAAACATACATCAGACAGATATTAGAGTAATCCAAAGGTAATGCATTACCCTGGGTGCCAGGGGGACGCTCTGCCAGTAATGGATGCCTGTGCCGCCCATCCCCTCAATTCCACCGCTAAACCTTTTTGCTTATGTCATTACCTGAATTTATTTGGAAGTAATGCAGCCGGTATTTTATTCTTAATCACACTGCCCAAAGGATTGAGACATATTTTTGAAAGCAAAATACAGCTTGCATGCTCTTATGAAAGCAATATATTACCTGAGCACTTAGCAACCCAGAGAGAGGAAATAAAACTAGCCGCACGATTCTTGTTGTATGCTTATAAGACTATATTACTATCTCGCCGCAGCCCCCTGTGGGCCCGAGGCTGCGCGTTATGGCAAGTACTCCATCTGCGATTGCATATTTTTACCCTCAGGTTATTACAATTCAGATTTGTTTGCACCAATTTACCGTTTATTGTGTTTTATGGTTCACACTCTATAAAACACTCTTAAACATACTCTGTGGACTAGTTCGTCTCTCTCGCTCTGAGAGGTGTTATCAGATGAAAGTTGCAAATTGAGTTGCGTGCGAGCGCGCGAGAGGCTAACATTGTTTTCCACACGGCAGGTAAGTAAGGGGATGGCAAATCGAGTCAGGATTCGTAGTCAGCTGCAGACACCAAAAGGAAGATGATTGTTGTGAAAGGCCCCCTTGACATCGTCACATATGGGGGGCCATATGTTTTCTTGATAGACAAGCAAGGGCGAGCGGAGCACAGCAAAGCGCAAACAAGTTCTTGGCACTTGGAGCACTCCGCCTCTGAACAAAAGGAAACACAACAACAACAGATTCGCAAGTGTGCTTAGCATAGAGCTTTAGGGTGGGTTCATATCCGCAGCCAAAGTCTACTTGATCAAAATAGACAGAGGAGAAAATGATATGCCTAGTAAAGTGACATGCACACTGTGTTTATCTCATTAGTAATTTTAAGCATTTGTAAGTAAAATGTGCATCTACAATTTTTTCATTTAATATCTGATGTAAGAATTGTTTAGGTTGGGAAACTTTCTTCTAATTAAAAAAATTATATTAATATAAAATTAATTATGTTTTCAACATAAAATCTGACAAATCAGCATGAATGCTGAAGTGATGCTGAAAATTCAGCTTTGTATCATAGAAAAAAATTACATTGAAAAAAATATTAGAATAGAAAACAGTTATTTTAAATAGTAATAATATTGCATAATATTGCTGTTTTCATTGTGTTTGTTCTTCATGATTAATCCCATGCAAAATAAAAGTTTTTGTTTACATAGTGTATGTGCCTATATGTGTATATGTATAAATACATTTTTAATAATTTAAGAAAACTATGTCATGTTTATGTATTAAATATATTTCAACATAATATAATATATAATAATATTAATATATAAATATTGTTAAAATATATACTGTATATATGTGTGTATTTAAATAAACATAAAAAATATACACCAATAAATATACAAATATAGTGTAAACAAAAACTTTTTTTTTTTGATGCAATTAATCACAATTAATTATTTGAAAGCACTAATTTTAACATTTTAGACACTGTCATTATGTCCAAATTGTATCTTTTAAATGTTAAAACAGCAAAGGTTTAGACAATTTGAACACCAAACCAATATAAAAAAGGGCAAGAGTGGCATGCTACCACTTTTTCACAGTGCAGCTTATGAGTTTAAGTGTAAATGTCCGTATGTGACACTTATCATGGCCCTGTTGTCCAAAAACAAAAACTGGGTCGAAGATAGACAGTGTGTAAATAGACAGCTGGATCACTAACATCCATCCAAAACTTGAGCACTTGTAGGGGCTGTAGAGAGCCAGTCTGTTGTTTCCTGCTCCATATGGGGGGATGCGTTAGTTTCCTCTCTTTCCCATGTTAGTTCTCCTCAGAGCTGAGTAGAGTCTGCGAGACTGACAGCCCTGCTGATGAGACGATGGCATCAGAAAGCATCTTCTGACAGCTTCTGCTTGACAGGCTTCCTGTCTGAATTTGTGGAGGCTCCCAGTTCTCCTTCTCTCAGCCCTGCAGAAGGAAGAGACATCCCTGGACGAGGGGCAGGGTGAGGCTGTCACTACCTGACAAGTTTTTGGTCATGATGGAGGAGCAAATCATAATTTTTCGCCGCATCATTGACAGCATATATGCATTTAAAAGTCTTTGTATGTTGTATTTTAAGGTAGGTCAGCTCAACTCGAAGCACTGTGTTGAGTATCTTAATAAATAATATTCCAGTTTTGTAGAAAACGATGAAAGAGACAACGTAAATCATTTCCTGGTGTACGTAGTGATTTTCTAAAAGCATGGATGCGTCGTGTGTACGGAGACAGGATGTTTGTCTTGAACTGGGTTTGAGTGAGGACTGTCAATTGGCATCTCAGTGCCATATGTTAAAATGACAGGCCCGGAGAGAACAAATACATCAATCATAACGCTGTCAGCACTGAAACACACTACAAAGCAAATACATTCTATCATACAGGTTGCAGCAACACATACAATCCACGAATTGGCAAAAAAGCTTTAACATGTCCATATTTCCAGCGTTCCGATGAAGGTTAGCTCATGTCAGAACTGAGCTCTTGGGTTTTAGCTGTGCCTTTAAATCTACTTAAAGCATTAGCCCTGTTGCTAACAAATGTTTTCTTGGTAACACTTTAGAATAGGTAACACTTAGCCACTAATAAATGGCTAATATTTTAGTAATATGCATGCTTATAAGCAACTAATAGGTGTAACCGTAAAATAAAGTGTTATCTTTTTATTTTTTGAATTTAGACTTTATACCTCTTAATAAACGCATAATATGCATGTCCAACGTGCGTTTGTTCTTGTTTCAATTTTCAGTTTAAAGGTTAAAACGGCAGAGAATGTAAGTGCATGAAGATTGTGAACTGGGACACACTTTTTGTATTACAGCTGGATAAAATAAGATGCTTATTTCTGAGATTAATATTGGCTATACAAATAACGTAAGTGATTAATCCAGCATTTTTTTTTTCAATTCCTGGGGCTTTGATTATGGTTTTCTTCACTTCCAGTGGTTAGTGTCATGCTGTTTTTGAGCGGCGAGAGACTGTGGCTCCAGGAAAAACACTGGTATTACAATAGATACATTCAATAAAACATTGGTGCATTCAATCTTATACTCTACACTCTATATCCTACCTTTGAAATAAAAGAGCCAGTCCTCAATTGGCAAAGGCTTTGATTGAAAATTGTACACTGGTTGGATCTCAATAAAACACACAGCATTTATGGTTTTTTGAAGGTACTGTGGACTTCTAGTGGAGTTTCCAACACATGAATGACCCAAAGCATTTGGATTTACAAATGGGGATGTCAGACTTCTAGCTGATTGAAGTTTCTGAGATTGGATGTTGGAAAAAGTTTGTTGACTTTGATAATGGTGGAAACATTGATCTGTTACATAGATCTTATAATTGATATACTGTATAAACTATATATTGATATCAGTGAGCAAAGCAAGTCTTTAGCAAATGGTATATACTCACTTAACTTTAACAGTTTGCTTCATGTAATAAACTATGCGTAAATGAGTTTGATCGACTTTTTTTTTTTTTCTCAATTTGATGATGTTTTTCGGATTTACCGTTTTTTTTATTTTTTATTTTAGGCTACTTGCGTCTTATGACTCCAGCATTAATGTGTGAGATAATAACAAACAATCCCAGATGCACTTGAAGGCAGCATAAGCAACAATGTTAATGCTTTCATTCGTTTCAGATGTTATTGCAGATTTGAAATATTTTTTTTTACTTTGGCAAGTAGTTTTTAAGATTTAGGTAGGCCTATTTCCCCATTCAATTATACAGAAGCTGCATTTGCATGACTGACATTAACTGTCTAAGTGTGTTCCCAAGATGGTCGCAGAATGTAATGACTTACTTTAAAATAAGCTTTGAAAAATATGAACCCCCCTAAAAACAGACATATCTTATTCAAACAGGAGAGCCGATGACAGAGACCAGAAACAACATCTGTAGTTATTGTTGTCAGTTGATTGATATTAAAAATTATGTTCTGTAATTATTATAATAAAACTGAAAAATCTGTATGGTATTGACAATAATTGTGTCGCCAGTACTTGATAAAAAATTATGACATTAAACAAATATTATCTAAAATATACTTAAATTTGGGGTTTTAATAAGTATTTCAGTAAGTTTAATCACAGAAACCAATGTTATTAGTTAGTTAAACATTTTGAATTGATTCGCAGCTGTATGAATCATCAAATTTCTAAAACTCAAAGCATCTCTAATGGTTTGTAGCTGCTTCATTTCAGGGGAAAATATGTTTTTAATAAAAACCTTTTTATATGCCTCTAAATGAGCCTGGTTGATGGGAATTGTAAACATTTTATTATCTACTTTGCTCTCAAGTATAAAGTTACTCATTGCACGTGTGTCAACAATAGGAGGTGTTGCAAATTGCAGACAGCAGAAGCGTTGCTTTGTTCACTCTGTTGATCTTAGACTCGCTAATCTTCAAGGCAATTTATAGCAGAGATTGCAGCTATGCATCATATTGCAGTTGTGCATTATACATAGAATTATTCAAATACACGAGGGCACGTCATTATTCACCATCTTTGGGGAGTTCTGCCATGGGGAGGAGGTTCAGAAATTAAAACACGTAACCTGGCCCAGGCCTGCTTATATATTCTAATACCGAGCTCTGAGTTTCTCTCATTGTTGTGAGGTTTCATCATCTGCGTATATGCAGTCTGCATCTTCTCAAAACCTTCTCAACATCCCCGCCTCCCGCCACATCACTTAGCACACTTCTCACATTTAATATCAAATCCTAAGAAACGTTAAATAGGGACTTTCCATTTTTGCCCTTCTCAGCACATTAATTAAAGCTAAAACGACAAGCGTTGTGTGCGTAGCCCTAGGCCAGCTCGCCGAGAAAAGGCCCATCATGCCAGCTCACATATTTGAGTCCGCAGGTTGGACTTTGGAAATATTGTGTCTTTCACTTCTAAACGAGAAAAATCACCTCCCGTTACTCATCACCACATCCGCCAAGTTGATAACTCTCTCAAAACGCCCAGCATTCCAAAGGGAATTACGCCAAGGCTAAATTTGTTTATAATTTGAGCTCTCATATAAAGACTATTTATGCTTTTAAGATATATAGGGTTGTTAGTGTCTTTCATCAAGCTGCCAAATCTGGATTTAAACCATCAAACAATTAATACCAAATTTTCGAATCACTCATTGAGTCAATGTATCGATTTACACGCTGTGTAAGTCATCTGACAGCCACATGCACCTTTCATCCAAGAGTTATTGCAGACAGCTGAAGCCTCAGTTACAGCGTCTGCTTCTTTCAGCGAAACTCTCAGTGTTTGCAGGCCTTTGAAGACCTCATCGGTCCCTCAACTCAACTCAAGCACTCTATATTTCACCCAGAATGACACTTCTCACTGTACAAAGTCCAACGCGGAGTGACGACAGGATGCTGGGGGAAATATCACATTTCTCCTTAGCCTCCGGAGCGATGGTCTCTTAATATAGCTAATAAGAAAGGGGTGGCCATGAATCCTCATGAAGCCGTAATTGTCAGGCCTTCTCTTTAGAAGAACAGCTGCGTATATGTGTGTGTGTGTGTTTGAGATATTAAAGTGCCATTCCTAACCTTCTGCCTTCCTGCCCTCGGGGTTGACACTTTTACTTGATTACCGAGGAATCATTAGGCCCGTCTGGTTTTAAGTGCAGCAAAATGGCGTGAAAACTATCACAGGTTTTCAAGCAGTTGGAAACGGGATAGTCTGGAGAGCTGCGAAAGAATAAATGACGTAATAATTTGTTTAATTTGCCTGTTAAAGAGAACACTATGCAGTTTTAAGAAGCACCATGTGTTTTTTCTTCAGAACGTGTTGAGTAATGGTTCTTTGGTTTAGCGAGTGATGATGAGTAATAATTATGACCTATTAAGGAAATACAATATCCAGGAAATTACTGTAAATGATCCAACAACTTCTTCAGAAGAAATCAGACTTGATCTTTTGAGATAAAGGAGTTCATTGTACTGTGAAAACATACCGTAGCTTTTCTGAAACTCAAAACCTTCTTCCTTGTGAAGAAAAAGGATCATTCGTTGAAACGAATGCCTATTTTACGCCACACGCATAAGCCTTGTGTCAATGAAGCAATAGCGTATACAGTGATATCTGGGTTATTACATAACTAAATTACCACTTCATTTATAAAATGGAATGTGCCGTTGATAATTATTAGAAACTTCACTGTTTAAATGACTCAGAATCACATTTACAGTGCAAAAACATAAAGGAGATGGTGGAGAATGTGCGAAAAGAGAGAAAGAAAGACTGTTTTTACTGAAAAAAAAAAATACTAAAAGCAGATGTCAGAGAAAAACATATGATATGACCCTTCAGCTGCGATGTATGTAAATAACGGATAGGCTGAGAATTAGAAGTTTTTCAGTGTAAGTGCTTCTGCCTCATTGCTTGTGTCTGTTGTGATGGACAAGTGAGTTGACAGAACATTGGACATATGAGCTGTCCTCTATTTTAGAATGATCTGATGGCCATGCCTAAAAGTTTGTTGAGAAAACTGGAACAAAAATTTAAGTGATAGTTTATCTACTTACCCACAGGGCATCAAAAATGTACAGTAGGTGACTTTATTTCTCTTTAGAACACAAACTAAGTCGTCAGTCTTATAATGCAAGTCAGTGGGCACACAATCTTTGAGTAAAAAAAACATGCACAGACAAATCCAAATTAAACCCTGCGTCTTGTGAACGCTGTTGATGAAGACACGAAACGATCAGTTTATCCAAGAAACTAACCCCCCTCTAAGCGTCAGGAACCAACGAGTCACTCGGGCATTGGTGTCTTTTGCCCGGGCCATCCACTGCAGGGGGGCATTTTCTGTAAACAAAGTAAACTTCCTTCCAAGCAAGTAATACCTTAGCTCCAGGACTACCCACTTGACGGTGAGGGCCTCTTTTTCCACCGCAGCGTAGTTCTTTTCGGCCGGGGTCAGCTTACGGCTGATGTACACGACCGGATGCTCTTCTCCCTGATGGTCCTGGGAGAGCACGGCTCTGAGTCCCGTGTCGGAGGCGTCGGTCTGCACCAGGAAGGGGCGGTTAAAGTCTGGGGCGTGAAGCACCGGCTCGGACGTCAGGGCCGTCTTCAGTGCTTGGAAAGCCTCCTCGGTCTGGTCCGTCCATTTAATCCGCTCTGGGTTCCCCTTCCTGGTCAGGTCTGAAAGGGGGGCAGCTATGGAGGAGAAGCTGGGGATAAAACAG
>JAUMHG010000055.1:3516544-3529786 GCA_032359395.1 Enteromius anoplus | reverse complement strand
AAATCACTTTCATGGAAGTAACAGAGTAAGAATTTAGTCGGTTATTTAACATATTCTATCATTTATTTATAGCACGCCAAGCATTATCATCTGCACACTTATATAGCAGATCATATTTAGATGATACTTCTGTATCACAAGTGCATCTGTTGGAGAAATCGGTTTTATTGCCCAGAGTGATTACAGGGAAAACAAAAGCTCTCAAGGCTTAATTTACTAATTATTAAAACATGATTGCATTTGTTTTATCACCATTAGCAATGTGGCTCAAAATCAGTTTGTGTTAGGTCAGTAACTCCCCTAAAAATTTGACTCTGCAGAATTGAGAAAACATTAATTTAAATCATTATGATGTGCCCAGATTCTATTTTCCAATTTGGCTAATAAAGTGCATAAATGATTCATGGCAGACACATACATAATTCATAATTAGATTACCACTTGATGGAGTGGAAGTTATTAATTGTGAAGATACATGTGCGGCCACTAATTCTTGAATTCATTTGTGCAGTTTTCTTTATCGGCACAACGCTCCGTGAGCTGTGCTGCGCTGCTGCGTCTGATTACCAGGCTGCATTAACACATTGTTACAGCAAATTATCTCTTTCCTGGGACAGGCCAGACATTAGTGATGGCCGCAATATGCATTTGCCTTTAAAACTTAAGGGGGTGATTTAATTTATTGAAAGTGTCAGATGGCCCCAGTAAGTAATTATTTCAAACACCCTAAAGATGGCAGCTAATATATTCAAGCACTGTAGGGAACACGTTGTGACTAAGCTGTCCTTTTCTCTGTCCGTCCGAATAAACTGCCCTCACACAATCAGAGCTCTGCAAACCATATGGAGGTGTACTTCAGAGAGATTGTTCAGAAAGCATGAGCATGCACTAATCAGTGTAAACCTCTTTAACGGGGTCATACGGTGGTGCATGCACTTTTTCAAGCTATTTGGACTGAAATGTGTGTTGGGAGTGTGAGTACAAAACCACCCTACAATGATAAAGATCCACCAGTAGTTTTCTTTTAATTTACTAAAATTAAGTTGCCTCTTCTGAAATCAAGCCATTCTCAAATGCACGTTGGTGTGGCGTCACACCGACAGAGGCCACGCCCACAATAGATGATTGACAGTAGTGTGTCACACAGACTGAACTGGTGTCCCATCTCAGACCCGCCCTGAGTGAGCCGTCATCAGAACGAGACGCAGAGACAAGCATGACTCCTAAGAGATTGAGGTGTTTTGTTGTTGAATGTAGTAATGAACATAGCAGTAATCATTTACTCCCGACATCTGAGTGACTAAAGACGCAGCGGATTTATGTTACGTTTGGTGCTGGAGGGAAACACGCCCTTGATCAACCGAAATGCGTTTATGTTCGTGTGAATAATTCATGATCCAGCCTCACCTACAGAAGCAGTGAGTATAATGTCTTTTAAAGAATCTTTGCAAATCTCCTTTCCTAATAATGTACTTATTAGCAAGTTTCACTATGAATATGGCTAAAAAAAGATCCTCAGAGAGCGCTTCGGAAAAGAGGGGCGGGGTCAGCGGAGCTCGTGAAGATTTAAAGGGGAAGTACACATAACAGAGTGATTTTTAAAGAGCTGTTTTTGACAGGGTAAAATTAGCGTTTCGTGCACTATCCTTGAGAAATTTTAAACCAAACTATGTTACAAACTTTCCATTAAGACCCTAAAGAATCATATTAGCTAGTGGAAAACTGGGTTTGTATGACCCCTTTAAGTCAAATACGGACTTAGTAACAGGTGACAAAATATTTTTGGTTACTCTAATTTCACTTAGTTTGACATTTTTAACCTTTCACAATGCTTTCAACCCCTGCAGGAGTCTAAACGATGAGCATTACCCCAAAATTGGCTTTATTTACTCATCCTCTTTTTTCTAAAACCATATAGTGTTTTCCCCCACCCTAAACAAACATCTGTGAAACTCCCGCAAACAAGGCTACTTGTTTTTCTTATCATTGTTCGAGGAACAGACCAAAGTTTTAGTGGTTGTTCATTAATCCCAAATCTTGTCTGTCACATATGTTTAAACACTTCGTGTTTGGTGAGGAAACATGCAAGAATTAATAGCATTCACTGAATCATAATGAAATATTTGGAAAATATGGTGCGTTCAAATCATGCTGGAAAGTTTATCACATGAATGGCAGCACAAAATTATATTTATAAATGGGAAACTCTGGATTTTTTTTGGTTTTTTAGCCATGCCAGTTAGATGACATATAGCACAATGGATGCATGCAATGTCTCCATTGATGATGAGTTTGTTCAAATGATTGGAATGAATATGTTATTCATTTATAATAAAACTAGCTAAGTTGCTTGTATAAAATATTGTACACTTACGATATAGTACAGGTTTACAAGACAAGATAAATAAAAACATACAAAAGAATGTACTTTGATGTATGTTCTATATACATAAGTCCAGTTAAAAATGTTGCTGTATTTACTGTAGAAAAGGCACATTGACATTTAAGTGATTTGAACCACATGAAAATAAGAGCTCCCTGCAGAGCACAACATTTACAGGCTTTTATGACATTTTTGTCATTTTTGGAGTTTAACAGACATGATCAAAAATAACATTTGTTGGAAAAGATTAGTGTGACCATTCCTTAAAAACATATTTTGTGTTCCACTGAGGAATAAAAAGACATGAACAATGCTTTCATTTTTTAAGTTTAACTATTTGTTGAAAATTTCGGTTGATTTTATGAGGATTTCACTGAAATACTTTAGTTTTTTTGAGTTTGTGTTCTGGTTCATCCCCGCTGCCAGTCAGGCATTTTCATTGCATGCAGTCACCCCTATTTCTGCACTTATGACACAATAATATTCTGTCATTATTATGCATACTTCTAGTCTGGCTGCAGGCCGAACTTCATCTGGACAGCTGGAGATCATAACTCACGTGTGCGTCTCCATCTAACTCCCACAGATCTTTAATTAATCCAAGCTGTCTGTCAGACGCTGACAGTTTAGTCACCCCACTTTGCTTCACACGTGACATGAAATAGGCCCCCCTCACCTGTCAATAACATTAAAGTGTCTATTTCCAACCGCCAAGCCTTGCTCGGAGAAGACAAACAGGGTTAACTTTTTTAATAGGCCCAATAATAATGGCCCCTTTAACATTCATGAGAATCTCCTATTATCTATTGATTCAGTCGCACCCAGCATCTTGCTGACTTACGCCTCTCCCTAATTCCCATTACCGGGAACACTGTACCCTTATCAAGCCAAACAATACGCCAGTTGTCAGTGAGAGCAGAAAATATGAGGAAGCATCTGCTCAGTCCAGGAACTCATGACTCTCCAGTGTAAAAAAAAAAAAAAAAACACACACAAGAGAGAGAGAGCCGCTTCAGTCCTCTCACTGACCTCCAGCTCCAACGCTAAGGTAAAAATGATGGTCGTACAGATAAATCAGGAGACTGAATCTACCGCATCTCATGCGGGATGGGATGGAGTGGGGTTTCAAAGGTGAGGGGGACAAGGGAGGCCCAAAATAGAGGCTGGCTCCTTGCCTATAAAGCTGTCTGTGAGATATGTCTCTTGCCATGATGGCATCCGATTCTTTTCCCCCTACTTCAATACCGGCTGCTATCTCCTTCCTCCTGCTATGTCTTTGTGCTCTTTAAGACAAAGGGTAATAAAGCTATAAATTGTGTGTCCTGCAGAAGGTATAGACATTCTGTCTCAGTACTGCTGTTAGAACTGCCATAAAGCACCCTCAAAGTCATAGATAAAGATTTAGAGTTATTTAACATCCTCCTCCAGCACTAAATCAGAGTGATAAGAGAATTAAGTGATGGCCATAGGTTCTTTGTCCTTAGTCTATTGATTTTTTACCTCCAGAAGGATCCAGTATGTTATAATTATTGAACTTTGGATTTGGTTCAGGTGTACAGAGTGGAGAAGGGGCGACTTCTTCGATTTTAACGGGGCTTAATGAAAAAGCACCTCATAATTCCATTTGCATGTGCTTTAAGTGACCCTTCAGTTTACATGGCTAGTAGTATTATTTTTACTACAAAAACTGGTTTGTTTGCCGTTTTGTGGTGGGATTGAATTAACCGTATTTCTTGTTAAGCTGAAGTGCATTTGGAACTGGCTGACATAAACGTAAAAAAGAAAGTTTGAGTAAAACTTTTATTCATCAAGAATGCGTTAAATTGATTAAGAGTGACAGGAAAGACATCTATGATGTCACAAAAGATTTATATTTCAAACAAACTTTTACCAGCAGCACAGCTGTTTTCAACATTACAAGGGGTGATGAACTGAGAAATCTAAATTCCCTTGGTCTTTGAACGTTTCACAGGTGACTGTACTATAAAAAAAACATTCCTTAAGTTTGAAAACTCAAAACTTTCTCATTAGTCTAAAAACAACTTGTACAGAAGCCAATCTGTTTGTGGAATTTGCCACTCTATGATGTAATAATGTGTCTAAGTAATATCTAGACTATCCAGTATCTGTTTTTAACCTAAATCGCAGCAGCATAGGCTGTAAAACAATTTTTTTTTTTTTTTTATTAACAGCAAAGCAGCATATTAGAATGATTTCTGAAAAATCATAAATAAAGATTGGAGAAATTATTTTGTTTTTAAATATTATAATTTAGCATTTTTATATTTTTTCTAATATTACTGTTATTATTACTGTATTGATCAAATAAATGCAGAATTTGTGAGCATAATACCAAATTTACACTGCAAAGGCTCACTGACACAGACTATTCAGTGCTGCTCAGAGTTGGCATGAATGCATTTACATATTCATTACAATTGTATACTTCTTTACTAGTAGCTGAGGGCCTGTAGCTGAGACGCGTTTTGCTGTATACTGTACGTATACATTTTTTATCGCATTGGCGTTTCGTCCACACGGGTCCGGCGTTTTAGGAGAGTGAAACCGCAATTTTTTTAAAACCAGGTCCCAAGGTGGATAAATCTGAAAACAATACCCTTGCGGTTTCGTGTGTACAGCTAATCCGTATATTTTGTGAAACGATGATGTCATCAAATCACGTGTAGGCTGCGTCACTCACCAACTTCGTCGTCTTCTTCTTGGTTCTTATACAGCGCGCAAGGTTATGCGCATGCTCAAAATCTTCTTCTCCGTTTATAGTGTATCTCTGTGGCAGAATTACAGCACACCATACTGGTCTGGCATATACACTACACCGTTTTCAGTGGTTTTGTGTTTACGCAATTTTTTTTAGAACGAGGAAAAAAAAGGATCACACCGGCTTCGTGTGGACGGAGTCTGAGTTGGGTTTAAGCGAGCGTGTTCTCCAACAAAAAACGATCCTATAGGTCGTTTGTGCAAGTACCCTATTACGAGCTATATTTACGTTTTAAGGTACATCGTTAACATCATAACACATCGCTAACATGGGAGATAAAATAGAAAAAAACATTAATATGCAAATGTCCTGTTGACGATAGGGGCACAGGTGTAGTATACGTTTTGATGGGTCGTATTTCACTACTATGTACTAACGACGTATACAGGCGTATTGGAGGACATGTTGGTTTACGCAGACATAATTTGCTCTAGCTTTTATGCAGCATTGCCCCTTAAACTGGATTTTCAGCAGGCACAGAGCAGCTTTAAAGAAAGTTTGCAATCCAAACTTTAATTTAAATTAATTTGAAAATACAATCAAAATGGTACAAAACAATGCGCATAAGTTATTGCACACGTAAATGTCACATACAGAGCTAGGGAAAAAAGAAAGATGAAAGTGAATAACATTTAGAGAAAAATAAATGCGAAAACAAAGACAGTAACAAGGAGCAAAATAATCACCAAAATAAATACGGCATTCGTTTTTATATATATATAGACATTCAGTCTGTACCCTTAGAGATCAACATGTTAAGCATGTCTCAATAAGCACATACAGTAGTAGTGATTAAATGTCCCGGAGGCCCTGCATTTCACATGCCTTTAATCTCCATAAACAAGCCCATTATATGTGATGGCTCATCAATACGAGTAGCATTGAAATAAAGCGACACTGAAGAGTGATGTCATGAACGGAAGCCCATGCACTGACGGATTGAGGATAGCAGTCACGCCGCTGACCTCAATCAGAATTAGTGTGCTGACAAACGGAGTGATCAGGAGCGGTCATAAACGCGCCACTGTAAATCAAGCGTCGCTTCAACTTCACGTCTCCCACACAGCTAGTTTATTGCATCTACTGTCAAGTCGAGCTCATTGTCTTCAGGCAACAGGGTGCCCGTGTGTTTTTCTGGCTGCAGAATAAAGAGAAAGAGAGCTCTGTTGTCTGGCATTTGGAACTGTCAGCGATGTGCCACTCACAAGAGTGTGTTCACCAGGGAGAGACTGCTATCCAACTGTCTTCATGTACCTGCTAATTCCTGTTTCTCCTGCACGGCTGAGCAGGACTCCCATCACCGCCGGCCCCAGGCAGCTCCGATACTCAACCCCCACTTAATGCTTGACAGTTGGCTTCTTAACAAAGATGCCAGGAATATAATTAAATCATATTTACCTTTGATTCCGAGCCAGCTTTGTAATTAATTAATTCACCCAGGGTGTGTTTGAATTACATCGCTATGACAAGCAAGCCGTACTTTGGGGGGCCAAATTCGACTTCTGTTCTCGTTCCTGGTGAATCGGCGGAGTAATAATGACCTCTGTGTGCGGCCCGGCTCTCATCAGGTTGAGTGGCTCTGGCTTAAAGGCTAATGTCTACAGACAGGGGGTTTCTTACACATTCATGTAGCCTTTAATTTTCCCTGACCTTTCGCTCTGAAGTGGGAAGAGTATTCCAGTTGACGCTGTGATTGCGCCGGTCCAAGAATAGCATCAGAGATCCACAACATCTGCACGATGTGTCCAGACGAAGGCCGCAGAGCCGGCCAGACCGCTCGCTCCAAGGCTGTGTTTTTTGCAAATGCAGTGTTTCAGACATCCTTCAAATGACTGTCAGCCACAAGCAAATGAGTTCATCAATATGTCCATAGTTTCTGTGTGTTTACCTGCCCTTTGTATTGCCCAGGGGACATAAACTGTTCCTGAATGCCCTTTAAGGAAGTGTGCTTAATTGAATTGACCATACACCTGTAGTGCGCTTCAAATATTAAAAGTATATATTTACTTGAAATATAAAGTCATTTAAGTGCACTCATAATTACAAGTTCCATCAGAAATGACATTGAAGCAGTTTTTAGCTTACCATAAATCTTTATAAGTACATCCCAAATAAGAGGGATCATACAAAAGGCATGTTATTTTTTATTTATTACAGACCTGAATAAGATATTTCACATAAAAGAGGTTTACCTGTAATTCACAAAGGAAAATAATTGTTTAATATATAGAAATGACTCCATTCAAAAGTTTACATATGCTTGATTCTTAATACTGTTTTGTTTTTTTGTTTTTTTTTCTCAAGTTTCACAGAACATTCAAACTCTTCTGAAAGCTTCTGAAAGCCAGTACTAAATGGAAAAATATGATATAGACTAAATAAGAAAATATAAACCTCTTCATTCTGTTCAATGGTTTTAAACGGGATTAAAATATGCTATTAAGAATCAAGTGCACTGAACTTTTGAAAGTAAATTCAATCATTATTTTCTCTTGTGGATCGTATGTAAATATATTTTTAAATATGAAAGTCAGTACTAAAAAAATTACATGCATTTTGAATGATCCCTAAAGATACTGTTGACCACAATCGAGATAATTATGAAATTACAAATACACGTACTTAAGTCCTACTTAGGTGGTGAAAAAAACTTTAGTTCAAATGATTGCATTTAAAATGCACGTGTTCAAAAAAGAAATACAGTTTATTAAAGCAAACTTTTTCCATTTCAAAATATGTTATACAATGCAATTTTTTTCCTGTGATGGCAAAGCTGACCTTTTAGCATCCATTACTCCAGTCTTCAGTGTCACATGATACCTCCCCTCTTCATGTCTCAAAAATGCAGTTCTGCAAAGTCAGTAATTTGTAATTTAATAGCTTTTTAAATCTTGTATTTTAAATGAGACGCTCATATCATTTGACTTCAGTAGCATTTCCGCACATTATCTGATTACAGAGGAGACATATTCGGCAACCCACTCATTAGAAACAGTCCTGTTGGTCGGTTTAAGTACCTCCGGCATCAACACAATAACAAAGACTTCTCTGTAATGGTTAGTGATATTTGTATCAAATGCACACAACAATTAGTCAAGGGTAGAAAGAAGATGAAGCCTTGACTGTCTGCCCTTATCCCGAGGATGCGGCTCCCACCCCCAACGTCTGAGCTCTTGTCTGTGGGCGCAGTGGAAGTGATTTATCTCAGCGTGAAAAGACTTGTGATAATGCCCCAGTAGGATGAGGCCCAAAGCCCTGCGTATTGAATGCTTCAATGCTGTTTGCATGAAGTTCATGGCCCTGAAGCAATGATAAATGTCAAGTGCAACAAATGTCCTGTAAATAAGGGCCTCCAGCACTAAGCCATGGCCCTGCGACTGTCAGAACGAGGGAGATGTGTGTGTCCAGACAGAAGCTTATCTTCCGGAGGAAAACAGTAATCCACTCCCTCTCGCGCACAACAGATAGATTCACTGTGTTCTGAAGGCTTTGTCAGAAGTAGAAATCTGTGTGTCAGTGATGGAGACGAACCTGCTGTCACCGTATATCACGTAGTGCTGTGATTTCCAGAAGTGTGTGTGAACCCCAAGGGGTACTTATAAAGATCTGGCTTTATTAAAAAGAAACTCTGATCAAAATAGGACAGTCAAAAGGTTCAAATCATTCATTGCTATTAAACTAGTCTTTTTCAGCTTAAAGCATTCGCGACAAGGAACTTTTTTATTAAAAGAAATGATGTCAATTACAGAGGCGGTAATGTCAATTACAGAGGCGGTACCTAAACATGAACATGTCTGGAAAACAGTATTGTGTTAAACCGAATAATATAAATATCATATAAGATTACAGAGATATAATATAATATAAATAAACATTACATTGTCCAATATACATATTTTGGGTTGGTTGTATTTTATTATACTGTTTTTCTCACCAAGGCTGCAGCTACTTAATCCAATTTTTTTATTTTTTTATTATACCAGTTTACAATACTATTTTTATATATAAATGTCATTTATATCGTTCAGAAAAATCAAAAAATCATTCTAATATGCTTATATGCCGCTCAAGAAATATTAAATGTAATGAAAGTATTTAATATTATCAATGTTAAAAACTTTTTATTGATACCTTTTTTCCTCTCCAGGATTCTCTGATCAATAGAATGTTCAAAAGATCACCATTTATTTGAAACCGACATTTTTGTGACATTATAAATGTCTTTGCTGTCATTTTTATGTAGTGGTATCATAAATATAATATACATGACACTGTAGTACAATGAGAGTTTGCAGTCCAAGTTCTCAATGCTGCCATCTGATGGACGCCATGTGAACGGCACAGACAGCGTATTGGTGTTCAGTGCAGAATTACACATGTGCATTCATATCATGCAGTGACAGTAATCTATTTTCATAAATTAAATTGAATACAGACTGCAGTTTATTTTAAGCAGGAAAAATAATCTATCAATCATCAACTTCTAATTACTGCGCAGGATGCAGATGAGTTGGGTTTTTCTAGCCATACTGGGTTAGTGTTGTTGCTGGAAGCAATCCAGGCCACTACTATCAGAAGCAATGAGTGTAGCTTGCAGTAGTTTTGTTGGTTTAAAGCTAGTGATCCCACAGAGCAAGAATGCATTTGCAGGCCTGTTAAACCCAGTGGAGAGTGAGTCAGAGCAGTTGGGTTGTGAACATGCCTAACCCATTTGCTCACTTTGCACAGACTATAAGAGAGCAACTTCTGCTGCCACATGTGGGGATATCCTGAAAAGACAGAGAGCGAATTCTTTCATTAATACCCACATCAAGATACCGCTCCGGTTTAAACTGCTCAAAACTAATTTCTAAAAGAAAAATAGCCCTATTTGCCACAGATTACCCCGGCCCTCCCCTTTCTCCCCTTGAGGCGCCTTTATCTAATTTTGAGATGTTATCTAAGGACCTAAGTCGTTTTGGGATTCAAGTGCGCTCACTTCAAAGTATCATTTCATTTATCGATTGGCTCCCTGCTGGCCTTCTGCACTCGGCTGTTAGAGTCGCTCACGGCTCTGTGCTATTAGCCATGCTGTCTGCAGATGAACAGTGCCATGTAAAGTTTACAAACAAGCTCCGCTGTCGTCAAACTCATCTAGAGGTTCATTCACCAACTATAACAATGCAAGCTAGTTTTTCTTTTTCTTTACAGGAGAGAAATTGTCAAATTACTTCTTACAAGTGAATTGCACAAAACCTGTCAAGAATGTTGCGAGACACACTTTAACCCCAAAAACAAAGGGAATATAAAAATATAGTTTACTTGAAATAAAAGAATACAAAATAATACATTTACATAAAAAACACTTCTCTGCTTTTCTAAATCTCTTTTTATTGTTCAGATTTTTTCTGGTTATTTTTTAATATGACATTGGAAAATGATATTCTTGTGTGATGAATATTAAATGATTTTTATTTATTATTGTACAATTATTTTAATAGAAACGTTGGTGTTGAAACAGTTTTACATAATTATTATTATCATTATTTTTTGGTATAAATTGTTAGTAAAATTCACAAGTAATTACAAAGAAACGGCAAGTATCACACTTAACTTGAAATTTTAATAAAACATAAAAAATACTGCATACTACTATATCGCAATAAAAAAAATCTCAGTTTAGAGAGGGAATCAGAAAGTAAACAAAGGAGTTAATAATTATTATTTTAGTGACACTCTTGTTTGGATTCTGGAGTGAAATGTGACATGGGTCCCATTTACCAAATGAGGCAGATTTATTTCATTTAGTCTGATTCATTGTCAGTGGATTTGGTTCAAAATAGCTCAGACTAACGGAAATAAGCCTGGCTTATTTGGTAAACTTGTTTTATGAAGCAGGCCCCCGGGTACATGTATGTATTTGCTGTAGAAAATGAGACTCTGTTTGTAGTAACGGTACATATGGAGGAGAAGTACACATTTACAAATTAGTATGACATAAAGCGAACATGTCATGCCATATGCAAACATACACATGCACCCACTTTGTTGGATTAAAACGGCAGCATAAATTATCGCCGCATGTTCAGTTGACTACCGTCAGTCACATGACTCCGGTGCTTTACAAACAACCCTGACAGTGCTCTCTGTCTCTGGCATGGCCGGGACTATATAGGCTCAGCCGAATATTCATTTCCTCAGTCCCGCCGATGGCCGTGCTCAGGATTTATGGGCCACTGGCTGCTAGCTGATTAGGATACTGCTTGTAAAACGTATTTTGGCATGTACGGAGGTTTTACTGGAGCTCTTCCTGTCAGGCAACGGCAATACATCAGTGGCAGGAGGCGCAAAAACATCCAACCTGACTGCATGCTTAACCTGCTGGCGTTCTTTGTTCCTCTCGGGGCAACACCGCAGACTTGTGAGAGTACACTCTCAGTGTAATATACCCAGCGATATGGTGCAACCGTCCCATTTTTCAGTCTCTACTGTATTAAGCCATTGTGTGTTATTCACTGGCGTACTTGCACTTAACTGCTGTCTCGGTGGCTACATGAGATCTGTTTTTCCCAGAGAGCTGCTCATTCCCATCATCTCCTGTTTCATAGCTAGTGTGAAAAGCAGCCCGGTCTGGCAAAGCAACAGGATGGTGTCCACACCATGCGCAGGAAATGAGGCTGACGTCTGATACCTGTCAGCCCACCTCCGCTGTGATTTGTGCCTTAGTCGGTCGGACTGGTGCAATCGGGTTTTCGCAGCACCAGAAGGATAAAGATGTCACTGTTGCTCACGGCATGTGAGATTTTTAATTAGACTTAATCGAAATGCACATACATACGTCTCCCGTATAGCCTGTGCTATGTAAATAGTGTTGCTTTCTGCTTAGTTGGATTAGGAGAAGGGTGTAAAAACTGATAGTAATAAAATAACATGTTTGGATCTGATAACTAGAAAAGGGCAGGGCAGGGTAGATGCAATAATTTGTTAATAAACATACAAAAAGTCATACGTTGATTTTCATACAGCTCTTCTGTGATGGGCATGTTCATTTTTAAATAAAATTTTGATATTTTTAGGGGGCATAAAAATATGTCATGGTAAAATATATTAAATGTAAAATACGTAATATAAAAAAAAATCTAAATAAATATAAAATTATATGAAAAATACATTTATAAAATGAAAATAAAACAAAAATTTGTTATTATTTGGAAAAACATACATCTACTAAAAATGTAATACAAAAGTGTGTGTGTAAATATTTACCATTTAAAAATATATAATATATATGCAATATGCAGTTATCTTCTTTTCTAAACTACTTTTTATTATCAAATATCTGCACTGTAACTTGCTTTTCAAACTCACTGTTACAATATTGTAACATATTATTTACTAAAATGTATATATATGTTGTATTGTAAAAATATTTTGCATTATCATGGCAATCTTTTATAATTATGATTTTTATGATCAAGTACCATATTTAATACTGCGATACTGTAAAATATATATGTAATATTACAACATTGTTCCATTTATAAAGTCGTGGTAGTCTTTATGCTTTTCTTATAATAATACTTTGTCAAGAACATGAGACCACACTTAAAATGAATAAAAATGTAATATGATAGAAAAAATGTATTCAATTATTTATTAAATATTCATTTATTATTTAACATAATATTTAAAATAAAAATGTTTTAGAAAGCACAGTGAAATATAGTTTAAAACTTATTCGAAAGTTATGTTAATATTATTATTTTGTTACTTGATGCCATGATATTAATCCCAGAACATAACACGATACAAATGCCAAGATGTATGGTAGGGACTACACTGGGATTCAAATGAACTTCGCAACTGTTCAAAAATTGTTCTGTGCAGCATGAATGTAATCTTAATATTAGGGATGTAATGGTATAAAAATTTCACGGTACGGCAATACCTCGGTATGAATGGCATGGTACGGTATTTATTGAATAATTTACATTAAAAAAAAAACTAATTAAGAGGCTCAAAACGTGTTTATTAAACAGTTTACATGAACACTGAACATATCAATGGCACACACATTAGCCATCTATCTGTAAACTTTGAA
>JAUMHG010000055.1:3486494-3516444 GCA_032359395.1 Enteromius anoplus | reverse complement strand
CCTGGGCTGATGGGAATTGTAGTTCCCGCTACCTCCCGTTCGCTCCATTCGCCTGAGCAAACTTTTCTCAGAAGACCGATTGTTTTATCGAGTCAAGCGACCACGGTATTATCGGAAAAAAATTGATATTGCGGTACGACGGTATTTTAAAATACCGTTACATCCCTATTGGATATACTATATCTGTCATGTGACCTGCCATTCCTAACTCCTCTCCTAAGGCCTCATGGGATAGTTAAATTCCCCTAAATACTTTATAAATAGTATATATATATTACCATGTAGCACAAAACCCAGTCTTAATTCTTATAAAAGGTATATTTACAGCAAAAGCATAAAATTCATTGTATGGAACAAAATCATAGATTTTTCTTTCATGCCAAAAATCATGTTCAGTGAAGAAATTTAGCAAATTTCCCACTGTTAATCTAAACATAATTTTCAATTAGTAGTATGCGTTGCTAAGAACTTAATCTGGACAACTTTAAAGATGATTTTCCTCAATATTTTTTATATTTTTATATTTTAATGTAAAGCTTATTTAGTCAGTTTTCAGAAGATTTCAGAGTAAATATCAATTTTAAAATATTGACCCTCATAACTGGTTTGTGGTCCAGGGTCACGTAAAGTATGGAAGTGTTTCATAGAAGCCAAATTTCTTATATTGTTGTCATATTCCATCTCTGTTAACTAAAAGGTTATTTTGACCAACAATTTTGGACAGGAAGCTGGCAGGAATTGTGTTGCAAAAATGGCTGCCAGGTGATCTGACTTACCTTAAAGGGACTTTGACGGTGCTCTCAATCCTGCGGTGCAAAAGAGCCAAGCAGAACCTCAGATCACCCCGGCCTGCATCCAGCAAAGCCAAAGCAATCCTTTAAAACAAGGCTGCTGGTTGTTTATCATGAATATTGTCAAGCATGTCCGCTAGGAAGTGGATAAACAATTACTCTCAGCAATCCGCCGAGGTGCATTAAGGTTATTTATGGCCAGCATGTAAATATATAAATTGGGCCACACACCAAATCAAGCCCTCTCCTGGGTGTCATGCGAGTCATGCTGTCTCACATAAAATCACTGATGCAGTTAACAACGGGCAGAGTGTGCATATGATAATGCCCTCACTGTAAAAAATGCCTCCTACTTAGCAGCCTATGAGTGCGTGAGGTGACATATGCTGAGAGGTACAAGCGCTCCTGTAGGATCAATAAACTGCACCAGGTTTTGGGATTTACGACGACGTGCCATCGATCAATTAGGAACCGAACCGCTTTAAGTGCGTGCAAAATACCAATGGGTATTATAACCGAATCAGAAGTCAAATATTTCAGACAGAGGTATACTGCAGTGAAATGACTACAGTTTGTTACTGCATAACTAGCAAGGCCTCTCAGAGAGAGAGAGAAAGAATGGGAAACTGCTGCTGTGGTTGCGGGAGATGAGATCCATAACTCTATGAACAATCTGCAGGACAGTGCGCCGCTGCTGCTAGGTGCTGGAGACTACAGTCGTGATACAAACGAGCTCAGTTTGCAGCCCCTGCTCTTCCCTTCCCACCGGGGAGATGGAGTCATTTGCTAGATCACTCTCCCTTCACTTATCACTCAAAAGAAGTAGCTTTCAGGGTGCAGCAGATAATCATACATATTCTATGTGCTGGCAGGCCATAAATCTCAGTCGCTATTTCATCTTCCAGTCATTCATCTATCACCCTGGGAGCTGGATGGAGCACTGGCTGCTTCACAATATATCAAATTAGTACCTGGGATGTTTACCAAGATAATGCAAGACACCAGGAACGGGTGAAATATAGCACTGCCGCATTCCTCAAATTAAAAGGCTTCCCGGTCCTGCATGTGCATGGAGAGGATAGAGCTGGTAGCCTGGTGTTAGCTTGTGTTCGTGCCACTAACGCTTGGACTTGTTTGAAGCCATGCTTGTATGCAAAAAAAAGAAAGAAAAAGAAAGAGATGAAATTATATTGGAGTTGTTTTTTGCAACACAGGGCTCGATAATGCAAACGCTCCATGTTTTCTGTGCATATTTACCAGAATTACATTTGGTCTAAAGCTGGGGTCGGGGAAGAACTGCTGTGTCTGTTGAACAGACTTAAAATCAATAGTAAAATCCAATATCTAATTTTGTTACTGTCTGGCAATAAATAATATGAAATGCTAAATTCAGTTTAGCCAGAACCGGCAGCATTATAAAAAATGTCCTTAATTCCTATACATCTCATTTTATCTGCAGCCGTGATGTATGACGTTGTAGTCTTTGTTTATTAGTGAAGGATTTGTGGGTTGTGGTTTACAGTGAGCTGTGGCTAGAGTAATATTGCTAAAACAAGATATTTGATCATATTTTCCAATAAGGTTACATTTCGAAACATTAATGAATGCATTAGATATCATGAACCTGCAAGGAAAGGATGATTTATTAATTTGTTTTAATGTTATTGTTTTATTAATTATGCTAATGTTATTCTAAAGTGCCCCTATTATGCCATTTTAAAGGTGGCTAATATTGTTTTATGAGTCTCTTAAAACAGGTTTGTGTATGCAAGGTCACAAAACACTTTAGTTTTCATTAAAAATAGATTTAATTTTAGCCCATAAATGATTCGTTGAATGAAGTTGTTCGCGACGTTGAACGTGGGCGGGCATTATGCAAATTTGTTACTTAGTGACGTGTGGCCATAACAGAGAAAGATTCAAATTGCTGACGACTCTGACTGACGTCTTTTTTTTGATAGACAATAACGTTATTTATCGTGCACTGTCAGCGTCACAACTTTGCAGATAGTTTATGTTCACATACAGCTACATGACACACTGCATGAACGATCATATTTGAAAAAGCATAATAGGGGCACTTTAACTATATCATGGTACAACAGGACAAAATACCCCATAATACTGATACACTGATACTTTATTTAAAATGCAATTTAGTTAATACTTGTTCAACAGTGACTATACCATAAAGTGCCTTATTCAGTTTATTTCCAAAAATAAAAAATTTAATTAAATTTAATTTAATATACACTAACGTTACATCTACAGCTATTTGTATTAAAAATTTTAGCAGATAGTTACTTATACTAAGTAATTATACTTTTTAAATAACAGCTTTTAAATAACTTTTTTTTTCCTTTGGCTTGAAATAGTTGTAATAATTTAGTATGACTTTAAAGTAACATTACATTATTTAAATGATTAATATAATATTGTTTAAATATTACACCTTCTTTATAAATATAGTTATTATGTCTATCATTTGAATTGAACCATGTCTTGTCAATAAATAGAAATTATATTTATTATCCTGAAAAATTATTGTCATTTCAGCCACTTTTTTTTTTATCCCAAATAATACCATACTTTTACGTATTAAATTATTGGAAAACTGTTGAATTAATTATCTTGCAAAAACGATCTTAAATATTAGATTGACTTCACACTTACAGTAAACTTCAAACTGCTGGCAATAATCGCTTCAAGGATTAGCCAATTATCCACAACTATTTGTCAAGATTCGTTTTAATTGCATTTGTGCCCTCTTTTTGTTAGTGAAGAAACAGCTAAGCATTTACCCAATGCTGTGGTACATATGGTAGCTCAACCGTTGTTTAACTGAGTTTGACAAGCTACAGTTTTTAAAATAGCTTCCTCAACACTGGTGGTTTGTGTACAATAATTAAATGGCAAATTGCCTTGTCACATTAGAGAGAAAGACGAAGCGATGCTGTTATGCTGACTCATGACAGCCCAGTAAGTAATGACAGCTATGAGAAGATCAAATGCTTGTCTTGTAATTAGCACTGCAGATAATCAGGACAGTGAAATATGGCGGCTAATTGAAAGATTGCCATTTAATACAGTTATCTAGCTGATCAATATGTCCTCTCATCAACCCAGACATCTTTGTCTTCATATCCGCATTTCATCAGGAGAGACACTGAGTGAATCGAACATAAAATGTATTGAATAGCAAAGGTGCGCTATTGCTCCTGGTTTCCTTATGCAACGCTGCCATCCGCCATGCTTCACTTTTGGCTTAAACGGATGCTTTCTCTGGTACCGCAATCCATTCTGACCTGGCTGGATTCATTAGGGGCGGTTAGCCAGCAATAATTTTTGCAGATTACTGTACATAATTCACAGCGCACTTCTGCAGCTGATGCTGGCGCACATTTTTTACCACTACCAATCCCCTTTACTGACAGTGGGACGTTTTTTGATGTATTACACGGAGGATATTTATGGTGAGGGTATGTGGAGGACCTTGTGCTGAACTGAATCTCTCCTACACCCCTCCTAATACACTCAAAGCATTCTGCTCTCTCTCTGGAGGCCGCTCTTTTTTCGCTTTAATAGTGTTAGTCCAAACCAGAACCGAAGATGAATAGCTGAGAATAGAAGAAAGGATTCCCAGTAGAGCGAACATGACATACTTTAAATTTAAAGGCCAAATTGACTGATTGTTATCACTTACCATAAAGGCGGGGATTTGCCTCTTTTTAACAGCATAATAACGTGTCAGAATGTATGGATCTAGTTTGGCCATTCTCAAATCTGGGAGAAGAAATCACAAGCCACCTTAAATCCGGAGGTGTGAGGGTTATTTTGTCTGTCTCTGCTTAACGTGCGGAAACATTCATACCACACCATTTGCAATACCGCTTTCCAACACTAGTGGCATAAGTAAAACGTTGCTAGTAAGAAATTTCCTTTATTCAATAAAAGCCATGTTTTTCCATAATATGAACTTGCACTTGTATCAGCTCTTTGCTTTGACATAGACAGAGTAAGTGCTGTTCAATCTGAACTAGCTGATGCACCAGTCAATGAGAGTCACATAACACTGTGTCTTCCTTCACATTAATGACACTTATACTATAGGATTCCAATAGATGCCCTCCGGTTGCATATTATTTGGAATAATCATTAGCGGCGAACAGCAGAACTCCTTTTTCTTATAACGCACACACCTCAGCAAACCGCAAGTTATATGGTTTTATTCCCCATGCAAAATGGAGGAAGTTAGGATTTAAATGTTAATAGAGACACATCGTTTGCACATGCATTTCATAGAACGTGATGTTTTTCATCTCATTTGTAAACTCACTATAAGGGCAGCAGATTTCTGGCTTCAGTTTTTGTTAATACTACGCTCAGTCCGGTTCATTTTTTAAGCTAAAGCTCTTGCAGGCCGCAAGGGAAGACGCATACTGTATCCCTGTGTATTGCTTTTCAGATTCAAAATCTAATTTAGGGAGATTAATGTATTTTATTTGAGCTTGCTGTGATCAGAAATTGCTGTGCTAGAGAGTGGAATCGCCTCTTGATTATTGAATTTTTATGGCCGTGTAATTAATTACAGATTCGCTGTTTTGTTCTATTTCTTTCTCTCTGACATTTTAATTTCGACAAAAAGCCACGCTCCCCATGCAGCCTTTCTCCCAAGATCCCTAATGGCCTATAAAACACAATGACTTATAGATATGGGGCAGACATCAGTTCGCCAATGATTGTTTGAAACCTTGCTGATCACATGAAATTTAGCCAGCTCCTCCGTAACCCCCTGGATTCATTCCTCGTCAATTAAATTGTGGCAACAGCGTCCTTTCAGACGGATGGAATCTATCATTGTGTCATCGACCAGGAATTCATTATTGGAGGCAGCCTGGAAACTTTTCAAAAGCGTCATCATGGCCATTATTTCTTAAAGACGATTGTCATTACCTGAGAAAGGGAGTGTCCTTGGTTCTCCTTGCATAGGCTGCATTTAAGAGCCATGAAAATCAATCCTGCTGTCAGCCGAGCCTCGCTACATCTTTGGGCCGACAGGTTTGAAAGCTTATATCAAACTAGGAGCCTTAGCTGCCATCAGAGGCAGCAGTTACCATGCCATTTGGTGAACGGCTGATATAAATCAGACATTGCCTGCCGCAGTCACCTCGTCCACATGAAACTGACTTTGATTGGTTGCTTTAGGTTGCTATTCATCTCTTTGGTTTTGATGCACAGAAGACAGCCTTTGTGAAAGCTTTATTGACTAATCAGACTGTTTGAGGTGCGTCATGTAGACCGGAATAAGGATCTGATACACCTTCATAATGGTGATTCACCCTAATGAATTGAATCTTTTGAATCTGTTCTCTAAAATGATTTGTTCACTTATATTTTCAATAGATTACGTCAGAAGTAGGTGGTGATAGCTGAGTTTTGTGTGTTATTCTCTCAAATTATCATAGTTGAGTTCATTCACAAGCAAGATGACTCATTCAGAAGCTCCCCAGTGAAAGGGGTGTGTTTGTTCAGTAAATTCATAAGTTTAGTACTTGGGATTTTGTATTGAGTCCGTCCACTGACCTTTTTGGCAGATTTCACCACAAGTTGGTGGTGACAGGTGTGTTTTGCATTAGTGAGTCATTCCCTCAATCGATTCATTAAAACAATGACTTCGTTCAGTTTGTTCATGAACAACATGACTCATTCAGTGGCTTTCAGAGTCTCATTTAGTGAAGTGAATTTGTTTATTTTTTTAGTTGGTCCAGCAAAGTTGAATGACTTTTGATTCTTTCCAGTGAATTAATTCTGTTGAATCTGTTTACTAAAAAGATTAATGCACTGATTTGTTCAGTGACACTAAAAATCCATCATAAAAAGTGCTCCACACAGCTAATAAAGGCCTTCTGGAGTGAAGTGGTGCATCTGTTCAAGAAAAAGATCCTTATTTAAAGTGGTGGTGATTGCAATTAAATTTTTTTAACGTTACACTGCAAAAAAATGCATTCTAAGCCTAGATTTTTTTGTCTTGTTTCCAGCCAAAATATCAAAATAATTTGCCATTGGGGTAAGAAAAATAATCTTATTTCAAACACAAAATAACTTTATTTTGCTTACCTCATTGGCAGATTATTTTGCTTGTTCTAAGGAAAAAATCACGTAATTTTGATTTATATTGACAATAATTGACTATTTTGACAATAATTTTTTCGTATCTAGAAAATTCTTCTTGATTTTCAGAAGTTTCAGATATTTTGTCTGGAAGCAAGATATAGCAAAAAAATCTAGTCTTAGAAAGCATTTATTCCAGTGTAGTTATAATGCTGAAAGTTCAGTGCAAACGGAGATACCTTTTAATATTATTTAGTTTAATGCCTACAAAGATGGCTCGTATGGACTACAAGGAGTTACTTCCCTGATAAAGCATGCAAGTTGTAAAACATGCAAGAAAGGGGGCGAGGCCAAGAAGAGAAGAGGAAAAAGCTATGAGAAGAAGTACACATGGACACACATGTTATATATTTAAAGCTAACAGAAACAGTAGCATTAATAAATGTGACCCTGGACCAAAAAAAACAGTCTTAAGTCGCTGGGGTATATTTGTAGTAATAGCCAAAAATACATAGATTATACATACATTTTTATTTTTATTTTTGGCCAAAAATCCTTAAGATAGTAAGTAAAGATCATGCTCCATGAAGATATTTAGTCAATTTCTTACTGTAAACATATTAAAACTTTATTTTTGATTAGTAATATGCATTGATTAGATCTTCATGTGAGAACCTTAAAGGTGATTTTCTCAGCATTTAGATTTTTCTGTACCCTCAGATTCCAGATTTTCATATAGTTGTATCTCGGTCAAATATTGCCCTATCCTAACAAATCATACATCAATGGGAAGCTTATTTATTCAGCTTTCAGATCATATATACATCTCAATATCTGAAAATTAACTCTTACGACTAGTTTTGTTGTCCAGGGTCACAAATAACAGAGTATCTAAAAGTATGAGTCAATAACAAACCATTTCAGTAAGAGCTGTGTGCTCACACAGGTTCTGCACGATCCTCCTCTGGGTCTCAATACATGAGACAAATACAGACAATGCCATTGTTTACAATACACCTGGAGCACATGTTGCTGAGGTGAGGGGCGGGACGTTTAGACGCACACTAGCACTAATTTAGCCAATCACAACACACTGGCCCAGCTACCCAGTCTGAGCCCATCATGTTATTTTCCGTATTTCTGAGGAATGGAATAAAGGTAAATTATGTGAAAAATAATGCCTTTTATTTCAAAACGAAGAATTGACACATTACACTGGACCCCATTAACACAATAAAAAAAAAAAAGAGTCAACCACCTCTTTTAAAACTTTATAAACTGTTATCTCTAGCTTCAACTAACTATGCACGTTCACGAGAGAGGTGCGTAAGTGAAGTATAAGCTCCGGTGAGAATATGCTTGACTCACAGAAAGTTTTGTTTACAGTAAAGGAAAACCAGTCTCCTCTTGGCTTAAATCATAATCCTCTAACATTTTTTCTTTACAAATAATTGTTTTGTGTTTCTGATTCATGACCGGTGTTTTGTTTCGCTCTGTGCTTCCTCATTCGTCGTCACACCTACATCATCCGCTAGAACACCACTTTCTCTTGTGACTCAGTGACTCAAAACACAGACTTGCTCAATGAAAGGTGTGTTCATTCAGTAGATCCAACCAATGCAATGCTCTTTCACAGCCCTCTGCTATTGTCTTGTGCGATATAGTCAATATTTGAAGACAGGAATCCTGAATCAGTTCATTGAAGTGGAAGAAAATGATTCAAAGACTTGGTTCAAAAACCACGATTCATTCCCTAAGAAGACACCAGTTTTAGTATAGCTTTGAAAACAGTGACTTTATCTGGCAAAGCAACTGAAACAGACCATGCATCACATTTATTAACCTAGTCACTTCAGAAGCCTTAAAGTACTACCAGGCAAATATTCCTCATAGTTCATTGTGGCATCGCTGTTTGTTTGGCCTAAAGAATAGGTTTTGTCGAGTCATGCATTGATTTCCCAGTGCCCACTCCGTCTGCGAGACACTGATCTTTTCTGTTGTATTTGCGAGCGGTGTAATATATGTCCCCAGGAGACAAATCCATCCAAGAGTGTTTATTTATTATCCTGCGGCTGTGCCATACTTTCCCTCGTCATTGCGCTCTTTTTCTGCTGTGTAAGCACAAATCAACAAACCACACATCTCTTCTGAAAACTACTTCTTACCTTCCCTTTTTGTACCCCTTTTGGTTCACAATAATAGCTGCGGCACTTACCATATTTCAGGCCTAATTGGATGATGGCTGCAAAGCCAATTTAGGGCACACACTTTAGAGGGAAGAGTTCCTCTGTGACATTGTTAGGCATCGGGATGCCACCTTTCGTCTCAGAGAATAAAGTGTAATTGCTGTTGAATGAAAAGAGCAAATCTGTTGATGTATGCAACGCATAGTGGCCTGGGATAGTGAGTGGATATTTTGTCCAGGTTGCAGTGCATCTCGCTAAGCCCTTGGCAGAGTCAGCAAAAAAAAAAAAAAAAGTCTGGAGAAGCTCATTGCAGAGACCCCACTGACAGAAAGTGTTGTTCATGCTAGTGATATTAGCACCATATGCACAATGCTTGCTTGACAGAATAAGTTGGCATGAATTTTCCCAATATTTAAACAAGATAAACAATAAAGAAAGGGAGCACAACTGAATTAGTATTTCCCTAGTGAAGATGCACTTGTTATCTGCGAGATGAATGGGCCAGTGACATAATGGTCTTTTTTTTTTTTTCAGATCGATGCATTTATTAAAAATACATTTAAATACATTGTATATACAATGACTTGAATGCAATAATTCTATTTATTTATTTGTTTTTTGCCAAGGATATCAGGACGATAAACTGTATTTATGTATTTATAAGTTATTGTCACGGTCTGATGCAGGAAGCACGAGGACAGGATCAGGATATCTCAAAATAAACAATCTTTTATTCTAACAGACAGGTAAATACATCCAGACAACAAAGTAACGTTAATAATCGGACAAAGGACAAGACAAACTGAACAGGCTTTTAAACAGGAAGACATTAGGGAGAAATCAGGACAGGTGAGGAGCACAGGTGGATTGGGTAACTAATTATCTAAACAAGGACAGGAACATGACCAAATAAGGAAAACCAGGCAGACTAGACAATGACAGCAAAACAAAACCATGAAACACAGATATAAAGTGTTACAGTTATATATTATACATATATTTTTATATGTGCCGAAGTAAGAAAACATAAATCTGATAAGTCTTATAATATCAGATCATTTGACCCGATGCAACTGTTTAAAAAGCTTTTGATCTTAAAATATTACAAATAAATTGAAATGCATTGTATGTATCATGATGTGAATGCAATAATTCTATTTATTTTTGCCAAGAAGGATGGTAAACTGTATGCATGTATAATTTTTTTACTTAATAAAATCAGATAATTTGACTTTGATGCAACTCAGCAAAAATCTTTATCTAATATTTACAATTTGAGAATTGGTGCTTTTAATCTTAAAATGTATTCAAAAACACAAATACACTACATCGAAGGTGGAAGAAAAATTTTCTTTTCAACAAAAAAGTTGTTTTGAGCCATTAAATTACATCTTTTTTGGAAATCGGATAAATGAAACATAAAAACCAACTTCTCAGAACATTCAAGGTGGATGCTCTTTTTGTCACTGACCACTATCCCAATAAAGAAGTTGAATTTCAAATGAATTTCTCGTCATTTGGCTGTGGTTCAAAACCAAATTTATTATTCTTATATCCTCTTTATCAGACGTGAATATCAGGCAGTATTCATAAGTCAAGGCAGTAAATTGGATCCGGTCTTTTACTCCCGCACCCCTCCTAAAAAGGGAGATCTATGGGGCGATTTCCCAGCCACCCAGTCATGAAGAACCAGGAGATGTAAATGTCAGTCTGGCTCTCCTTTACACTCAATAAAGGCTGGAATTGGGCTTTGCTCTCCCCCAGTCGATTGCCCATCTAATGAGGAAAGGCTTAACCATAACTCTAAAAGATTCACTACTGTTTATGTTGCTGTGGGAGGGCCTTGTGGAGTAATAATTCCAAGTGGATAAATGCTTTCCCGATAACAAGCTGAAATAACCTGTCTGGACGAACTTAAAGTACACAAGAGAAATCGCACAATTAGCGATTACGGAGGTTATACCTTAAGACAGAGGCGAAAAGTGCTTCTGACTCCTCTCAAATATCTCGCTGACCAAAAGGAATTTTCCTTTGTGTTTTTCAGACAGGTCAGACATTAGTCATCGGCAGACCTCTACCTCAGCCGTGGCCCCTGGCCTGTCCTTAACTGTGTTTTAACACTAAAATTAAGCTTGTTAATGTAATTGAAGTCACATGGAGGCCCCGGTGATAGATGGCACTTTTGGAATGGCAGAGAGGGGTAATCTCAGTTTATCTTCCCTACGACTGAGTGCTCTTTGGCCTGAGAGTGTAGGGGCCACAGGAGATCTGTGAAGCAGATACTAATGCAATGGTTTCAGCAGATGAGACCACCAATCAGTATAAGCATGCAGACACTCAATGAGGCCATTTTCTCCACCCTATCTGTTCCTATGGAGATGCTGCGAGAATGTAAATCCGAGCAGGACAGAGGCTTTTTGCACCAAGCAGTGTGTAGTGTTTTTTTAGTTTATTTTTTTAGACTCCGTTTTAAGGAAGAAAAACTTGATGGTAAATCCAATGATATAAAAATGACCAGTAACACATTAAACTAAATGTGAAATTTCGAAGTAAAAAACTACAATAGTATTTTTTTTTTACAACACACTGCAATAATAATAGTGTATGCGTTCTGTGACGTCATATATGTTTGCTAAGCTTCCATACACTGCCAAATTTGTTTAGAAACAGTTTTCACTCTGAATTTGCTAGTTAATTTCACAAAATAAAAAATACTAAAAAACAATCTTTGTTTCTTTATAGGCCTAGAACTTTTAGTTTTTTTGTTTGTTTATATGATTTCATTAAAATTTTTATTTATTTTTTTAATACATATATATGAGTCAAAATCCACTACAGGGCAATAATGCAACAACTAAAAGTTTTTAATTTTTTATTTATTTATTTTATTTTTTTATTTTATTTACAACAGAATCAGCAATTTCATGGATTTAAATCACTTATTTTTGTCATAAAAACAACTTTGTTAATGAAATCCACCCCTTCAATATAACATTTTGTCTGTCAAAAAATAATGTGCACAATACAAATGGTAATTTTCAGAAGCCTACAGAGCTCAAACGTGTACACACAAAAACTACCACATTTTTCGACTACGTCATCACCAGGAGATAATGGTGGACTGAACGGTTTCAATATGCTCTATGTCAGAGACCGTAACAAACATAAAGCATGTGACATTAAATGTTTTTTTTTTTACCCTATAAACTAACAGGTGTTCTTCTCAGTAGTTTAAATCATTGAGGCAGTCAACCGAGTTCTCTAATTTGCCATTTAAAAATGATACAGATTTTTTACAACATCTACTACATGATACCAAAATAAGCATGCACAGTTACAGTGACATCACTATTCAGTTATCTGGTGAATGATCTTGTTTTGGCAAGATCTTCCCAACACATTTTCTTCAGTGCGAATGCATCATTTAAGCCATTACCAGCCGCAAGCTCTTTCATTAGAATGAACTATATCATCCTTTCCCCAAGAGGCCTTGGGAGCGCTCAGCTCGGAGAATATATCTCGCTAAGAGAATGTATCAAAGGCAGCAACATGCCTAGGTAAAGTATTACTTAATTTATACTGCTAATGCATAACATTGATTCTCTGCGGAGAAAATAAAGAACAACATATTTTTGGAGCCTACATCATTACGTTTAATAATTTAAACCCAGTTTGTGCGGTAATAAATATACTAAAAGAGCTTCAGTTGGGATCGTAATGGATGCGCGCAGGAAACCTGGCACTTATATAAAAGAATAATACGAATGCGTGTTGGTATTAATTAAAGTCGGGTCTCTGCTGGTTCTTTCAAGGAACCAGGCTAAAAAAGCTCTACCTAGGAGGTGAAAGTATAGCACGCCAGTGGAAAAGTACAGAGCCCTCGTTTTATCACTCAAAACCCACAACGATGCCAAAAAACAGACCTTGTTTTTCTCCACCCAAAGCCCACGCATTAATGGACACACATACCGATAAGCCCCATTTCATTATATCGGCTGTTTGGATGCATTACCCCTATATATTGGCTTTGGTGTTCTCAGCGACTCATTAACAGGGACATAATGGGGAAAATAAAAGCGCTGAGGAAGATGGAAGGTCTCTGATGTATCAGCTCTTCTGGGCCAGCACAGCGCTCTGCTGGTTTTATTTACTCATTTCTAGTCACGACACCTCGAGGACAGAAACTGCCTGAGGATATATGTCTATATATATATATATACATATCTTGGCTGCCTTACAGAAAGATTAGTTGTATTGTCGATTGGACCACTTCTTAACAAGACGCATTTCATCTCATTTTAGGGAGGAGAAGAATATGTAATCCTGGATGATAAGGTTTTGGAAACTCAGCGACCTCCAAACAGCCTTCAGTGTCACGCCGGCCCTCCCTCAACAGAGTCGTTTCATTGGTGTGCTCTAAATCACTAAGCTTTATTGGTACCATAAGTCAGGCCAGCAGCTTAACCTAGGCATCTCAGTCCTGCATGTGAGCGAGAGAGAGTAATCTCACTACAAACCCGACCTCATACTTGACTGATTCGTGTGTGCTTTGTGGCTTTGTTAATATTTAAAGCAAAGGCCTTGTACCTGTAAACCAAACGCAGGGTACAGTCCTCTTAAAAAGCTTCCCGGAGCAGGATTTTACATCCTGCCAAGAGATTAATCGCCTTACCTTGAAAAATGAAAATCAAACTGGGCGTCAGAAAAGTTGGATTAACCACAAGAGCCTGGTATCAGGTTGTACAGACGGTTTTATGATGTCATTTTCTTTTTATAGACGAAGGTATTGAATGCAATATACATCAGATATCCAGGCTGGTGTAGTCCGATGCATACAACATAAATCTGCTCAAGTGATTTCCAGAATCTTCTACACGGACAAGGAACTCTCCTTTGAAAAGTGATAAGTACGGCTCTAAACATTTATTGCTGTCATTCAGTCTGCGTTCCCCCCTGATTTTAGCATCAAGTAACGCTTCTACGTGTGAGTGAATGCACAAATGTGTTGGAGATCCTGCTGAGTAAGTTTACGCTGGCCGTAAATCATACTCTGGACCAGCTGGCCATCCGTTCTGGGCAGGTGGAGCTGTCATAATGGCAGCTCGAGTCATGCAGATGGGCAACCAGATCCAGGAAGAGGCACGCGGTGGGGTCTTTCAATTCTCACGTCAACTGCTGCTTACAGATTGCTATTTTGACTGATACTTTAGATAAGAGATTAGTGTGTTTAACCTTTGGAAGCGCAAAAAATAAACCTCAATAAATGAAAACATAAATATAAAAGAAGATGTTAGCATTTTATAGCTCTGTTTACATCCATGCTGCCTGGGTAAGGGCCCAGCATATATTTCTCCTTTGACAAACGGATTGTGTTTCATTCAAAGCATCTCACCTTGCAGAAACACTTGACAGGGACGAGAATTCAGAGGGGAATTTAGAGAGCCAATAAATAGACCCCAGCAATATATCAGGCTGTTCAACAAATAAGCCTTTAATGGCAAGAAACAGCTGTAATATTCAGACTGAATGATAATGGTGAGCTGATTTATCTCAGTATTATATTTGAAAACAACTTTCTTTTCTGTGATTGTGGACAGTTTTAGCTCTATTGACTATAGAAAATAATCTCTTATTTTTTACAATGTCACTGATTTCATTTGTCCAACAATGTTTAGCGGCTACATTTTAAATGTAATGACAGGGACATGTTAACTATTAGCTTATTTTGAAGTGTAATAAAATTATAAAATGCGTTTTGTACTAATTATGCAAAGGCTAATTCCATAGCATTTTATGTATCGTAGACTTGACTTTTTTATCATTCGTGAATGATTTTAAAATGGAGCACGAGAGAGAAAAAGGTAACCAAGAAGACTTTTTGTGACAAAGGTCAGAGCTCCTGTAATGATGTAGATAGTTCACTTTTGTCACAAATGAATCTATATTTCTTCCAACATCATTTCTAAAAAATAAAAAAAAAACTTGGTAAAATACTTTTGCAAGGTTTAGACTAAGATTTTACTGTTTAAAACAAGTGGGCCTAGAAACAGTTGACAGGTTAAATACACACAATTCATATTTAAAATTTTTTTTTTTTTTCAAAATAGAACTGTAAAAATACTGACTTATCTTGATTTACTTTTGTTTATATATATTTTTTTATTAGGTGGAAAAACTGTAGAATGGCCATAATTATTTTAATTAATTAATTTTCCTTATTTATGATGGATTTATATACTATAGACTTAAAGTTCTTGCTCTCTGACAAGGATAAACAATAACATATATAATAGTTTGAATAAAAATCAACCATTGGGACATCAAGGTGCCGTTAGTTAAAGAAACACCCACAAACTGTATAAATGAAGATAAATGCCAAACTTATGAGCAAGTTTCAGCACTGATTTAAAATCCACTCTATTCATAAAACACTTGTCATTTCCACGGATTTGCCAGTTTTGAAGACCTGTTTGTGAGTTTTCATATCTCATCCAGGGCCTGTTCATTCAGACCTATCCCATGCATGCAAACACATTCAAGTACTCATTAAGTGTTCCTAAAACAACACAATGTGTTTTTCCAGTGTGATGCATAACTGTATCACACGAGCTCTGTGTATTATAAAGCCGCTCTGACAGCTAAACATCTGCACCTCAAAGAGCTGACAAGTGTCCAGTGAAATGGAGAGGAATGCCAGAGCCTTGGATTAACACTCTCGCCGAGGCTAAAGGTGCTCCTGTTGGGTTAAAGTTTGGCTGAGACACTGGGAAAAAACGGATGTGGACTTCTACGTGCGAAAATTAAACACATCACTTTCCAGATCCGTCTTGCTCATCAAAGTATTATTTGCTACAGTAAACGATCAGTGGTGTTTACAAGCTCTGCCCAAGGCATGCCTCACCGAGTTCATTTCATATATATTTTCTCTCGCTCTCTTTTTGAGGAGTAAGAAACTGCCGAGCAGCCTATTCAGTGTGCCAACAGGATTGTTTATATTTTTATTATAGATCATCTGGTCATTTGATGAAAGCGCATCATCCTCGGTAACCTCCCGGATTTATTTTGAATGAAAGTTAAAGGGAGTCCTAAACACGGCGAGCCGGCAAAAGCCAAAAACTCACTTTCACAGACACGTATTTTGCTGCTTTAACAGTCAACATTACAATGTACGCGTTTGTGTTTCCTACCACAGACTGGGTGCTTGTTTGGCATGTTGAGGTGAAGAGTGCTAGGAGATGTAAATATAGTAGTTGGGCCTTCGTGCTCTCATGCCAAACAAGTTCTCAACAGCAGCAGACAGATCTGAGGGCCAAAGGGGGATTGGATGTCGCTCCACTGCGAGACTGCAGAATCTGATTAATTATTAGTGAGTGGTGATCCTGCCATCACAATAGATCTGTCTCGAGCCTGTACACAGCCAGAGCAACCAGATGTAATGTAAGAAGCAGGCAATGGCACCTCCTGGTTATCACTGTCATAAGGTCTCATTCCTCAGCTAATTATCGAAAATCCATATATTTCTGCAAAATCCCAGCCATTGTGTTTCCTATTTGGCTCGGCGTGTCACCTTCTGAAGGACTGAGGCCGTTTATTTACTGCACAAAAACAAACCAGAATGATCTTTCTCTGGTTTCAGAGGTCAATCAAACTGTCAGGCTGAGTTGTGCCCTGGCCCTCTCCTGTATCCCTGTATTTGGAAACTGCACATTTTCCCAAGAAGCCATCCGTCGTCTTCGCTGCACCTCTTTCATCAGTTTGACAACCAGCTTGTCTTATACCCGATCCGTTTCTACTGCTGCAATGATTCCTCTTATAAAAAGCCAGTGTGACGTTAATTGACAAATCAGATGGTGACATCTTATTTTGGGAGTAATGGGTTTGGGACGCTTCTAATGAGTTTTCTAGAGTCAGATTTAACAGGGTATATTGTGTTTAAAGAGCTCCGAGTCACTTAACACTGGGCTGTTGCTTTAATCCAACATGGCTGGCCTTGTGTGTTTACCTTTTAGCGAAGCAGAGGGGGCGCTGTTTCCCACCTCAAGATCGGTGGCAGAGGAAATTACAGTCATATGTTAGTCCTATTTTTGACTCGCGGGGCTCTGCTTTCTCCCCCGTTTAATGCCACATTCCTTTCGGCAGGATTTATGAAAACACCGGTGACAACATGTTCTATCTCCTTTAAAGAAGTGCATGACTGGCTGGCTCTGCAATAAAGCAGTCAGTTATTAATAGTTGGCATGGGAACACGTGTAAATTATCGTCCCCTTGCTTAAAATGACATCCCGATTCTCTGCTTATCAGTCCTGTGACTCGTAAGAACAACTCGAACTGTCATGTGTGAATGTGATTGATTTGTGCGCCGATATGGCAGCTCTCTTGAGGGCAGCGTCTTTGTCTTTCAGGAAAACATCTCGTCGCGTGCGCACGCTTGGAAAGAGGACAATTTCTTCCGAGCAGGAGTTGTCAGATCGCGTTATTTAAACTGTCACTAAATGTCTAGCGGGGTCATTTTGATCCCGGGTGACCTCGGGGTGAGGGTGCGAGTTTGAAGGCGTTTCCAATGCAACGTTACGCTTCTGAGAAGTCTTTTGAGTAATGCAATTCTGTCACGTAACTGCTTTAGCAATCTGTGATTCTCATCATTTACGTTTTATTGAGAAGAGAAGAAAATCGGCCGGCTGGATGAAAGGTTGAATATATAAATATTGCCCGAGGAATGCAATTACCCCCACTAGCACTGCTTTATCCAGTCTGTAGGAGCCAACTGTGTGTTTTAAGAGCTATGGATGACCCCCACGGGGCTCTTTTTATTGAGAATATGATTTACAAAGAAAACACGGCGAACACACAATTGTCCTCAGATCCGAGTTCAGAAGCCATGGGCAAACGGGGGAACGGGGTCATAAAGCCGGGCCTGGAGTCCCTGCTGATCTCAGAACATCTGCTCAGCCATTTACCAGTCTAATAGATTAGCCCAGAGAATAGGTGCAGGTGTTTTCTGCCCTAGCCAAAACACATCAAAACAGGATTCCTGTCCAAGTCGCGTACCGGCATGCAGCGGAGCCAAAATGAGTCATGGCCGCTCACAGATAATAAAACAAGCATAAAGTTTGCTTAAGATACAGGTGGGGGTGTTTTGCGCACTTCTGGAGAGAAACAAATAGGAAGCGTGTTCGGGGATGCAGTAATTGAATGCAGATGGGAGGAGGTAAATGAACAAATATCTCAGCGGAATACCTAATAAGAATGGGACAGAAAGGGAAATTAAAAATTATTGGAAGCAGATGGACTGTTCTTTGAGTTTTTCAGGGAAATTTATTAGGGCCATGAAAGAAATGTGTCTGTTTATTTTGCGTTGCCATGAAATTAATGGCCTGCTGAGTTGTGTTGGTGTTAGTTTATGACTGCTATGCCATTAGTCATAATTTAGCTGGTATTTCTTATTGATTTGTGATTTAGCTTGATTTATTGGGGCCTGTCGGCTTTCATTTTAAACCCCACCACTTTCATTTCATCGGCGAGAACAGATTTTGGCAAACAGAGAATATGTTCAACAAAGTTTTGATCTATGGCGAGTGCTCTTTTTGTTGTTTTGTTACCTTCTCCCCTCTTATTTGCTGAAAAACATTGGATTTTGGCTTTAGACTATATTTTTGTATATAAAATGTTGTATAATGGCAGATTATATTATATAATGTATTTTTGCAAATAAATTATTTATTTTGGCATTATATGCAATTGCTATAGATGTTTTACAATCTTATGCATAAAAAATGTAAAGTAATGCCATATTATATTATATTGTATTATATTATATTATATTACATTACATTATATTATATTACTGCAATAAAATTAATTAATACCACATTTTACTTTAATTTATATATTAAACTGATACAAAATGCTTAAAATGTATATAAATTAATATATATATATTTTTTTTATTATTTTTTTTTTTTAATTTTTTTTTACTATTTTGGTAGCTTTTAAAACTTTTTAAAGACAATGATGAAAAATTTGTCCACATTCTGTTTAAGAGAATAATTTGATATATACACACAAAACGGCTGTTGAGGTCAGACGTTAACTCTCTGTGCAAGCATATTGCGTCGCTTTCTCAATTAAGCATGAATAAAGCTGCTTTTATTGGTTCGTTAGCATCACACTAGCACTGTAGTGGTTTCTGGTACAAAACAGAGGAGGCTGCATGCTGACTCCAGCACAGCAGCTGCCCCTCTGTAAATACAGGCACCAGAGCCCACACTCATGGGTATTAATCAGAGTGATGGGTAGTGAGCAGAGAAAATGGAGTCTGATTATTATTCCAGAGGGGACCGGAGAGTGTACTCACATCATCTAAGAACCACCACACTTCCTGTTTCCTCTGATCAATAGCAGGAAGTAGTGCAGAGAAGCGATGCAGGGGTAAAATACGCAATCCAGGTTTTCTGTCTACAAAGTGCCAGATGGGTTTTTAAACACCTCTGCAGCAAAGCTTAGACTCCTCCTGTGAACAACAACACACACACACACACTTTTATTTCTCTCCCTCTGTCCCACACTGTGAGACACAGCTCAGCTAATGTTTGGCCTCAAAGCTGAAAGACAAAAGATGTTGTGTGAATTGTGAGAACAAAAACAATTCTCACCTTGAGGGAGACGCAGCAACACTGGGGTCTGTCAGCTGGGCGACACTCGTATAGTTTCATCTTTGCTCTAGTTGCCTGACGCGCTTAAATGTGGCTTGATATAGGCTGTATTTAATGGGAAAATATTACACAAGAGCATATTTAAAATTCATACTAAGTATAGTTGATAATATAACAGCGTATTTACTGACATATCGCTCGAGACCTAATGATATAAAAATTATAACTAAACCTTGTTTGGAGTACTACTTCTGCACATTGCACATTTCTTAATATTAGACCTGAAATGTGTTTTAATGCCACTATTGATAAGGATTGTATAATCTTTGAACAATCCCAGTCTTTAAATGTGAGATATTTGAAATGTACCTAAAGGATACTTGCAATACTTTCACTTCTATCAAGATAATTCAGTATATCTTTAGTTGGACTTCAGAACTACTTTCAGTGCATTAAAACAAAATAAGCAGACTAAGTATTCCATTTTAGTATATAAAAAGTACATTTGCAGGATATTTTTAAGCACAAAATATTTCAATATATTTATAGTATACTTAGCATGAAATAAAAATATATTTCAAATCACGATTTAATCAGATTTAATCATTCTAGAGCAGATTTGAATAAGTTTTTTTCTTATCACTGAGAAGTCATTTCTTTATTTGGTATTTTATTATATATTTTCTTATACAACATTATGTTTAGGCTATTTTATATTTTTATATATATTTTTTATAATAAGTTCATATCATATATCTCTCACAAATGTCAAAAATCTGGGTTGAATGTTTGTAATTCAGCAAATTTGTGCATTGGTTAATGGTATATGAAAGCATTATAACATTTATTCTGCCCATTGTACACTATAAAAATGTCTACATTATTTGACTGACATTTCCATTAACTCTATACCATAAAGTGCAACATTAAAAATATAGGTAAAACACCTAAAGTCAATTCCTTTACATTAACACGTTGTGATGTATTTTATGCACAGTGTCAATTGCTCACCTGAAGCACTACATCGTATTGTATTTTACAATGTATCATGTTGCATTGCATATTGTACATTGAATTGTATATACTGTATATATTGTATGTAATATCATGCATATGGTCAATGACTCAACTTCCAATTCCACCTATTCAACTTATTCAGCCAATATACTTGAATTCAGTGTATCACCACACATGGAGCTCTTCTAATGAAATCAGAAGACCGGAACTAATTAATGTGTAACTTATAAAGTTATTAGCATGTATATCAAGACATACAGCCTATTTATTTAACAAATGATTTCTTGAAACCTATTATCCATGACACCATTTCGGTGACTCATCTCGTTCATCCTATTTAATCTGGGTGGGTATAAACAGAACGCAGCGAAAGGAAACAGAAACTTTGTTGTGAGCAGGAGTCTGTCCAGCGAATCACTTGAAAAGGAAACAGTTGTTTCATTAGTAATAGGTCAGATCTTTTTCAGAGGACCTTGCTGCCACGCTGAGCAGTATTAATGGGCTTTGGATTCTTGCTTGAATGGGACTAAATTATGTTAATGGCTGACAAAATAGCCCAATGATGTGGTGAATCTGAAATCTTTATGGTTTCTTGGCACTAAATGAGGGTTTTGACCCTCTCTTCATAAAGAGAGACCCATTATATTTAATTTACTGATTAGGTCCGGGAAAAATTATTTTGTCTGCTTAGATGAAATCTGGATAATATGCCTCTGAAACTGGCATAATCCAGACTCAAGGGGCTATTGCACCAATTTTTATGAGGACACAATTGAGGTAGATGCCAAATGTGAGAGCAAAAAAAAAAACATTCTGTATAATTTGTTACTGTATTCTGATGCAAGTTTCTGCAGGTCCTGATTTTGCTGAGTTAGAGGTTCCTAGGTGAGCATATTTTGCTACATTTTAATTCAAAAATGTAGTCTTGACCATATCCCACCTAAGCGATAACTCAATCATGAGTTATCCCCTAAAATCTGAGGAAATGATAGATGAATAATTGTAAGCCTAAACAAAAACTATTATCTGCTTCTACTCATCTGATTGTTTAATCACAATGTTGTTCCAGGGTCAACAAAGATGTTGATCCAGGAACTTGTCACATTTGGTAAAATCAGATTCTGCATTGGTTTCTGCATGCAGAGATTCTAGTTTGAAATCCAGACCACATTTATAAATCCTTCCATGCTGTTAATCTTATGAATGGAATTTGATCCTTTTTCCACCACAAAACATATTTTTCTCCCCCTCTCGCAGCGCAATAAACAAAGATACAGATGCACTTGGAAGTTGCATGGCTCAACGATCAGAAAGCACACGTTTGCCCTCAGTACGAATGACCATGATGCTTCTATCCTTCTTTCAGCCCGAGCGTGAATGTTTCAGTCCAAATGTGCCAGCTGTCTTGTATTATCCAGGGCTAAACATGACAGATCTTCCACAGGCGTGCTGCACTTCCTCTATATTAATGCTCTTCCCCGTGCCTTTCCCTCAGGCCCCTCTTACCCACACAGCCCTGCTCTCCGGGAGTCACAAGAGATGTTCGGTACCTGTCCAGAAACACCTGCATCTCCACGCCGCGCAGCCTCTGCTGGGAATGTGGGTTTTCAAGCAATGCTTGTTAATGCTGTCTAACCCCAGAGAGACACTCCTGGAAATGGAAGCGAGATGAGAAAGGAGACAGTGAAGCGAGAGTGAAAATCCAGAGAAAGGAAGCAGTTTTATCATTGTCACAAAGACCCCTCGTATCGCCCTCTGAGAGTTGAATAATTCGGTGGCGAGGAGAACTCGGTTTTTGCGGAGAAAGTCAATTTGTTTTGATCATCCTCCACCTATGGGCCGATAATGCGGGGCTCGGCTGCGAAATATGGCAGCAACAAGTCATTCGCCATCACAAAAGCGCAGCCGCAGTTGTCTTGCTGTACTCACGGATAAGTAACCGCTTTTATTTAAGTCGACTGAGCATCAATAGGAGCCGGTAAGCTTAGGAGAGGAAGTACAATGTCAAGAGGTTTTGTTGAAATCCTAGCAGGAATTTTTTTGTCTTGGATACTGGGCCTGAAGAAAGGCGCACAGTGTAGGGGCTACAAGTCCCCCCCCCCTCCTCCCTTCGGCCTGACAAGCGCAGAGCTGCTTAAATTGAATTGACATGTCAGCAGGAGAGTAGCGCTTTGTCCCTGCTCTGGATGCCAGCATACTTAACCTTACCATTTAAAGTTTTAGCCACTACCGTTGGCACTCCTGACAAAGAAAGCCCTGGAAGCACCCGTCATAGCTCTTACCTCTGTTTCTTTATGATTTTTTCCCCCCTCCATTTTGGCGGTTTTTATCTGTCACGTGATCAGTGGCTTTTATTTTACATTGTAATCCAGCCCGTCCCGTCTGGGTTTCATTTACAGTTAAGTGCAGGACACGGGAAAGGAGCGGAGGGCGACGGAGACAGAAAGGGATGGAGTGAAAGAGAAAGAAAAAATGGGATTTGAATGAGCCCGGCCGTGAGATAAAGAGAGAGCGAAAGGGGGAGGTGAGCGAAAAGAGGCCTTCGAATGAGTATCGAAGTGAGAGCGAGAGAGAAACAACTATGTTTGAAGTGGGGGCCTAATGTAGTGGAGATGGAATCTGTCACTCAGCTTATTGCATGTTGATGACTCAGGGCTGTTTGAGCTGTAAGCAGCCTATGATTTATGGACAGCAAGTGAACTCCTGCGGGCGAAAAAGCAAGTCGGGGATCAGAGCGGCAACAGGGCCCTTTTTGGGCTGGAGCCCGGCCCTGCATTTTTTTCATTAATGCCAAACTGCTTTGCACGGCAATTAGCTCTGTCCTCATTTAGTCTCCCCAGTCCCAAAGGGTAATGAAAGTCATATATCATCTTCAAGGCTGCTAATTATCCAGCACGGTTGCAGGTAGGCTTTGTAACAGTGAGAAGGGCCTGTCGCCCTGATATTTATTGCTCCTCCAATAAGCAAGTAAAAAATACTCTCTTGAAAGGTTGCCCACAGCCCTCGCCTCACATCCTTGACATACCTTTTTGCAAATGTGCTAGTCAAAGGGGAAATGTCTTCATTCCACATAACTCATTTTTCATGCTGTAACGAAGCGTTCTGCAAAAGTCTCTGCGCAAGTGCCGGAAACTCGAGACGAGACACGGAGCGGGGGTCAGCGTGTCTCCGCTGATTTACACGTGGGTTAGTTAGTGCCAGGACGAGATGAGGAAAAAATGAGACAGAGGGAATGTGCAGTAACCGGAACGCTGGCCGCTCAGTTGTCATTTACAAAAATTGCTGGGATAACTGCTTGCCATTTTGTTATATGGTAGTGTCTAATACGCAGAACCGATCTATTAAATGTTATTATTTCTAATCATTGTTTTTATTTTTGCATTTAATTTAGATTGTATTTTTTTTTAAATGTGCCAAAACAGTAAAACATAAGTGTGCAAAAAAAAAAAACAGCGACAACAATAATAAAAAATATTTATAATGATGATGATTATTATTATTATTATCATCGTTATACAAAATAACAGTGTGTATTGTGAATATTTATTATTGTTATTAACGACTCTTTTAAAAATATACAAATACGTTGTTTCGTGGCAATATTTTACAAATACTGAATCAGAAAATTACAAATCTGCATAAAATAATGATAATAATAATATTAATGATGATTATGATGATGACAATTATAATAATAATATTATTATTATTATTGATAGTGTTGATTATTATTATTATTATTAATAATAATAATAATAAAAAAAAAACACTGGTAGCACTGTAAAATGAACAAGATGCTGTTTCTCTGTCAATATTTTAGTATTATATTTAAAAGAACTGGTCATTGATTATGTTTAAAAATATATATAAACTTCTTTAAAAGATCTTTAAAACAAACAATAATTTTTAGAAAAAAAATTTAATATTAGTAGAAACATTACTGAAACATTACATCTAAATAAGTCTAAAAGGGAATTAAAATACTTTCAGAAATCTATTTATTTTTGTAAATAAAAATATGACAGAGCCAGAGAATATAACAGTGCATAGCCCCAACTGTAATCCCTAGAACCGTAGTGATTATTCAATGTCTTGACTTTGGTAGGCACACACCCCTACTGCCCATACCCAAACCTACACTCATGTTCACACCATATCCCCTTTCATGATTTATGAGAGGAAAATGGAAAATTCAGCAGTACACTTTCGACAAACACTCCTCTAAGCCTAACTTCCAAGAACTTAATATATTCAAGTTTTTTTCCTCACTCCTTTTTCGTACTGTAAATGTATCATGGCTGTGATTACAACATATATGAAAGATGTTTGTTGGGGCTTTCGACGTGTCTCGCCAGCATCATCTTAATAAAGAATGACTGCATTTTCCCGAACTTCCCTTCTGATTGAAAACATGCGATTTAATGGCAGATTAAGAGGAGCTATTGGGCTGAGACTGTAATTCATGTAGTCTTGTTAAGCAGCGTTATGAGGCCCCTTGACAAATTATGTTTTGCAGCATGGGCTGCTCCCTCTTTGCTTCCTTCTTTGAGTCACTAGAACAGAAACGTGAGGGGCGTCTCAAATGGAAATATTTATATGGTTCCAAAACGCCTGAAGGGCATCATTAATGCCCATATTCAGAGATCTATAATGTATGCAGGGTACTGCAATGATTTTTGGAGCTCAAACATCCACATATTTTCTGAGGCTAATGACTTTATATTTGTCTCATTCCTTATTGCTTGGAGACACAGGAGAAAAGGAAACAAGCCTCAAAAACACAGGGGGGCATGGGGGGTGGATAAGGATAAATGTACAGTTTATGGAGATCAGATTTTTAATTACACTCAAGGCTATGATGACAATCCCATGCAGCTTTAAGCTTTGTACAGTAAATGTACGCCCAGCCAAACACCCACTACAACACCATCGCCCTTATGTCTTTGTGAGGAAAAACAAAAAGAGACTAAATGGAGTCCCAAATTCATCTGGTCAAGTAATAATATTAATAGTGACAAGTTACACATTTTCCACTTAAAAATGAATGCCTGGTATTTGAAAAATTAGCACACACAAAAAAGATGGTTACTTTTCTTCAAATTATTATTTAAAATAATAAAAATCTGATATTATAGAACACAAATTAAGTTAAAAAGAATATTCATCAGTATATCACTTCACGAACTTTAAATTGTGTGCTTTACTTATGAATGCTATTATTCATATTTATTATTTACTATTATTCACTATTATTCCAAATTTATCAGTAAACTAGATATTAAAGAATGCTAATTAAGTTCAAAACAATATCTGTAAATACATTGGTCTGCGCAATAGTGACTTAAACATTTATTAGTATGTAAATGTATTAATATTATTAGTAAAAGGTATAAAGCTGATGAATATAGAATATCGGTAATTATATCAGTCAGGCCGATTATCTTCCTATCTCAATTTGAGAATGTTTATCTAAATAAGAAAATAATAATTTGTCCTTTATCTGGGGCTTTAAAATATATACGCCAAACCCAGCATCACTGTAATTATATTGGTGAGAAATTTCAGAATGAACACCTGTTATTGTAGCTTCACTTAAGAAAAATATGAATGCACATTAGAGGGACACCAAATTCATCACTAAACCAGATATTAAAGAGGTGCATATATAAATATATATATATATATATAATCGGTGAATATATTGATCAAAGCAATTATTGTCTTATCTTTATTTTAAACAGCCTATTATTATTTATTTATTTATTTATTTATTTTCATTATTGTGAATATTTACAATAGTGAATGTATTTATCCAAATATGTTGTTTCTGTATAGTGTTCTTTAGAAGCCCACCATTTATTGCCAGTTTTTCAGTTTTTAAATTATTATTATTATTATCTTATTATCAATGGTTATGACTAGGAATGGGAATCGAAAACCGGTTCCTGTTGAGAACTGGTTCCCTGTGTTTCAATTCCCTAAACGATTCCAGTGGGCACGAATGACGTCATCACGCCATTGCGTTACTTACGCACGTTGCGTAGCTTACGCTCAGTCAATAGTAAGCATGGCGCCTAAGCGGAACAAATGTTCAAAAGTCTGGTATTTCACCAAAAAAGACGAAAAAAGGGCAACTTGCAATACTTGCATTGTAGATATTTCCTCAAAGGGAGGAAATACCACTAACATGCTAAAACATTTGCGCACACAGCATGCAATAACAATAAAAGAACGTTTTCGATCCGCTCCGGACTAACAGTTCTCAACCCAGCAGCAGCAGCAGCAACAACGTAAGCATGTCCTCGGCTAATACAACTGCACGTAACTAATTAACTAACAAACGCTGCCATCATATTAGCTGTGTAAAACTTGCGGTTAGTAACGGTTTTGTTAATTTTACAGAAGAATATTTATTTTACTATTTAATAACTTTTTTCATTGGTGATGCTAATCAACAATTTGTTGTCCCTTTTCTTCCAAATGAGAATCGATAAGGGAATCGATAAAGAATCGAATCGTTAAGCAGAATCGAAAATGGAATTGGAATCGTAAAAATCGTATCAATTCCCATCCCTAGCTATGACTCTAGCTGAGACACTAGAGACGTCAAACTTCATTAGTATTTATTAGTTACGGGTATAATGCTGCTGATATGTATATAGAATATCGGTAAATATATCGGTCAGACCGATTATCCAATTATCTCTATTTTAGAAAGTCTAAGAAAGTACGTGCTTTGTTCACTATCAGAGGCTCTAAAATATATACGCCCAGCACAACATCACTGCCCTGAGGTGAACAAAAAAACAAAACGAGACAGAACGGAGACCCTACCTCATGTGGTACACCTCGAATGAGCAGGATCATACCAGGTGAGCGAATGAGGTTAGGCCTAGTATCAGAGAAGAGACTAATTGTCAAGGTTATACCTCTGTAGATGATTGATGTCAGCTCGGGCTTTTCTGTCAGCCTGTCAGGAGGCAGGAATGTTTAATGTTCTCATTATTGGTTGCGCTGTTGTGTATATTTCTCTGTCAGCGCCGCGGACCCATCTGAACTGCCAAAGCACTTCAAAGGCCTGCAGGTCATTTATCTTCCCCTGACGCGGTGAGTGTTCAGCCTCAGCTGAGTGCTAGTGATTTGTTATGACTTGAGAGCAAGCTGACAGACAGCTCTTCTGGTACAGAAAAAAAGGATTCCTTTTTGTCACACCGTGAAAACATCAATGTCCCTGTAATGGGCTACAACTGTCAATGGAGGCCAGCACCTGACAGTTGTGTGGTCGCACTAATTTGCAGCCCCAGTGGCTCGCTTCCCCAACTTTAGATTTGGTTATGGTGTCACAAACAAACAGGCCACCATCTGCCGCGAGGTGCCACGGGGCCCGACGGAGGAAAAGGGAGAGGTGGCTCGGCTAATTGAAGTCACGTCGTAATTTCGTATTAATCAGCCGCGCTACGTTCGTGGCTCGCCTCTGATGTCGAGCCAGAAGAAAAAGCCCAGCGCGACGAGGGGAAGATGGGCCGCGCACCGCGGGCCGGAGTCAGGAGGGAAAAATCAGATCTTTGTTTCCTTTCCCAGGCCATGACATGATTAATCGTTCTCTTCTGATCTAATTTTGGAACATGAAAAACAGCACATTTGTCTTGAAGAAAAATGATGTGCTGTACTGTGCAGATGGAAATTTCCAGCCCTGAAAAAGATTAAAGTGAAATTCCACTCCTTAGACCCAATCATGAGTTGTAGATTATTCTGTCGTTTTAAGCAGATGGTGGGCTTGATTCAGAGGCCCTCTCCTTATATTAATGAATACTCGACTGTTATATTTGACTTAGGTAAGTGAAATGTCTATCACGCCTAATGGACTGCCGGTCGACGGTGCGCGTGCCCTACCGCCGCGTGCCCTTGCTGCATATTTCATGGTTTGTACTTATGCAGAACATTTTGTTTCCTTCGATTTTTCACACTTGTCAACAGTTTGCTAAATATTTTCACACAGGAGTGGAGAAAAGAACAAACTTGTGTCCACGGCTAATTTCCATCTATAGGTCACCGCTATAACTCTGAGACTAAAACTGTCACCATGGGCGAGAGGAGAGCAGAATTCAATAGTAACTTGATTAAGTTCCCAGTCAACATGACTGCATACACAGCAGTATGTTAACCAACCTAATTATAGGAGCGCCGAGGAGGGGTGATAAAACCGGCTAAAAGGAGGTGCCTGCTGAGGCTGATCATGTGACCTTCAATACTGACTTACCCTCAGGGAGCGGATGGAGCTCTAGTCACACCTCTCCTCTCGTTCTATCTGTGCGCATTCAATTCGGAAACTCGCACCATTCTTTACTTAGTCTAAATCAGGTTATGTGATTCAATCCCAGAGGCACACTTACCACGCCCACTCAGCTAGTAAAAATAGTGGAAGAAATCCTTCAGATTGTGACTTTATTCAGTTTGGACTGTCCTAGAATCTCGCATGATATATATGAATATACATTGCGAGAGTGTTTGAAAATAAGTAATGCTAATTAGCAGATTGCCTCACACTATTAAGACCACACCATTCTGAAATAAGTCTGATGCATTTTAAAACAATGAAGTAGGCAGTGATAAACTGTGAATATAGTCACAGCTAAAGGGAGCAATGCACCGCTTAAGCCGTGGCAATAGTATATTACCAATATAGTTCTTTACAGCTTTAAAAAAGGATTACCACGTAATTTCGGTGATAATTCCGATTCCAATCAATAATTTTAATTTGATAATATATTTTACAATACATATTATTATTTTTAATAGTATATAATTACATTATTATTTTTTTTAATTATTTTTAAACATTTCTGGTAATTTTTATTAAAATAAAGAAATTTGAAAAACTATGTTTTAAAAATATATTTGAATATAAAGGAAATTTTCATTAAAAGTTAAACTCCCAAATTCTTTTAGGTGTCTATGCACTTGCATTCAAAAATAATTAAGTAAAAATTAGTTGTTAGGTAAAATGTACTTTCGGTATAATAATTATAGAATGCCTTTTAATTCTACTGAGGTTATGGGGCATGTTTAGGGTCAGCATTGTAACTACAGAAATTAATTACAGGTGTAAATGCATGTGTCATGTTTCCCCTCGTGCCTTGCCCTCGTGTTCCATGTTTTTGTTTTCATTCAGTCTCCCTCGTGTGCTCCTGTC
>JAUMHG010000055.1:3453548-3477207 GCA_032359395.1 Enteromius anoplus | reverse complement strand
AATGTTCAGTGCTTTGCTACAATCTGTATTGTTAAAAGCGCTATATAAATAAAAGTGACTTGACTTGACTTGACAAATTGTTTCAGAATTGTTCAATAAAACAAAAGTTAAAAAAAAGAACAGAACGGAAATATTTGATAACAATATAAAGTCTGTACGACCACTTTTGATCAATTATCTATCAGTTTCTTCAACATTTTTTACTGACCCCAAAATTTTAAATGGCTCAAGGAAATAAATAAATAAATATTCCATTATAATTCATTAGATTTATATGCATATTTATGTGTAAAAACATTTGCATGATGATTCATTTCTTATATATATAAACGGATTTATACACACATTTTTACGGGTAATGGAATATGTATAAATGCACATACACATTGAATGAAATTGAATTAAGTTAAATTAAAGCCTTATTATCATTATTAATATAATATAACCACCTTTGGTAAAAAGATGCATTGGAAAGAACACTTCACCTTCACTGTATCTATTACAGTGGTTACTAGCCAGTCATGTCTTCCTTTTGGCCCAACTTATATTATTTCTCCATATTAAGTGGAGCATATGACCGTATAGCATATACATATGCGTGTGAGCGTATGGCTGAGGGCTGATGGATGTGCGCACGGAGACACTGCTGGAGTTGTGATCTTCCACCAGATGTGTCCGAGCCGAAGGGAGAAGCTCCACACAGCCTGTCAGAAGCAGACTGCTTTAAGAGGAGACACAGGTGTTTGCCCCCAGTAAGCTGAGAGAAATAAACTGTCAGGAAGATAGTCAGAGGCGAAGAGCATGGTAGTGGGAAAGAATTCCACTGCCAGATGATTCCTTAATGCGCACTCATTTATTCAGTAATTATATGATATGCGATGCTAATTCACTCGGGCGGCTGTTGAGCACATTTGACTAAGGCAGTATTTTTAGTGATATTCAAAAACAGCTCGTTTTATTTTGTTGTCACGACACTTTTGATTGATAGACCTTTGGCTTTTTGATGAATTACCACTCATGTTTCTCAAAGTGCAGTTATGTATCAAGTGTCACTTTCTTATTTGCTACAAACACAACTCGTACGCTAATAAACTCGAGCAAATACGACCCTTTGAATAGGCATAATACTTTTGCCCCGGGAATCTTCGTAACTGCTTTTCATTGCATTGTTGGAAGAATGCATTAACATTTTCTTCCCGGTTGCACACACAGAACCCTGCCAATTATATTCCAAGAGATGAGATAAGTAATAACACATCTAAGTTTTCCTCTACTCATACAATGCTTTTTCACAAAGGTAATTGCTTTATTTTCATGCAAAACACCCATGTGGCCCGCGTGTTATTTTCATCAAGTTGCGTCTTTGTCTGTAGGGCACGAGCAAAGCAGGACTGAGAGTAATTTTGAGCTCCTACTTTGCAGTTAACACTAAAATGCATTAAAGCAATAAAAATGATGTGAAGGTCCATATTTCCTCGGGCTGTGTTGCTGCGTGTCTGGACCCATTTGTCTCTTGGTCAGATCCATTAGTTTGGCTGCGCGGCGCTCAACACGGCCAGCATCTTCAAATAATTCTGCGCAGTGTGTTATGTGTAAAGGCATCGTAACCAGCTCTGCGAAAACAAGCTTAGGAATATAGTCTAGACTGTTTCCTTTGATTAGACGCGATGTTAGAATACAAAAGCCGTGCCTCGTAAGCGAGGTCAAGAGTCAGGATTCTGAACTGCCAGAGAAACACTACTATTTGTTATAGTTTAATGTCTGGTATCAACTTGCCAGATAAAGCTGTCAGAAATCACTTTAGTCTTACACGTTGAAATTTCAATTCTGCATATATCGGAGCAGATCAGAAAGATCATTCCTCACAACATCTCTGATATTAGCATCACCAGCGAGGCCTGTTGACAGTCCATCATTAGGTCTGTCATGGCATCCGTCCTGAATGGAAATTTACTTGCTAATATTATTCAGTGTCTGCTCAAGAAAATGAACTTTCATCGCTTTGTGCACATGCTTTAACAACCTCACAAAGAGCATGGCATGTAATTTTATTATAATCAGAAGTGTGCTTAAAAAAGTCCTCCCAAGAATGACAATGTGCATGAGTGCAAAGAACAGATTCAATGAGCTGTTACATTCCTGTTTGAGTGCGTCTACAGTTCACAGGATCGCTCCGAAACAAAGATTAATATCTACACTGCACCCCTCCAACAAACCGAACACTACCAGATAGCATATACTTAGTATGCAGATATGTATTTCTGTAATGTAATTATCAACTGGCTGTACATCATCGAGTTTTTTACATGGCTGCTAACCAAATAAAACAAATACTAAGACATAGTTTGATATATAATTAAAGATATATTAATGTGTCTAATAACACTAAAGCAGTATAATATTTTTTTGTTTGTTCAATCTGTCATCAGTATAATATATTTCTTTATTTATTTCGCTTTCTTTAGGTTAGTTAGCGTATAATGTTACTGTTGGAGCAAAAAAGTTCAATGCAAATGCAGATATCTTTTAAAGTTCTGGCAGTTTAATGCCTACAAAAATGACCAGTTACTTCCCGGGTCTGTTACATCATGAACCCAGGTAAACCCCGCCCCCAGGAATATGTAAAGAAAAGGAGCATGGCCATGTTTGCTTCTTATCTTCATAGTGTGCATGTAAAAAAATATTCAAATATGAATCGCAATTCTGTCTTCTAATGATTCTAATGCATTCACAAGCTTCAAAACCTGTGTTCTAAAGCAGCGGTCCTTAATCTTGTTCCTTGCACCTCTCTTTTTTTCTCTCGGCTTCTTATTCTCAAATGAACTGTTTCATTTATAAACTTATTTTCACATAGCTATAAGAAGCGTTATACATTGATGCGGTTGCAGTACCGTAAAGCCGCTTATTAAAAGCCAACAAAAGCAGCAGAACAAACAAAAAACATACCATTGAGAGCCCACAGGTTCTGCGTGATCCTCTTCATTCATATCCTCTGCATCTCAATCGGACTCAAATGCAATGATTGCGATCTTAGAACTGAAAAACAGCCATAAAAGCATAGGGGCTAAAACTACGCAGATTAAACACTAGTAGATGGCGCTAGCAAAAACAAAACAAACATGGGTTGAAATGTAGGTTATCAGGTAAAAATCATCTACCAAATGCATGAATATAAACAAATCATTTTAATGAGACAAAAATACGTCAAACTGTCAATGAATTGTCCAACATTACATGCAGCGTTACTGAAACATGGGCTAGGTTTGTGAAATGTTCAGTAATTATTGTGACCGTGCAGAAGATTGGTCAAGCAAAATAAAGACATGAGACTCAGATCATTGCAAACGCGAGCACGTGGTCTCACTACTACAAGCTCATCTGAGAAATCTCTTCAGCTATTTATCATCGACAGACATCCGAGCCATCACTGGGCTCTTTACGAAAAAACCCATTAAGTATTCTCAGAGAACGGTCTCATTTCCATAAAATATTCTTTGTCAAAACCCCAAAATGTGCAAATGAAACAGGCATTGAGATATGATAGCAGAGCCCCGAGAGCTGCCGTAAATGACCTCAATTAGGCACTTAAAGCACAAGAAGGTGCCTCGCATCGCAGGCCCTTAGAATGACAAGCCGTCACGGAAGCCATTTTTCTTTGGGCCTATCTCACCTTGATGAGCACTTTGAATTTGTAAATCAATGAGGGAGAGAGAACGTGTGTAAGCGCAGAGGAGCCCGACGTGTTCAATGAGTGAATTGTTTGCCTGGGTCTCCATTACCACTCTCTCTGGGAGCCACGGCCGAGATTAATCTGTCAAAAGGGGACGATTTAGCATTGATGAATATGACATGTGACCATTGATGATGTTGATTTTATCTCTGGAGATTAGCAAGATTTACTTCAGATGGGTAATAACGTCATTTGCTTGATGCAGTGGATCTGTTTATGAGCTGATTAAATCGCGGAGCTCCTGCTTCATTTCATGCTATTTGGTTTATGGCTTCATTACTGCAATCACAAAAGCTGTGGTCATTTCCACCTCCCGTGTCAACATAAATCACTCTTGAAGATGGCTTCTATGTGTCGTAGCGGATCACTTTTTGGTGAAGACATTTATATATTTATAAAAGTTCTGTGCTTTCCAAGGTTATTAAATTAAAGCTGTTTTTAAGCACTGTGAAAGCTAGTGGGCCTATTTTTATGAGTAACATCTTCCTTATATGAAAGATTGTAATGATAATCGCCCTTATCTTAGCTAAAAAGGATTTTGTCTCAATCCCATAATCCCATAAATCAAGCCACTCGTATGAGAGAGAGAGAGACATAAGTGTTTATGCTGAAGTTTAATATTTGCGTGGCACTCACATATTGACACAGCTGTTGCTCAAAGCACAGGATTGCCATGTCAGGCTACAGCGTGTCTGTTTATTTTATCACACGCCTAGTAATTACATTGGTGTCAGTAGTAATTTTGTGCTGTTTAATAAAAGAGTGAAGTGCAAATCAGCGGTGGCGATCCAGGTGTCTTCTAAAGTCCGGCTTTCAGTGGTAAGTGGGTTTATAGCAGCTCCAGTAAAAGGCTAGATTCAGAGCAGGAAGGACTCGTGTGTCAGCATACCTTGGCACAGCCTCCTCAGCGTGGTCCATAAATCAGCCATGCATCTCTACCCATGCAATTAGTTTTTTTAGCACCTCTGGCAGGAACCCTTACGTGTGGCTATACACATGTTAATTATTAACCATGTTCTGCTAAGAGTCCCAGTACACTGTAAAAAAAAAAAAAAAAAAAAAGTAATTTTGAAGTTGTAAATAACACAAATAATATTGTTTTACAGCAAAATACTATTTAATTTTTTTCTACTTATCACATTTAATTCAGTGCTAATTGGGTTTCTTCTGAATTACAGCATTTGGGAAATCTAGTAATTTTCTGAGTAATAACTGTCACACACACAAATATATTTATATAAAACATTTATTTTTATCAGGGTGTAAAAAAAATGTGTTAGTCGTTTTAAAATTAACCTACTACTTTGCCTTTCTTAATAATGAACTGGTTGCTCTGACTTAAAACTTATCAGACAGATATTCTTGAAGACATTGTTTTGCAGCAAAGCTGATACTCAGAACAGAATTCCTGTTTAGGGTTGTTGACCCAAGTAAAAACACACAAATACAAAGCAAATCAGTAAATTTTATTTTATTTTATTTTATTTTTTTTGCCACGTGCTTAGCCTAAGCAATGAAACCTTTATTATGATGTGAAACTTTTATTTAGTTTCTAACCAGTTCTTATAAGAATAACAAAAACCTTAATTTAACGTATTTTGAGGGCCTCTGGGTCTTAGAGCCCTATAAGAACATTTTATTTTTCATTTTCTAAAATAAATGTTGTGTCGTTGGATCTATGACATATTTCTGCTCAGCTGCGGACCGAATTCATCCGTTGTTGTCACAGGTTAATGTGGCATTCCAGTGGTCCTCTTTTCCAGATTGTGGTACGCGAGACCACTGTGGAAGGTATTCGCTTTATTTATCACCCATATAAACATGCTCATTGCAGGGCTGATCAGTGGTGTAAGTCATGCTTTACTAGCAGGCAGTGGAGTTCTGTTCCTCTTTATACTCGTTAGCCACAGTGAACAGCAGTGGAAGAAGGCAAGCGGGGTAATTTATGCACACATGTGCCTGCTAGCTCCTCTGATGACAGGCCCGGGAGGAGGGCCACATGATGAATGGCTTTCCATCGGGGACCTCCTCACAGCCACCATGATGTGGGTAAAAATGGAAATTGCTCTCTTTCACCGTCATTACATCAGTTTAAAGCTTGTGTGGGCCTCCAGAACATAGTCTAGTTGCTCCGCGTCTATGACATTTCTGGGCGGGTGAAGTTTTCCATCTTTAATGAACTGCTTTAGGAGTGTAAATACAATCATTAATTAATCTTGTGTCATTAGTTATAGCTTTAATTCATAAAACCCATGTAGCTCATTTATTTTTACATTATTTATCATTCCCATCCCGAGGTAATTGTCATTTATGCCAGAATTAAATTAATAAGAATGAATGCGTAAATACTTTTAAAAACATAAATAATAAATGAATAATATAAAGGATGTTCACTGAACTGAATTATTGTTCCACTTGTATTTACAGTTGCCTATATAAGCTCGGTGCATTTTTTCGCGAGTAAGACGGGAAAAGTTTTTAGGCTAATGAAAAAAAATGTCGCGAGACGATTTGTGCTTTGTATTTAAAGGTAAATTATTAAATTATATGTCCAATGTGCTACTGGTTAATTTAAGAAATTAAGACTTTTAGCCTAGTTAAGTGGGCTTTATTGACCAATTCGTTTCCTGCGTGTATTGCAAAGTTGCCATTTATTCATAAATGTTATTTTTATTTGAACAATATAAAAGCACTATTGTAGAAGAATCAAACACGTCTTTATTCGTCTCGCAACAAAATATCAAAGTAGCGTTTTATTATTTTTTCTCACTATGCGTTGTGCCAGACCTAGACCTTACGGCTTCTTTATTTTTGGGAAGTTCCTTTATTTTTGTTACTAAATTAAACATTATAAAAAATAACAATCTTGTTTTCCCTTTTAGTTATAATCTTGTTAAACTAATTATAATCTTTAAATAATTTCCAGTTTAATTTTGTTCGCAAATAAAATGACTTGTCGAGAAAATAATTTGGTGAGCATACATAAAGAAACGATGCATAGGCCTAAATATAAAACACAAATCCTGCCTTGTTTTTTCCCCCTTAGCTAGAGACTGGGGTTTCATTAAATGACAGGTATGACTTACAAGTTTGTCTTTGCTCACTGAATAAAAATATTGCTGAGAGTTTTAGAAATTTGACAAAAGTATGTACTTTGTATGTGTAGCCTAGCTGTAAAAATCTAAAAAAGCTGATATTTATTTTTTCGTTAATTCACTTGAAACATTAAAAAAGTTATATCTATATCAAATAGGTTAACACAAGTGTATGCAATAATGTAACACTTAATTTTTAAAAATGTTGTAATATTTATAAAACAAAGCACTCTCAATATTGTAGCCTATATCTACGATAGCGTTTCTCGAACATATGACATTGTTCACAATAATGCATTGACGGCTGCAGATATAACCTACAGCAAACGAGCCTACAGTATTACAAGATACAGTTTTGTTCAACAACTGCACAGTTTATGCACGTTCAGAATTCAACGGAGCCGCTTATATTCTTAAGAGAATATAAATATTCGATATATGGTTAGATGATGGACTGACAATATGATATTACGATTAAATTGAATAAGGAAGAGAAGACTGGTTGGATCGTTCAGCCAAAAGTTATGTTGAAAACACGTCTTCATAAATATGAAAAACGATAATGGTCTATTAATGTAGCGCCGTTCCGTATAGGATGAAAAAGTGGCTGTTCATACATTTCTCATTGTATTTGTACATAAATTCCCCCCCATTTATAAAATTAAATGTATCAGTAATAAAACTGTGTTGAAATTATTTCAAACGAATTTTGGCGTCATTGATCAAAATCGTTTTACCAATATTTTAATGTATAGGCTTTCTTCTGGGTCACCCATTACACAAAAATCATAATAATAAAAAGAATAAAATCTCTGACACCGACGAATGCATTCATAATTTGAACTCTTATTCGCAGTTAAATAATTTAGCAAAACTGTAAACCCTTAAAAAGGATGCAACCTTGGAAATTACATGATTTGTATTTAAAACGGCAAAATCAATATAGGCCTACTTAATATGACAGAATTTAGGTTTGAGTTCAGTTTTGGTGATGCTAAGTTAATGAATACTGAAGACAGAAATATGGAACAGAATTGTTTCTTATTTTCCAGAATACATACAAAAAAATACCAATTCTCTCTCCGTGGTATACACCTGAAAAATAACAGCAATTTCAAATCATGTGGACAGTTTGGGATTTAAGAAACAAACATGCATGTAAATGATCTTCTTTTCAATGAGACATTAAATAATAACGAACAATACAATCATAGCAATTCCAAATCAACATCCAACTGAAGACCCCTATTTTATTAGTACTCTAACATGTGTTTCACGTTATCTACAGAGTTCAATTCAAATGTAATGCACTTTTGAGTTGCTCAAATATTTTCATTTGTATTATCGTCCGCTTTAAGCTGACATAAATAAATACAGCGAGTCCACGGATCCAGTCCTTCAGTGGCGCGATGATATAAAAGTCTTTATATTCAATCTTTATAATCTATAAATTCGGACAAAGTCTGTGTGTGTGTGTTTTTTACTGGTATCCAAGCGCTGATGCTGTGGTGAGTCTCTGACCGTACAGTGCATAGGGAGAGTAATAAGGACCGGTGGCGGCAGGCACCGGAACCGGTGCGCCGGGAGTAGGCAACGGACTCTTTGAATACGGGTGATAGCGGCTGCTTAGTCCTAACGCGTGATGCGGACTCCTAAGTGCCAGTGTCCCGGGGCTCCCAGGGGCTCCTGAGGGCGGCATGTGCATATGGCACGCCATAGCTGCGGCGGCAGCACTAGCTAACGATGATGAACTGTGATAACCCGATATCAACTTGTCGCTCCCGGTGAACGCGGTGTGCGTCCGCAGGTGGTTAAGAAGTTCTTCGGAGGACGAGAAACGCTTGTCACAAGGTCCGTTAGCTGACACCCAGTTACACACATGCGGTAGCGGGTCGTTGGGCAGCATGAAGCCATATGGATACAAAGGGTGTCCACCAAAAGATGGCGGCGAGGAGTGAACACCGTGCAAAGGGTGTGTGGGGTACATGAGTGGATATCCGGACTTCAAAGCGGCCGCGGCCGCCTGGTCGTGTGTGCAGGTAGCACCGGCTGCACTGGCTAAGTGGCTGGCACAGTGGTAACTCAAGCAATAAGGGTCTCTACACAGGCTAGCAGACATTATGGATGGAGGGGATGCCCCGGCGAGGGGGCTTGAGCCAGCTTTGCTGCAGCCCAGCGAGCTGGCGAGCTGTGCGTTGACCAGACTTCCACCGTGGGGCAGGAAGTGCTGGGGATAGCCGGCGTAGGCCCCAGCTAAACTTCCAGGGTACGTCATGCCAGCCGGGGGTAGAGGGAAAACAGTCTGGCCGGGTTTGTACGGAGAAACTGGAGCTACAAGTCCTGACCCCAGGACGGATGCTGAGGAAGAAGAGGTGACACACGAGGACTCCGACGTCGCTGCTTTGGATCCTAATGTGGTCTCCTGGTGCTGGTTGACTTCCACGTTAATTCCGGCACAGCTCACGCTTATCCGACTGTGGCTGACGCTGGTCGGTGCAGATCCATCCGAGGTGCAGTTTTTATTACAATCAGACTCTTTCTTTTCATCTCGCTCTCCCTTCCCGTCTGACGGCATCGGTGAAGCCGAAGTGCTGGAATTAGGACTGCCAGTCCTGGGTGTGAACGGCTGGCAGGTGGCGCTAGGCACACGGAAACCAGATTTCTCGCCGTTAGACACCGCAGAGGACGAGTCCTTCTTATCCGCTGGCTTTGAGTACGGCTTGAAGCTGGATTTGTCTTCCACGCCGATGTCGCTCAGTTTTAAAGGACCAGATTTCGACTCTTTCTCGGTAGATCCGTTTGATGTCACCGAGGAGAGTTTGGAGGAGGGCGGAGGGTCCGGTTTACCGATCTGGGAGCATGTTTGCGCAAGAAGAGCCAAAGGACTTTTCTTGGCGTCGAGCTGCGAGGATAGACAAAAATAAAAGATTTAGACACCTCAAATGTGGGCAAGCGCAGTCGTCACGACGTATTTGTCACAAGGCACAACAAATAAACTTTACTAAAAGACTCGGCTCTTCCTGTTTGGCAATTTTACGCGATCCGAGAATGCGCGCATCGCGCAAAACGGGCTGAAATGGTAAAAACCCCGTGCGTTTACAGTCTAAGCTGAATTAAAGGGGAAAATCGGGGAATAAAATACTGTATAGTATTATAAATATTTAGCTATAAAGTCTTATTAATTGTATCCTTTCTGCTCCGTTACGTCTAACCCAAGATTCCCGTAATGCCCCGTCATTTCTCAGAGAAAAGGAGAATGCGGACTAGTACTAATAAAACGAGCAGCGTAATAAAAACAGCGAATTCGCGTCTTACCTCAATCGGACTGACCGGGGTGGATGGCAACGGCTGGAGATATTCAGGGTGTAAAATGTGTCCCGTGCGTGCAGTAAGCATTTTCAAAATCTTTATGGGAAGTCGGTTAGCTTGCCGTAAAGGGTCCGAAGGAGGGACGGAATGGAGAAAAGGCTTGCAGACGACCGCGGAGTTGTTATTCCGAGAGCTGCTGCTGCTACTTTCCCAGACTAGATCAGTATCACTATTTCTTGAAGCAGAGGGCGATGTGATCATGACCCAATTCTCACGAATTTTGTTGGTGTTTCATTTATCAGATTCATAAATAAAAACTACGCCGTGATCTTCTTTCGAATAGCAGAAATAAAAATAAATAGTATAATCCGTGTGGCGCAGAGCGCGAGGTTATCGCAAATCCGGAGCCGCGTGTGACACCACAGGCATAGCGCGCGCTCTGTCTCTTCCCGTAGGTCCGCGCGCTTGTCCTCCCAAACCAAGAACTGGTAGAAATTTTCACTTCAAAAGCAGCTGAATTAGTCCGAGATTAAAGCCCTTGCCGCCTTCCAATCAAATGGGACCCCGAGGTGATTGGAGGGTCAAGGGGATGTGACGTTCCTCCTTCTGCAAGCGCCTCTATTTTGACAACTTGGGGGAGGAGATTTTACGCAATATGTAGGTTGTCGTACACGCCGCTGCCTGTGTCAAATAAATGAGATTTAAACGGCTCGTTATTCATTTCCACCAGCAGATTACTATGCATTCGCCATCTTTTTAAAAGATGAAAATATAGTAACATAATAGCAATTTCCCTTATATGTGTCTCTTTTGTATGGTTTTATAAGATTAAGCCTCACTTTTATTGATTATAATTAAAACCATCAACAAAAATAGAAAGTTTGTGAGATTCATTGTTTTTAATTATAATTTGTATAAGGAACTGCATTTCGAAGCGTTTGCTTTAATAGCCGACTTTCTACAAAACGAAGTTGTTGCGTGCCTTTAGTCTTTTTTTTACTGTTAACCCAACCTTATTCGAGTAGGCAGAGCAAAAAAATCTAACCATAAACACAAGATCAACGTGTAGTGTTTGAATTCCCCAATCAGACAAGCGTTGACAAGAGCAGACCAATGCAGTGATAGAGGGATGTGAATGTCACATGTTTTCAATATAATATACACCGCCCTTCTATTTCTATCCCCACCCCTCCGTCAGCTGTCAATTCTGCTCGACCGCAATCAATCAGTTATTTGTCAGTTGCTGTCAATCCCTTTCTTACTTCACGTCAGCTTTTGAAGCTGATTATGTGCCGCGAGTGACGGAGAAAAGGGCAAAAGCAGCATCCCGGAGAAGAGTCACTTAATTTGAGGGGCATGTAGTTCTTCTGCTTTTTTAGGTTTGGACATTTTTTTCTTAAAAACTGCGGTACTACAACATATTCCCTGCTATTTAGCTTATTTTCAGTTGAGGCAGAGAAAGAAAACCACACAGGATGACTACAGTAAAACAACCCAGTTTTTTAATTTCGGAAGTATTTTTGACGGCCTTCTTGGCTGATGTAAATATGCATGCAAGAAATATTCAATGCAACTTCAAAAAAGTACAAATAATGATTAATTTATTTGCTTACTGTATAAGCCATGCATCTATTTTTTTGCATGCTGCAAATTGCCTGTTGTCATATTTTACGTTCATAATCATTCAATTAGTTTAACTTATTTTCTTCTACAAGTACATACCGAATTAAAAAGCACGCATTAGATTTTTGGACTGCATGAGCAGCAAGACCTGTTTTAAACATGCTGAGACTAAGTTTCAGACAGGTGTACATATGATAGCTATTTCAAATGACATTTTCCTCGTCTCACATGCAGTTTCAGGTTTTTCCGGACCTGTGTTTTTCACAAATGTGAACTTCGCTAGTATCACATTGCCTCAGGCAAAAACCAACAAAACTTTAACTCACTTGGAGTGTTAAAAGAGACAAGAATACGACAATAATAAAAACCCAGACAGTTTTTCCATTCATGTCAACAAAATTTTATTTACACCCAATAAAATTATTCACTTTATTTGACAATACCAGAAGACATAAAAGAAAGAGAAATGGTCTGTCAGACCTTTGAGAAAAGAAGTTTAAAATGCCTTGAACTATTCACCGCTGAGACGGCTAATCAGTATTGAGGCTCCGGGGCAATCGGGCAGCTTTTCAATGCGCTTTGCCTTTCATCTCTCACTGGATGGAGGCGCTCAATTAAAAGCCTATCAGTTTGTAAGTAAATCAACGCCTATCAAAGTTGTCACATCAAACAAAACGATTATTATTGCAACCCGCCTCCACCATTAATCTCTTTCTGCGGTAATCCGCTTGACAGGTCATCTAGGAGAGCAAGAAAACCTGGAGTGGACAGTCATCAGCGTGAAAGAAATGTATATTTTGTTGGAGTATCTTAGACGCATTGAAAGAGATAACGCTGATCTATGACAAACAATAAACGTTACTGGTTTGCCCTACTTGGCAATTAAATCCTAAAACGGCGTTTTATTTAATAGGCTCAAAACACAACATCTCACCCCCTCTTCTTCTTATAAAAAAACAACAATACTGCTCAAATTTTCCAAGCACATTAACTTTTAAAATACAAAAAGTTTTTTTATTATTATTGTAAAAGCCTATAAACCGTGGCTTTATAAACGTGTAAGGCAATTATTCATCCCATCTCACGCTCTCTACACACTCTCTAAAAAAAATCAATATTTACTGATTGCATTTGGCTTTTGTAACGTAGTTTGCGTGTCTTAATATTTAGGAAATAAGAATTATTTAGCCTTATAACACGCAGGCCTTGCTCGAACACATGCACAAGCCTATAATTTTGAAAAGCCTTGATGGTCGATTTGAAACAAACAGGAAAAATATATATAATTTAGCAGCCTTTTTTCATTATTGTAGTGCATACACATTACGCATTTGTATACGTTTTTGAAAGTGCAAATAGTGGAAAGACTGCTGTATCACTAATACAACACAGATTCAAACACTAGTGTGGATATCGGCCATTTTACACAAGCTGAACGCAGGATCTTTCTTTAGTATTTAAAGATATATGTGACTGTTTTCCGCGGAAGCTGTCAGCGCGTGACACACTGCGCGAGTTATTAGGGCAGAGAAGGGTAACCATAAATTTCCAGCATCGGGCAAACAATTCTCTTTATTGTCTGCATGACGAATGAGCTTCTGAACCAGATACCAAACACTCGGTATTACCCTTAAACGGGAACATATATTTTTTTGGGGGGTCATGATTCATATTATTTACATGCAAATATTGTTTCATATCGTCATGTTTATGCATGACTAAATATAGGCATTCACAAAGCTGCCTGAAGCAGCCGAAAACACTTGTGCAAAACATTTTATGTAGTCAAAGTTAAGGACATTACGAGTTATCAGACGTTTGGTGATGGGTAAAGCAGCTTAGTCAAAGCAAGCAACACAAAATCACAAAATATACAGTATTTATTAAAATTGTAGTGCTTACAAAAACTCACATAAGTACACTGCGGAACTCTTATATTCTTAAAAAAGGAAAACTAAAGATAATTTTGCGTAACGTTTAGGCTACGGAGCGTTTTAGTCCGCTTTCTTTTCTTGCAAAGCATCCAAATAACCAGAATTTAAAAAAAAACGGCTCTTCCTGCACAAACGTTAAACATGCATTAAAAAGCATTTCCTATCATTAACTTTGGTAAAAGAGACTACAATGGACCACTTTACCTGGAATTACACAAACGCGCTCCGATGCGTTACGACAGGTATGACATTTACAGGCAATCCTTTTATTTTTTATAAAGATGATCATTTAATTACAATTCCAATGGCGTCCTATGAAGCACATTTTAGCAGCCTAAATAAGTAAATACTTTATTCTAGTGCGATACGATACGAGATCCTACTAGTCTCCTCGCAGTCTGAGCGTCCAAAACTTCCGCCTGTGGGAGGAGCCGAGGTGACGTCACGGCGCTCACAGGCAAAGCGTTTGTGTCTCTCATGCTGTTTCTCCTGTGATACAACGCTAACAATAAAGCTTTAATGTGTTATTTTAACTCAGGCGATTATTTGAGCACACGACTGGGACTGTTAAATATGATTATCGAGATTATAACACAGTGAAATATGACTTTTGAGTCATTATGCGTTGTATAACACTTTAAACACAGCTACTTTACAAATCTGCCCCAACTTTCAGTGATTTAAACAAATGAGAGCTGTCTGTATGGCTAGCAGCAACGCTACTTCACGGAAACATCCTCGTGAAGATGTTATGAGCAGCTGAAACAGATTTGAGCAATTGAACAGTGGCGCGTGCTTCCGTCCCAGATCAGCTGACACGAGCACGCGGAAGAAGTCAAGCTGCATTCGGAGCGTAGTTTAAAAGTTTATTTTGAAAACATAAAGAACACGTTTCAGTCGTATGAGCTGAAAAAACCTTTGTGGTGGTCCTCGTTTGATGCTACTTTCCTTTTGAACTGTCATTTGACTACAATGGCATACAACGAGTCAATGGTTATTGTGAATGGAAGCCAGGTAAGTGAACTACTAAAAAACCCGTCGTCCTGTGACCTGTATTATGTATTCAACCAGTAGACACCAACTACACAAAGTGTGCGTTTGTTTGTTTTTTGTCAAGACATGCAGTTTCATTTAGGTAGAAACGGGAGATAGGCTATATTTACATATATTTTCTCTAGATAAAAGTATTATTGAAAATATTTATTAAAAAATGCTAAAATTGTTGTTTGACTAACATAATTACAGTGGTTTCATCCACACAACAGTTGTCTGTGACTTATTAATGGTCACAAATACATTTTTGAATCTCCATCAGTTCAGTACGTTTTTTCCTTGTCTAGTATATTTCTTGAAGGAACAATAATTCAGAGTACCAGCTGTGCAATAATACTTATACACTTTCTCTCTCTCCATTGCATTGATGCAGGTGTCTTGCATTGGGCATGATTGGGAAGACTTTCCAGATTTTCTTGGGGAAAAATATGGAGAAGTGGCAAGAAGATTAGATCTCAGCTTCAACCAACTGAGGTAAGTTACTGTTTGTGTCTGAATGTTACTCTTAACAGGAAGTCTGCGATGATGGGAGACGGCGATGACAAGCATGGCACCTATTATGCACATGCTAGATTCCCATATGCATCTGAGAAGGGAGAGACATAATTTTCCCCATCGGTTTTGCAAAAAGGACTGTGGCCCACATTATCCCCTCCGGAAAGACTGAGAATCATCGTTATGGGTAGCTTTTGAATGCCGTGATATAGTCTTAGTACACTTCTGCACTTTTAAGTGTTGTTTGCACATGTTGGCAAGGCACATAAAAGAATTCATATCATGTTTCGTTATTAAATATGCAACATTAGGCTGACGTCAGTTGAGAAAGCCCTTGTGTGAAGTATGTTTCTATCATGCCAAACATTCTAGAACATTGTCATAAATGACAGGATCTTAACCGCATACAACATCTCTGACTCAATCTACCTGTCGCGCATACAGCCACACCTCTGCATTATGTGCAATTTAATACATGCATTATGTGCATTACGTCGTTAGCCATGTCATTGAGACATCAGAGAACGGCGGGTACAGTAGCGGCGTGCCATGCTGTGGCCAGATAAAAAGCCTGATCGATAAATGTGACATGTTAATGCTGAGCAAATGGAATAAAAGATTCCTTTGACAGGACATGAAGAAGCACCTTGTGGCAGCTGGGGAGGGGGATGCCATTTCACCAGCAGGACTAGCAAAGCTGATCTGACAACTAAAAGAGAGGAGATGATGGTTATAAGGTGCCTTTGTTTCAGACTTCTTTTCTTGACCTGTCAGGCCTTGAAGGACTCTGAATGGGCCTCTTTTTGTCATGTGAAAATTGTCGTCTTGAGGCAGTTATCTGTGCTGAAAATGTGGATTCTTCCATTTAATTGATTCGCTTTGCACTGGAGTCTGTCACATTAATAATTGCCAAATCCTGCGCTGCTTCAGTGTGTCGCACATAAATGTATGCTTATCGACGCATTAATATTCCTAATGAGCATTAGTGACTGGCGACCTGGATGAAAACTGTAGTACCCAGAGCTATGGATATTCAGGTGTAAAATTTTGTCACGTATGTTATATGGTCAGCTATCAAATGCACAAGTTATATAAAGTTCTATACGGACAGGTGTTTCTTTATTCTTCATCGGACAGCATGAATTCACACAGTTAGTGGTTTGTCCTGGTGTTTATTCTTTAGTGCAATGCTCTTCATTGCATCAGTTTCTACTGTAATGTTTCCTAATAGTTTCACCATACACATAGTAGTGAAATATGCATGGTTGCTACAAATAGAAACGCTTGGACTGTGGTTTATTGCCTTTGCTGAGCCATTATGCTAACATCAAATCATTTAGAACTTTTTATGTATAAGATAATTAACAGAATAGTTGGAAACATCAATAGGCTATTAATGGGAATGCTGCTCGAACAATATCGTGTTCATTGTATTTCCATTAAAACACTGCAGGATTTGCATTAGCCATGTAGTGACGTTCATGCAGAAGAGTGAGGTTTTACCACTTATGTTTTAGAATAACCCCAGTCTTGTTCACTTAGAGTCACACTGCCAATAAAGATGATTTTTGGCAACGGGGCTTGTCAGCGGAAAGCCTCCCTCTCTGACATCTGTATGTACAAATCAAACACAGAATGCCAAAGCTGGCTCTGAAATCATTTTCTTTATTACCACTTCAAGGAGCTTTTGAGTAGAACAGAAGGTTCTGTCACTGAAGCTGTTTTGGTCATATGCTTTGTTGGGGTTAGGGTTACATTCAGTGTGAAATTTAATTTATAAAGAAGCATGTGATCAGAATAAAGTGAGGATGTGGCCTACAGTCAGGATTTCACTGCTGCTTCTGCCATGTTCACACAAAGACCCCACAGTAAGAAGTTAATAGACAGACATCCTGCCCTCTAGCATGAGGACTTAAATATGTGAACATGACAAAGTGATGGAAAGGTTCTTTTGTTGTCCTCAGGGCTGCCACAAGACAATCTGGGTCATCCAGAAATGATCATTTATACGGGATGTGTCACGGTAGTTGACTAGTTATCTCGATTGACTAGTTTTAGATTTTTTTTAAGCAATAGTTTGCAAGGCAAATCCCTGTATGGTTACATCTTTTAAAAGGATGCTTCACTCAGAAATTTGGCCATTGTGTTGCCATGAATGTTGTATTGTACTGTTTGTAAAGTTAAAAACAGCCTAACTTTAATCAGTGCATCTTGAGACATCTGCATCCTGATCTGTTCTGTTCCGTTTTTTTATTTTTTTTAATAATAAAAAATACAAAAATGTGTATGATTAGGGTGAGGTGAGGCCAGAGCAATTCAAACGAATAGTCAACTTAAATATTCACCATTTACTCACCCTTAATGTTGTTTAAACTGAAATCATGATTTTGCCATTGTGCAAAAAAAAAAAAAAAATCATTATTTTTTAACATTAAAAAAAAACTGAATTAACTGTTTTTGGAAATAAACTCTTCATATTTTATGTTAATTTATTAAATCAAATAGTAATGTGTATATATATATCTATATATATATATATATATATATATCTATATATATATCTCTAATAGAAATATTATGCATTATATGTATTTTTTGTAATGAAAATGTATTGCTTTTGTCCATAATTCTTTAAAGCAATACCATAAGGGATAGACAATTCTATTGTGTTCCCTAGAGAAAGACATATGAGTTGACAGTTACAAAATTAATTATTTTTGTATCCAATTCAAAATTTTTATATGCATCAATCAAATCTGCCTAATTTAATGAAATGTATAATTAAATATTTTGTTGCATGTTATGGATTACATCATGATACCTGTAAAGATCAGTTCATAGAGTCAAAATTCAGTCATGTTACTATTTTGAGAACTTTCTAAATAGAGGTTAGATGTTCAGTAAGAAGACACAGTCACCACAGTGATGTACCACCCCTAAAACCATGTGCACATATGCAGGCTATGTTACCTGATGTGAGAGGTGTCAGAGAGAATCTCTGCGAACACGCATGTGAAATCACATTCAGTTTATCAGACCTTTCGCAAGGTGCCTTTTGTGTGGCTTTAACGTTGAGTTGGTATGAAGGTGAAACAGTACCTTTCTCAAGACTAGCCATGAAAAGGTATTAGATCATTGACAGGAGTAGTAATCCCAGGTCAGGGATTGCTGTCAAAGTGTCCCCTCCAGTGTCCTAGACATGCGTGGCTTTGCGGTGAGTGGATGGTGAAAGCAAAGGGAATGTTATTGTCTTGTCTGGTCCTGTCCAGATGAGGGGTAAACATGATGGCCCTCAGTCATGCAGAGGAACGAAGCGGCCGTGAATTCCTCCTCGGTGTCGCTTTCTGTCTAGGAGGTCCGACAGTCTGTCTGTCATCAGATTCAGCTTATTACACCACCTTACATATGAGCCAACAGCCAAATCAAGGAGAATATATTTCAAAAGGGAAACTGTTCTAAGTTGTATAAAGCTTGAATGTAAAAATCAGGCATCCAACAGAATTTAAAATGATGCTCATGACTGCACAGCTGGACTCGAGGTCTTGGAATTGGAGATGGCTAGTTAACATCCAACGCGTAAGAGTTTCCGCATTAACTCGCACAAAAACCCGCGCTCACCTGCGTATACGTCTTGAAGGCAAATCAAATATGCTAACTTGCGTTTTCAAATGGAGCCGCTTTAAATGTAGACAGCCTGTCACAATGAGATGCAAGTAGTCTGATGAAAATGGAACAAAGAAGACAAAGTACGGTGGCTGGGTACACCGAGAAATGAAATATAACCTTGTATGGACTGTCAGCAATGTCGTTTTATATTCATATCTAAAGCACATTATAGTATTACACTCCAGCTCATGCTTCACTCATCTGTCTCTCTTCATTCGTCATGGGCGAGACTTTGTCTTTCAAGCCCTCGCGCGCCAACACCAGAAGGCTCCTGTTAATTGACAAATGAGAGCCTGCGACATGAAGTGCTCCCTCAACATCAGAGCAAGGTGGAGTCTCCTTTTTGATGGGGCTATTATTGGCATAAGCCAGTAAAACGCATCGCTCTTCGCCAAAATGAGAAGTGACAACGGTAGAAGGGCCTGTCATTGTCTTCCGGGTGTGTTCAATCTACGGCTGTGCCAGTATGTAGATAAAATGTCAGTTAAGAGTACGAGGGAGAAACTGTCGAAATGAAGTCGTCAAATCACTTAGCCCGCAGAGGGTATGGAAATTGAGGCTTTTGTGGAAATGAGAATTTTCCATATCTGATCTATCAGGCTTATTTAGCGCTAATATTTGGGAACAGCCCAGGCTGTTTGGCTTGCATTAGAAGAGGATACTGCGTTCCTCTAGCCCTGTCTAGTTTGTTAGACGGGCGCAAGCGGCGGAAAAGGAATTTATGCATTTTCATTCAGGCTGCCGCTCTTATAAATCAGCTATGAAGCAATAAAACCTCATTTAATTTCTCCCGGAAAATTTGTACCTCCGTGATTGCTTCAAGAGAGGATGAGCTGACAGGCAAAATTGTGAGAATACAGAGAAACCATTTTGGATGCATTATAGTTGACGTGTTTGTTACTTGCTGCTTTGCTAATGGATAATTTAAATAAGTTCAGTGTGTGGTGGCGGTGCGTTTTTGTTCCAGTGTGAAGACATGACCCAGTTACGGTAAAAGGGAATTGTTTTAAGGTCAAAGCAAACATGACTTTAAACGAAAGAGAGAATTTCTTCTTAACCAAAAGTTGGAGCGAGATCTTGACCGATTTGTTTTTGGGCCTGCATCATTATGATTTATGAATGCATTGCAACTTTAGTCGGATTGAAATGGTAACTTGTGTTTTTGTTCTCACTTTAAATGATTTAATTACCTGCATCACATGTACTTGGACAAATAACAATAATTTTTTGCAAAAATTGTAACTTTCTCACTGCCATACCTCCATTCCCATGCACTGTTTACTTCCAGTTATCGTTCATCTTTACAATTATTCTGTTGTAACAGCAAAAGGAAGGCATGCCCTCATCTTGTCTTGGTATTTCCAGCCGTTTCTAATGTAGATGGCCATAGCTTGACAAGCCACACGTCTTTGTCTCTTCTGTGTGGCAGTTTTTCCTGCTCTTTGTATAAACAGAACTGTGCTTGATTGCCCCGGGAAGAATAAAATCCAGTTGATGTGCAGTGTCTCTGCGGCCGCCAAAACAGGCACCGTCCTCTGTCCAGCCAACGAGAGGGGAACATCATCAAGTCCTACCAAATTAGTTTTGAAAAGTTCTTGCGGGCAAATCATGCTTTCTGTATTTTGGTTAGATGACAATCTTGTATCTGATAAAAAAAAAAAAAAAAAAAAAAACATTTTCTTCCACATATTACTGCCAAACCACAGCAATATGGTATTTGTTTAGAGGTCTGTACTTCTGTCCCGTCTGGATGGCAAACGTTAAAGCGCAGGTATGAATGCACAGACTGACGCTAGTTTTTGGACTCGAACCGCAGGCTTAAGGACCCACTAAATGAGAAAAGCTTTCAAGATGCTTTCTGGTAGATGTTGTTATAATGAAATGTCTCTAAGTCTCATTTCTAATTCGACTTTCCAGGAGCGTTCCTTGTTGAGTGGTGGAAAGGTCTCCGCGTTGTCAAACGATCACTAATCACCCCGTGTTTATCTCACAAACCACCTAGATTGTAAATGTCAGCTCTGACTTGTGTACTTTGCTTTTGAAATAATGCTCTCAAGACTGCTGCTCTGACATCTCGAATGAATGAACGGCTTCATTGTTGTAGATGTTTATTCCACAAAAAAAATCTCGTTAAGTACAAAATGATTTTACATGGCTTTCCAATATCATCTTCACCTATCGGAATTGGCAATAAATGTTCTGCGGTCTGATGCCAAAACAGTCCTTCTATTCTGAGCATAAATCACAGTTGGTGCAACAAAAGAGCCCTGATGGCAAAAGAATTAACTTTAAATCATTATCAGCATTTCCATCAGCCAAGTATCTGTTCAGGACGCGCTGAACAGCCCATCCAGGCGCATCTCAAACCGCCGGTCTTGAATGGAAGGGAACGTCTTTATGTTCTGTTTTTGTTCAAATTAAATATATATTGGGCACGGACGTCATTCTCTCTATAACTGCATCCCTGTTTTATTGTATACCCGAAGACGGATGGTGTGCCTGTGACATAGTGATTTACAGGCCCTCAGTTTTCTGTGGCAGGGCTTTAGAGAGGATAGCTGACATCCAGCCAGCACTTTGGAGGGGTAGAATAAAAGCTGACGTTTTATTGGCTTTAAGGAAGAGAGAATAGGAAGGCCGGTCACACAGGGGAGAATAATAGTTTCTGTACTTTATTTTTCTCAGGCCCTGCCAGCTGTCACGGAGCCCCCCAAAAAACGGAGGAGAAATTTATAGGGTGTTATTTAGAGACATGTCAGCGGTAATGACTACAGCTATGATTTCAATTATCACCCACTAAATGTAGCTTAATTCACTGTGTTGGTGAAGCTAATGAGTGAGCCTGACATCATTTTTCAAAAACTCGATACCGTGCTATTTTAATATTTTATGTTGACCGTTGGTTTAATTTTCCTCCCTCACGTTTGGCATTGTGGAAGGCTCGGTCCCTCATGGGCCGTTGTACCGTCAGCGTTATGTAGTTCAAAGTCTTCCCAGGGATATATTTTTCCATTGACAGAAATCCAATTAGTTTTAGTACACAGTCTGGCTGAATAAAAAGACTCTTAAAATCTACAATATGTTTCCTTAGCGCTTTAGCAGAGCACAAACCCGGTGATGGATTTTTATAGCCTGACCTGATGGGGCCCTGCATGGCAGACATGCCTGACTCCCTTCCTCTGTTTTGACATGTTTAGAAACAAACGGGTTAGACATCATTCTCTCTTCGCTTTGGAAAGCGGTCCGTCACTATATCGCGTCGCGTTCGGGTTCTCATTCATGTTGATTGATTATCGCGAAGCTTAATCCACAAATGGCTTTAACATCATGCTAATGAAGAAGGATGTTTAATTCATCGCTGACATGTTTAGCGAAACGCTATTTGCGCTGTTTGACCTGCGTCTGGAGCGCCGGCTGGCATCTGGGCTGCTGGTATGATGTGGGTTACAGGTGGAGCTACAGGCCTAACGTTAAATCTGTGTTAGTCCATGGTTCGCTGCCAGTTTACGTCCTTTATCACGCAAAGCCATCTCGCTGATTAATGATGTAAGCAACTCGCAGGCATGGAACTTATTAGTGCTTTGAAGCAAAAAAGAGCCTGCCATACTTTAACTTCCCCCTGGACCTTTCCCAAAGGGAAAAAAAAAGGAGGTTAGCAGTTTGGAAACGGAACAAAGGATTCCCCCTCGGTACTATCCTCTCAATGTGCTTGCTTCATGACACTTTGTCTCCCACAGTGTCTCCTAGCGAGCCGGTTCTGAAAAGCGAAGACAGATACGCTGGCTTTATCTTGCCAAGATTTGAAAAGAAGATTGTAGCGCCTTCTTATGTTTTGAAGTTTGGGGGCAGTTCTTCAACCGGGCGCTGTGATAAATGTTAACGCTGTGTGAATTTGTCCAGCCACCGTAAAACACTCTATGAACCCTGTCGTTAGGAATTTACCCTTCCAAGCACTCGTTGTTATTAGAAAATATTTGCCGTAACAGTTTGCGGATAGATGCTGCCCAGAATAATAAGTCAGCCACAGTGTTATGATTTCTGTTAAACAGTGGTGTGCCACCTGGAGAGTGATGAACTAGAGGGTACTATCCAAATCGCTTGCTTTGCAAACGTGTACCATCCCAGTTTCTTTTTTTTTCTCTTGGCCAGCATACTAAAACCATACAGGGGTATAAACAGCTGCTGCAGATTTTGAACACAGCTGCAACACATTTCCCCCGCGTTTTTAATAATGGGTGTATCATAAGGGAACATTTTTAACCAGTTAGAAACTAACATGATCATTCTTAACACCTGTTGGATTTTTTTATGTTCTTACATTATTGATGATAATCTCAGCAAACTATCAGACCTGAATGCTGAAAGTTTTATTGCACATACTCCTTGAAACTATTTAGTGTGGTATTTTATTAGTTTGTTTGCCTGTATTCACTTTTACAGTGCAGAAAAAGACTTTCATTGCATTTTAAATCAAAATTAATCAATTGTTTAAATGTATAAGTCTTTTATTTTCATTTTTTTTATACTATTTATCTAAAATTCAGTCAACATGCAACATGACGTTATTGATTATCATCCATTGTGACATGCAAAAATGCTGTTTTATTAGATTAAATATCACCATATGGTGTCTGTAGCCGTTTGATAAATCTGTGGCGTCTTTGTAGCATACACACCGTAACATAACAGTTTTAATTTTTCTGTTGATTATGAACATTAATGTAGAACTCATTAGAGTAGAATACATACATTTT
>JAUMHG010000055.1:3428943-3448109 GCA_032359395.1 Enteromius anoplus | reverse complement strand
ATTTTATTTAGTTTTCTATTTTCCCTAAGTCTTATTGTGAAACATTTATATTGCTCATGACCAACATTTAGCCTGATTTAATTTCCCTTTACATTTTTAACTCTGTTGTAAGGTGGACAGTGACAGCGCCTGTTGAGTGACAGCGTTTTGATGCTGTGAAGATAGTTGGACTCCACCCCATATCTTTCTCTGTGTCTGCATCAGAGAGCACTCTGGGACTTATTGTCAGCCGGTGTTTCCTTGATGGGGTCTAATAATACCGAGCCTTTTTTCCCCGCCAAGGTGATAGAATCTCCCCTTGCAGAGCTGAGAGGACCCCTGTGTGCTCCTCCGCAGTAGCCTGTGTTCTCTGGCAGGGCTGGAAGCCTGGCAGCTCCACCCTATGGCTGTCCAAACAAGGTTTCACTACAGGCGCCAACATCAAAAAGATCCGCTCAGAGGCTGCTGGAACGCCAAACTGCGGGATGTTAGCTTTATTTATTTACACCCTCCTAAAAAAGCGCGCTTGGCGGTAGCTGCTCCTTTTTACCTTCATGGGTATTTTGCTCTCTGTCATTACCTGCAAATTTACGAGCGCGGCCCTGATTAAATGCCCTGGTATGCTCATAAAGACGGCCATTGTGAGCCAAAGAGATGAAAATGTAAGCAAATGAAGGTAGTTTTTCTGATTTGAATAATTAAAGCTGAGGAATGAAAATAGACAAAGATGTGGTCGTCTAGGCCGAGATGTTAGCTGCTCTGTCTGTGGCATTAATCATTATTTTAAGACTAGAAAACATCAACAAAAGAGCACTTAAGGTAATTAAAGTTTTGTTAGTATTTAAGACCAAAGTGAAATCTTGCACAAAGCATGAAAAGGCCCCGAAACGCGTCGCTGCTTTGGTTCTGGGCAGCTTAACAACGGAGTGAGAAGTATAATTAGAAACCCTCCACTAGAGCACGCAAAATATAAAAGATCCTTTCAATTCACTTCGCGGTTATGGATAGGGATAGACAAGTCAATAGAGAATAAAGTGTGTTCAGCCACCTACCCGTACAAGAGCCAGACGGATCATTGCTTCATGTCGCTTCGAATCATCTAAACATAGAAGTTTTAGAAGTGGACGCAATGTGAAAATGTAAATAAACTTTATAGGGGTTGTGGGTCAAGCTCAGTTCGATTTATAGTTTTGGCATTCACCCCATGGCCATCAGTCATCCCCTCCCTCCCCCGCTAACTCCAGCCAAGCCCCTGATCACAAGACCTTCAGCTGAACTACAGCTGACCTGCTGGATCTGTGACCAGCTGCGCCTCAGATGCCTTAATGAGAACCATTCAGCCTTCTTAATAATTGTGTGACTATCGAGCAAGTTCTTTCTCCCTCTCGTCTCTTTCTCCCCGCGAGCATGCAGAGCTGCTCTGGGCGTTTCGAGGACAAGCGGCGGTGATGTCACCAAAGAGCCTTGGAGAGCACCTGTAGTTATTTATGCTCATGCTAATGGCTGTAAAGACTATACACGCAAACAGTTTCGTCGGAATAGACGACCTGAAGAAGCGACCCAGTAGCAGTAATAACAGCAGGATCTGTGTGCGTTTCAGAATCCAAAAACCCAAATTTGCACTCACAAAGAGCTGAATGAGAGTAAAAATTGGCTTTGGCAGCTAAATAAATCATGTATTATGCAGCTGTTCCTAATAAATACACCTTTCAGCTGGTGAGTGACTCATTCTAAGTACAATTGCAGGAATGATTCAAAATGATATTCAAACTGTCTACCTGTTGTGTCTCATGCCGATTCTGCTTGCCTTCTTACAACTAAAAATAAAATGATCAAATTAATCAGAATTATTAATTTGTTTTATTTTGTGTGTAGCCCAGTTAATTCGCCATTCAGCAAATCAAGTTTAGGTTTATGAGGTGTCCATCCCACTATGCTTCTAATCATGAGTTTATTTGTTTATTTATTTGTTGTTTAGCTTCAGTCAAAGTTTATCTCTTATCTATTTAGTCTAAAATAAACAAATAACAAAGGCAAGAATACTTTTATATTATTATTACTTATACTAATTTATATTATTACCAATACTATTATTATTAACAAAGTACTGTTTCATGGTGAGTAAAAAATATTTATGAAGCTAAATGGACTGCCATTGGTCAATGTTTGAAAATATAAAAATAATAATCAATAAGCCTAAATAGTTTCCGTTTTGTTGCCCACTTACTTTCCATTTAGCAAATTTAGTTTAGAATGATTTTTCTCTTAATTAATATTAATGAGACGGTTGTACAGATATGGTCTGTGTGTACAACTTTTTATGTAGTTCCTATGCATCAGATCATAATTTTTGTTAATTTATTATTTTTGCTTTAATTTGTAGCTTCAGTGGAGATTTCCCCCATCTATAAAAAAAAATAAACAAATAAATAAATAATTTAAATTTTTTTGTTATAAGGGCAAGTATAATTTATTATAATTGTTATATAAACATACAAAGTATAGTTTCATGGTTAGTAAAAAATATTTATGGACCACTATGGACTGCCATTGACCAGTGTCTTAATTTCGAACCCTGCCAAAAAACTACTCAAAAGAAAAAAAAATAATGTTCCTTTGAGAAGCTGCTAACTTAGCTGCAGCTGTTTTACTCGATTGCTTTTATATTGAATTTGTGCTTGTTTTTCAATCAGCCTTTTTAAAACGTTAATTGTGTTGCGTAATCTATTTCGCGCGTGTATTTGGCTTTTTGATAGGTCGACATATGCCTCATCCTACATTTCCAATGCTTCACTTATGAAAGTGATTAATGTGTAGAATTATACAGGAAGCTGTGTGAATGTATATTCCTGAAGGGTGAAAATGTGCTTAATGTTGCATAAACATAATAGAGTTGGCAACCTTTCAACACTTCCTTCTGGAGTGTATCATTGAGCTGTATTAAATAATGTGGAGTGCCGCAAAGGCTAAATCAAATCTTAATAAGGAGTATGGGCCTGTTTAAGCAAAGTGACATTTTGCTTAATTGTGCTCCATAACAGTCGCAATAACATTGCTTCGATAAGTTGTTTGCTTTCTTGGCGTCTTGATAAATGACCAACTGGGACAAAGGCCTCACTGAAACGAAGGTTTTTCATGTCTAGGTATAGATAGAGGGATTGTGGCTAAATTAACTAAAGCTTGCCTTGGATTTGCTTCATTTGTATACAAACATATTGGTTTGATAGATGAGCGGTGGCCTTCGCTTTCATCACATTAAATACAGAGGGATGTGGCGGTCTCTCTGCCGATAAGAGTTCATGCACTTGTCTTGGCATTAGAATAGGAGGGGACACCTGCCCGAACTCCTCTCGATCTCCTGCAGGGCCCTTTGATCTGGGTGACAGTTTGACTGCATTAGTGGGAGTGTCGCACTTAATCCCCGGGCTTCCCACCCTCCTTTTTTGGCCTGAGCTGAGGCCTGTCCTGGGAGCATTCACTGGGCTAAATCTTAATCAAATAACCGCACCAATTCTGCAGCGAGAGATTTAAGAAGCGTTTAAGAGGGGGTCACTCTTCTGATTGACAGCGGTTCACACAGACTTAGTGTTGTGGGTCAAAAACAGAGGATTTTGAAAGGCTAGAGCGGGAATTAGATCTTTAAATAACCTCACTTTGGGGTTAGTTTCACTTGAAACCTTTGCAAATGTGTTAATGTCACAAAGAATAGTGTTAGAATGAAAGTATTGACTAGTCTTTGAGTAAGTGCTATCAGCTATGTTGGTTTAGTGATTTAAGTGCGCTCTCCCATCGATTTCTCCATGTATAATGACCAGTGTAATAGGTTGTACCTCAGAGAGCGACATACTCGATGCATTTCTCCACATCTATAATCGTACTATCATTTTCTTGCACATCTTGCACTGGGAGGAATGCTGGTTGTCCAATCAAACGGTAGCCACAGGATCGTTGTGCACTGGGAGCGTCTCTGTATGTTTACCAAAGTTCAGAGGTCAAGGGTCATGAAGAGAACACACTGGTGCTAGAGCTTGTTTATGAAGCCAGGCTCTCATAGAAGGCAGATGACTTGCATGCACTAACATGTTTATCTCTGCTCTCGTCTTGCCATTGTTTTCCTAAGCGCTAAAGTGTTATCAAGGTCTGAAATAGCAGCGCGTAAAGAAAAGAGCCTTTGTTTGGAGTCTGAAGTGTCTGGGTTATGTTCTCGGCTCTGCAAATAACACAAATAACAGGGTTCGTGAGATTCATCCTATCAGCTATCATCTGCTGGTTTAATTTACTTCGGATGTGTTATTTATGGGTTTCACATCTGTCTCGTGTTATGTTTTACATTATAGTGTTCAAGACTTAAGTCACCTAAGCCAAAGACATTTTAATCCTCACAATTCCTCTTAAAAGTACGCTCAATAGCATGTAGTTAGTGACAAAGATTAAGTTGTAACATGTATTCATTTTAAGTTTGTGGCTAAAAACCCAATGAGCCAAAAATGCTTGTAATGCAATGAATTGTTTTCCATAATTAATTGAGATATGATTCTGAAGTAAATGAACGGAAGTGAACTTTTAGTTATTCATGCAAGTTATTTAACTAATTTCTTTGGGTTTTTCGCCATTGTTATTCACTTTTTTTCTTCATTTTTGCGTAAATGCATTTGCATACTGTGACAAATATTTGTCTCTAGTAACACTATTATTACTTCTCTGCCTTTTGCAACAGGCAAAGGGGTAAAAGCTTCATCTGGCCTTTTTAGTTTATTAGATTTTTAATTTAAACAAATATTTTAACATTTCTTTGCATGCTGTTTATGTTGTTTGAATTGTAAATGCAAATCCATTGCTTGATTGATCATACATTTAGGCCTGGCTCCATGGACAGGGCTTAAGTTAAGCCAGGATTAGGTCATAGTTCATTTGATAAAAACTTTACTGGTGTGCATCTTGAGACAAATTAGTTATACTAACATATTTGAAGATCAGTCAGTGCAAGTTTCTTTCAGTTGAAACCGCCTAGAGTCTGGGACTAGTCTGTGAAACAGGGGTTTAGAAAGCAGGGGAAAAAAATAAGAAAACAAACAGGCTTTTTTAACATCAGATTTAACTGTTTTAATCAGATTTTGTGTGTGTGAGACGTAACCTTTAAAAGTATTTACTTTTTTATATATATATATATATATATAAACATTTTTTCTTTATTGTTTTGATTGATGCAATTATGATGGCTTGCAGTTTGCAGTTTATTTTAATTTAGGCTTGCAGCTCATACGGCAGCTGATGCCTTCAGATCTTCACAAACAAGAAGTGAAATTCAGATGTTATGAATTAGAATGCAGATGTCATCCCGACTGCATCCTCATTAATATCAATCATTTTAACGGCCTCCAACTCATACCGATTGACTAACACAAATGAGCCATCAGACGCTCAAATGGCAGAGACAACTCAGGCAGAATTATTAACCAGTTTTCTGTTTGTCATTCTCTATTGATTTTTCTACCTGGTAGTTTATTTCTGGCAGTAAAAATACACCCTCTGAGAGGATTTACCGCTTCTGAAGGCCTTGCCTGCCGGGGCTGCCATTATGAACAGATGAAAGCTTGGAGGGGAGCTGCAGTCCCGGTGCAGTGTGGGATATTGTTTAAATAGCGTAAAAAAGGGCCTGCTCATTTACGCAGCCGGAGCGCAGGCTGGGAAAAACGCTGCTGTAATCCTGCTTGTAGCAGGTGGCGCTGCCTTTAATATCGGTGTAAAACAAAAGCGATTCTCTGCTAGACCTCAACTTTTTTTTTTTCTCTTAAATCTTTAAATGAGAGGATTGACTGCCTGGTGGCCACAAAATGGGAGCGGGGCTTTTATATGAAGTTTAACCAGAGGAAGACGGCAGGAGTTTTTTACCTTTTTTGTGTTTTTGAGGTGAAGCCGAGGACTGATCCAGTGCTGTCAAAGTGGAGCGGTCTCTCTCTCTCTCTCTCTCTCCCTTTCCGCCTTTCGTTTGGTCTATCTTTCGAATTACCTGCTGGGTCCGAGCTCTTTTATGCTCTTGTTGTGACAGGTAGATTTATAAGGCTTGAAATTTGTACAAATCAGTTGTCATTCACCGCGAGCTGTCAATGTGTCAAGCTGTCAGGCCTGCTGTGAGGGGCTGCCTGGGGGAGGGAGGGGGGATACGTGAAGGGGGCAACTGCAGAGAAAAGAAAATGAGTTCAAACAGACCTGAAACGGAGCTCCATTCTTCCTTCTCCGTGCCCCTGCGGAGGCGCCATTGATTTTCCTTGATGTTGAGCAACAGCGTGCCGAAAATGACATGCCTCCTTCACCAATCTAGCTCGCTTGCTTATTGTCTTTTAAATGTCAGGAAATCATTTAGAGGAGAATGCCGGGTCCTTGAGTTCTGCGGGGTCTCATTGGTGAGCCGTGAACGCTTCAGAGGCGCATCCTGTTTGTGTGTTTGAGCGTACGTGTGATAGTGGAGTCATGCTGTCGCGTTGATGGGTCTGACTGTCTCTCTCGTTCAAATGTCCCAGCATGAGACGAGGTGTTCCTCGGTGAGGGCGGCAGAGCCCGGCTGTACAGGAGATGGGCGGCTCTGACAGGAAGTCTCTCTCCAGCCCTGCTAGATGACTAAAAGCTCCCGGTTTTCTGTCTGAACGTGATCGGGACAGTAACCCGAAATGCGAAACTTCTGATATTTTCTCTTCGGTTTGTTTTCCAGTTCTGCGTTTGACAAAAGTCGCTCGGCAGATTTTCTTTCTATTTTTTTTTTTGAAGATTTTCAGACTTCAGTTGCGTTTGCTGTAGCATATGAAAGGGTCTCTTTGAGTTCACCTTGTGAACCCCACTGCCCCCGAATCTAAACACGGTGTGAAACATTTGTCACGTTTAATATGATTTAATTGTCGGTGGCATGTTTTTGCTACAGATTTACAGTAAGAGCCTCAGATCGGGGTCAGTGTTTTGAAAGCCTTAACTCATTCGGGATGCTGTTTGACAGCACCAAGCGTTTCAGTGAATATTAATACTATAGTGTTCCGCCAAGTAAAATTTGTTCTGTCAACGACAGGATCCTTTAGCGTGTATGTTTTTCTGTTGATGGAACGAAATCCACCCGGATGACTCCTCAGCCGATTATTGACGTGACAGGCACTTTATACTATGTGGCTCCTTTGAAAAAGAGCTCTCCGGACCACCTTTGCTAATGTTGTCTGAGAAAACTGACACAAACGTTCACCGAATTTAGTTTGAGAACCGGCTAATGTGAGCGATGAGGCCTTGATTTCCCTGCTAGAGCAGGTTGGCGAACATCCAGCCTCTCCTCCACATACACATCTGGGTTGTGTTGCTTTTGCTTTAATTAGCCTTATGATTTCTTCCTCCCCCCCCTTTTTTTTGGAAGCGGTTAACTGATCTATCATCGGTGGAAGCGAGTCAAAAAAAGCTGCCGTTCGGGGACAGAGCGGGAAGGTGACACTTGAGCAACAGTCGGTACCAAGAGGTGAAAAATTAATCAAAGATTTCCATATCGCCGTGAGCAGCTGGTCGGCCTGGCCCATGTGCCTTTGAGCGGGAGGTGTCCGCTGAGAGAGGGGCATGACGCAGCCCGAGTTTGTCTTGCTAAAGCGCAGCTGTCCAAAACATGACAGCTACAGCATTAGCGAGGCCATTAAGAGGTGTAGAACATTTCCAGGGAAATGATTTGAAAAATGACAATGCAGGCTCCTGCGCAATATTAATTACAACGAGCGAGTGCAGCAAATAAGTTAAAATCTGGCAGTGCGGAACATAAAGCGATGGGTTATTTTGTCCTCAGCTGCCTCATGTTCGAAATTTGTGGGGCATTTTCACACGTTTATCCGTTAAAGAGGATTTTGTCTGTGGCTGTACTGCTGCAGCTGCCTTTTTCTGCTGGTTTCGGATTCGGTAGGTTCAAGGTATTCAGTCAGTTGTTACGCAGCGCTACATTTATTTTGAAACCGACATCAATGGTTTTGATCTCATTGATGTATATACAGTGACCTTTTTTGATCTGAGGAAGTTTACCCATTTAAAAAGGCTAGTCTTTATTGTCCGAATGCTTTGGGTTGCTAATAGCCCTTGTTTTACGCTGAGCTTGCATTCACTTGCTAATGCTTGTTAATTGTTAAGAACCTCATTTACACATCTTAAGTAAAGTGTGTTGCACTACAAGGATGTTTTAGATCTTAGAACTCAGTTTGTTTATCCCCTCACAATAGCTGTAGCAGATGAATGGTATCACAAATGTGCCAGCCCTGTAGGTTAGTTAGTTCACACAGACTTTGTTTACTGATTTTTATGTTGGTAAATACTTGAATTTTCTCAAACTGTCAATCAAAAAAAAAGAGGATTTTTATTACCTGTACTAGTAATCCATTTTACATATGTGACCCTGTAGCACAAAACATGTCATGAGAAACATGGGTATTTTTCTTTTATGCTGAAAATCATTAGGATATTAAATAAAGATCATGTTCCGTGAAGATATTTTTTAAATCTCCTAGTCTAAATATATAAAGACTTTATTTTAAATTAGTGATATGCATCGTTAAGAACTTGATTTGGACAAACTTAAAAGGTGATTTTTTTATTTATTTATTTATTTATTTTTTTGCACCCTCAGATTCCAGATTTTCAAATAGTTATATCTCGGACAAATAGTGTCCTATTCTAACAAAACCACAGAGCAATGGAAAACTTTTTTCAGATTAAGTATAAATATCAATTTCCAAAATTAATTTTTTTTATTGTCCAAATGTCCAAATATTAACAACGCAATTTTTAAAAAGACAATTTAAAATAAATGCTGCTCTTTAACGTTTTGTTCCATCAGGGTTTCCACCAAAATATTAACATGAGCATGAAACATATTAGACTAATTACTGAAGGATCACATGACACTGAAATGACATGTTTAGATGAAAAACAATTATTTAATTTAATTAATTTATTTTTTTTTAACTAATTTTTGTTCATCAAAAAATCAGACGTGTGTGTGCATGTATGTGTATATATATGTTCTAATGTATATTGTTTGCTTTGGAAATGTTGGAAACCTTAAAAGGGACGGATTAAAATAATACATCAATTATTTTTATGTCAGAATTCTGGTTAAATCTTTGCAGTTTGTAGCCGATGCTTTGAATGTTGGTCTTATTTCAGTGAAGGATTAAAATGCAGAATATGATCTGCTTTTCTGTTTTCTTGTGAGTGCACGTGAAAGAATGCAGACTGAACTATGTGGTTATTTAAAAGGGGGAAAACCTTCTGAAAGTGAAGTGTTGGCCCATTAAAGTCAGACACCCAGTCTGTGGTAAGTTCTTTAATAGACAGAGAAACAGAGTCTGATGACAGACAAGCATTTTAATGAGGTGATATGAGAATAAATCAAAATGTCCGCAGTAGTTCCATTTGTTGCTCTGTAATTCCTTTAAGCGAGTAAAGCCGAAGCGAAATGGCGTAATCACATTGTTTGTTTCCATCGCTCCCTCTGCGAGTTGCGTTTCTTGGGGAACTGGCATCTGCTGTTGATGGGAAATTTATTTGCAAGGCCTCCTTGTAAATCAGCTGTGTAAAACAAAACCTGAACACACCAACTAATTAGTATCAAACAGGCTGAAATCCATAATGGTTTGCCTTCACTCAAAATGGTAACTTTAATTGGTCGTAAATAAACTCTGGCTGTTTTGTGTGAGTTGTAAACAGCTGAATGCTTCAATTAAGCAGAAATCCAGCGCTGATGTGTTAGGAGCAGGGTGAAGGAGAGGTACTGACATATGGAGATGATCTGCACGCCGCCGTTCGCAGTCAAAGCCGCCTTTTGTGGCGTGCGTGAGAAGGGGAGATACATTTTTTTTGCCAGTGTTATATTATAGTGACTCATAAATAAATGGTTGCCCCTTTGGTACTAAAAGTTTTCATTAAAGTGGCCTGAGTTTCGTTATTGACACCGTGGGTTGCCTACGCAGCCAGAACGAGCTAAAATTTATCAGAGTGCTTTTCTGCACCTAATAAATCATCTAAACAGGGGAGCCATATGGCAGATAAGACCTTGAGAATGGGGGCTTCAGCCGAGGAAGAGTCAAGTCGCCTGAAATCGGAGCGCTGTTTTCTCTCTCTCCTCTTTCCTCGGAATATCTCTCGCTTATTTTACACGCCATTTTCTTGTTCACCTTATCACCCCTTTGTCACTTGTTTTTCTACTTTTCGGGCGGGGGGGAGAGAGGGAGAACGCTGTGAGCGAGGGAGTGGGCAGAGATAAGGCAGAGAGAGAGGGAGCGAGGGAGACAGTGAGAAAGAGAGGGTCCAGGGAGGTGCTCTGACTGATGGGGAGGGATGATGTATGTAGCGGCTGTGTCCCCGCTCTCCTCTGGCCCTTTGTCATTAATCATGGCCATTAGCTTCTCTCTCAACTGCCTTGTCTGCAGCGGCCTATCAAAAAGCTTGCTTTTCTCTCTCGCAGCCCACACCAGTAAAGGCCTCACGCTTTTGCCTTTCTGTCAGGGTTTTTTTTCTTCTTCTTCTCTTACTGCACCTCAGACGCTGATTCGAATGTAGAAATAGATTCAGACTGATAATAATGCGGGGTGTCTCCATCCATAGTGAAAGACCTGCAAAAAGGTGGGAATCAATCATCTCTGTTGGTCTCCGCTTTTTTTTTTTAACTGGTTGCTCTAGATATTCCTTTGTTTGCAAAATTAAGTTTTTCAATTCATATAAATTCCTACTTTGTTATGCATAAAAAAATGTATTTATTTAGGTAATTTTTTCATTTGCTTTTTGCCTAGTCTGTTCAAAAATGTTAATAATTTAGTAACACTATTGAATGCAATTCTTCATCAAATATAATTTCATATCATGCATTTGTAATGTTGTGACACCTAAATTCTAAATTCAAATTATTAATTTTTAAAAATGTATTTAAAATAATATTAATATTGGCTGTTTATTGGTCATAACAGCTTTTCTGTATTCTGGGTCATTAAAAAATATCAAATAAAAATCTAAAACCATTAACAAACATTTTTGTTCCTTGAAACAAAATACATATTTAAAGTAAAATTTTTAATTTAATGTAAAAAAATAATAATAATATATATAATTTTCAGTCTGTTATTTTTATTAGTCCTTTGCACCCATGTCATATATACACACATACATACACAATAAATGTGTATATACATACACGCACAAACACACTTTAAATACTCGAATAACTCAAACAAACTAAAAACAATCAATGAGAAGCAAGAACTTTGCAGACATTTACAAAACACTAATAAAAAAAATCAGACTGCAAAAACAATTATAAAACCTTGATATAAAGTGAAAACATAATTTTATTTCTTAGATTAGTTAACAAAAACTATAATAGTGTATCAACCATAGGCCGGTATTGCGTAGCCAATCAGAAGACAATATGTATGTACCTCCTTAGTTTTAAGACCGTCTATTAGACTTTTTTTTTTTAATTATTTGAAGGGATGCAGTGACTACAGTTCAGAGAATGGGCCATACACAATACCGACTTCAGTACGGATAGATATGTTCCCCAGATTGTTCCCATTGTCTGAGTTAATGAGAATAAACAACAGGCCAGCGGAGTGACCATCAGATGTAATAGAGATATATATAGCACGCTGGTCCTCTCGAGCATCCCTTTCGGCCTCCCAAAATGAGACTGACAGATATACTAAAGCCCCATCAGCCCCGGTCCCACTGCCACCTACACTATCACACCTGACCACCTCCTCCACAATAATATTCCTGTGCAGGGAAATTATAACTGGCTGTGAGTCACCATCATTATCAAGATATGGGGCTTTTCAAATGCGAGCTGAGCTGTATTGATTTGTGCACGGCTGAAGAAATGCCTCTCTCTTTTGGGGTGGGTGGCGGGTGTTTTGTTTACCTCGCAGTCACTGTAATAGACAGAAAAGAGATACAGAATTAGATATAAACACTTTGTTATATTTTATTATTAATAGTACTGCCTCTTGAATGCGTTGATGTTTGAATTTGTGAGTTCTGTCATTTTCCCCCCCTCAACTTAATTAAATACTTTTTTTTTTTTTTGCACTCCAGAAATGCTTATAACTGGTTTTAATAATTGGAAAAGTCTCCGTTCAGCAAAAGCTCAGGTAGTAGTTCATTTACAAAAAACCTATGCTATATTTTAGAGTGTGGTGTCTCTGTCCCGGAGGGTTTATAAAGACCAGATCAGCACTCGTACCCGGCATGCTTAAAGTGGCTCTTGTTAGGCTACGTGCATGAAGATGACTGATTTTGACAACACAATTTACATTTTTGTAAAAAATAAAAACTATCTGCGCCAGCCGCACCGATTTGGGCCGGATTAAGCTGTTTGTCTCCGTCAACAGATAACCGTTGCAATCTATCCCCGCTCTGAGTTTTCCAATATCGCATCCCTCTGCCCTGCCCAGGGGACTGGGAATTGATCGGGAATATAGAGAGCAAAATTGCCGCTTCAACTTCATAGAGACCCACAATTACTGAATCATGCAGATGTCAGTAATTCCATAAAACTGATATGGGGTAATGAAAACATCTGACTGCTAGACGGCGCCTGGATTTATAGCTGCATTAGGGGAAAGAGGCTGAGATGACAGTTTTGTAGCATTGCTCCTGTTGTTTCACACTCATAAAGGGCCAGATCAATTAGCGTCTGCAGGCCGACGCAGCTCCTCTGACAATGCTTTTATAGCGGCATGAAAAATGCATGTGTTTCAGAGGGAGATTTTGGAGCCATTAGGCGTCCACATATATGATTTCATGCGAGTGTACATTTACCGTGATATATCGCGCTAGCGTCATGTTGCTCCATATCAGCAGTAAAACATGGCCTTTCTCATAGTGCTGCAATAAAACTGTTCAGGCAGCCCCATAATGTTTGTCTTCAACTTTAGACGATTAAAATGACCGAAGATTGATCACCTTTTAGATCTGCACATATTGAAGGAGCAAGTCGGCGAAACGACTGCCATTAGTGTCGTATTGTTACAAGTTAGCCTTATATCTTCTTTAACCAAAAAAGTCATTTCCTGTTAATGGGATGTGAGCATGACATTATCTGTAAGGAATATGTTATGAGTGGATATGTAGTTTTTTTTTTTTTTTACGAGATGTGGATACGGTGAGCCGCGCACTCATATTTGAGTGATTTATGTGAAGAGACGGAGTACTCTTTTAATATTAATCCTGGAATAGAGAAATGATCTCATTGTGTCTCCTCATCTTTCTATCTTCCCCTCGAGTCATTACTGTCTTAGCTATCTTCTCCCTTCTTCCTTAAGCCATACGTCTAATTCTAATTAAACAGGCATTATGTCGGCCGCCCCAACCCCCTCCGATGTTATCGGGCCTCTTATTACAGTAATAAGTGTGAGTAGAGTCTCACACTGCCTTCTTGTACATGGTCAGTGGCAGAATGAGTGGGATTTGCATAACCTGTTAAGGAGATGCGTACGGCCCGGCCTGATTGAATTTCACCTCAGCGTGCTGTTAATTAATAATGCTGTGGATGTGACAGGCCTTTATCATGTGCTGCGAATTGGTGATGATGTCTGTGTTAGCAGGGACTCAGGCGGGCGCTGGCATTATGCCGCCAATGGGCCGTGCTCTAATGAAGTAGTCACTGGGAGAGACTCGCTCCATGAACAAATCATTACAGGACAGCCCCGCAGTCCTGCCGAAGTGGACTGAAGGAACGGCTGCTGATGATCTTAGAATTAGATATACTACAATAGAAATGTGTTAACCAATCGACAAGCTGCCATTACTATTGTTTTTAACCACAGTAGAGGGATGTAGCTGTATGGTTATTAGTGGGTAGGACTGTTATTAATATAATTAATAATTTACATTTGAGAGCAGGTTAGGTTAAATAATGCAAGACCTATTAGTTTGTTTTTAATAGGCTTAATCGTCTTAAGGTTTATGACCAGTATTCAAAAGCAAAAAGAAAATAAGTAAATGATTATATATTAATGTTAGTTTTTTTTTTGGTTATTTAAAGGAATGGTTTACCCAAAAATGAAAGTTCTGTCATCATTTATTCACCCTTGAGTAGTTTTTGTTCTTCCGAACACAAAGGAAGATATATTGAAGAGTTTCTTACCAGGCTGTTTTGGGTCACCACTGACTTCCATAGTAGGAAAAAAAATACCATGAAATTCAATGGTGACCCAAAACAGCCTGGTTACAAATTTTATTCAAAATAAATTTATTTAGTTTGTTTGAAAAAAACAACAACAAGTATTTCATACAGATTTGGAACTACTCGAGGGTGAGTAAATGATGATCAGAAGTATTCAGCCCCCCAGTTATTGTAGTAGACTAATTTATAAAGGTAAGCTAAGCGTTTTTCAGTTGCATCTAGTTTACAAACAGTTTAGAAGTAATAATGTCAGTTAGGGTTAGGTTAGGGTTAGGGTTTAAAAAATAAATAAATAAATAAAGTAGTTATCTTGAGCTGTTACACATACATATATTTCACCCATGCATGTAGTTAAGTTGAATAGCAAATAAGTCAAACGAGGCTATAGAGAAGAAATGGTTCTGTTACATCAGAAAGCCTATGGTTGCAAGAAGATTTCTGAAGGTTCTGAAGACACTGAAGGTTCCTAGAGACACAGCTGGCAGCCTTATTCATAAGTTAAGAATATGTTGTACCAGAAAACCTTTGAGCAAAATATCACCAAGGGGAATAAAATGTTTAATCGGAACAACTGAGGAAAAAAAAAAACCAATATACAGCCAAAGACTTGCAAGAGGATCTGATAAAAAAAAAAAAAGGGAAAACATTTAGTATGGCCTTCTTATCAGAACAGTTCTGGAGCTTCTTGGAGTTCTGGAAGATATTTTATGGATCGTTTTGACCAAACTGGAGCTTTAGGACCCACGGACACCTCCATTTCTTGGGTCAAGTATGTGGACCAATTTTATTATGGGCTTGCAGGAAGTGGAAATCTTGGCTGGGCATCATGGAATCATTATTGATTGGAAAAAAATGTAATGAAGTATGTCTCTTTCTGCACAGGATCATAGCAGAACGATTGAATATGAAAATTCCTAATCGTTTAATTTGCTGAAAAGCACAAATAAATGTTAGGTTTGGATTTGGGTTTTTTTGTTTGTGTTAAAAGGCTATTTCGTTCAAGGTTACCTCCGAAGCAAAAATATGTATGCAAAACACCATCCTCTTCTTTTAATGTCCTAGCTCCATATGCCTGGGAATGTGTGTATGGGGGCACTGCCAGCTGCCGTGCCTTAATATTCCACCTCTTTCTGCCATCCCTGTCCTCTTGGCCTCTCCCAGTTTTACAGCCAAATTAGGGACCTGTAATTGCCAATTATGTTGATTCTTTTATGATATGAACTCAATGCCGGACTGGACTGAAAAAGCATATTTTACGCCGGCCACAGATGGTTTGAAACATTTAAAGCTGTAATGACACCGCAATCAGCCAAGTGCTGGAATATAGACAAATCCACACTTGGCACAGAGGTTACAGGGATGACATGTCTCTTTTAGAGGGAGGATGTAAGTGTCCTCGACCAGCTAATTTGAGGAGAGTTTGTTTTAAAGGGGTAGTTCACCTAAAAATGTCTTGAAAAACGACATTTATATATATATATATATATATATATATAATATAAAAAAGTTGACATTCTCTAGAAAGCCTCCTTTTGTGCTTTATGCAGGAAATACGGATTTGAAAAGACATGCGGGTGAGTAAATGATGCCTAAATCTTTTTTCATCTGTTTCCAGATTTGTTCTTTAATGCACCATGTTTACCCTAAATGACCCGAGCAACACAAACGCTTGCGTCACCATACCAGCGGTTGTTGTGTTACTAATGAGACCCCACAGTTCAGTTGTGAGGAAATGACCTTCTCATCAGGAAGATTTCTGCGGGATTGGATACTCTTTAGTTGCTTTTGTTTTAGGTCCAAACCCCTTTGTGGAACATACTTGGGTGTTTGTGAATGGAAACCATTTGACTGCAGCTGGTCTAGGATCAGATACTCCTGGAGCCAAAGTTAACAATATTAAATAAGTTATTGCTGCTGTTTTAGCAGCAGATTGCATTGTTGCCAAAAGCAATTACCACAGCAAAAACAACCTAACTATGTGTAAATGACCAGAGCTGCTCTGTGAATATCATATTGCAGCGGATAAATTATTTAACCTTCCACTAGACGTATGCAGATGAAAAATGACAGATGTGTCAGTGTTCCTCTGTTAATGGAATTAGCATTAAATTCCAAAAAACATACATCAGAAATCCTGCGTGTTCATGCTCGATAAATGACATATAAATATTTAGGCACGTATGAATCTCAACTTCAATGCACTGGAATGCAGTGTGCATTTTATTTTTTTCTTTTCAGCTTAAAAAGAAAACAAACTGAAGCAGACTCTTTGGGAAATTGTGATAACAATGCACATCTCCTAGCGTCAGGGTTTGCTAACTGCCCCGAGAAACTTATGTCCAAATATAAGACACCATTACAGTGTTTTATAGCTTGTTTGCTGACATTATGTAGCGTCTTCAAAGGTAATGTCGGATTCCTCCGGCTTTAAATTGGTTCTACTAAATCAGGTGCACCCTCCATAGAGGACACCGGAGGCTCCTCTACATCTTTAATGTTGCATACCATTCCAGAGCAGAGAATGCCTGAATGCTCTTAATCTTGACTGAAATGGAGGAAACGTCGTGGCGCAATAGTGCTGTCTTCATTTGAAGGTAACTTATGGAAGTAATATATTCCAGCATGCACCAGATCATCTGTGACGATGTAAACATACTCAAGGGGATGGACGGGTACACGAAGATATTTGCTTGCGTTTTCTCAGGGCGATAGTCGTTTCCTCTGCAGCTGTTTGCATTTAATACTTGTCATATTTGTTTTAGGTGAATTACCAAGTGCGATTTGTGTTCTTTTGAATTTACCTCGGGCTTCGAAGCAGAGGAATAAAAACAACACTGCCACCATCTTCCAGTTTGTTGCTTCAGCTGATACAATTAAGAAAGTGCCCGCTCGGCTATATCCTGGATGTTTTGAGAGCGAGAAGTAGTAGTTAATATGCAGGGATCGGGGGAAATGTTGTCTCCTTTAATACTCCGCTATTATATTGAATTCAAATCGCCTTAATGGTCCTCCGCACGCGCAATTTGTCTAAATGAGCGCAAGTCATTATTCCAAAACCCCAAGCTCTCCTTAAGCTTTTTTTGGCCATTATTGGTCAGATATCTCTTTAAACACAACAAATAGGTGGCCCGTGACAGAAATAAGGTGTAAGCATTCAATACCGCTTCTTTCTTCTCCCCCGATCCCTTTCTCTCAGCAATACAAAGTCATGCATAATGTGCAGTCTGATAAGTGTTGTGGAGCACGCCAGCCCCCCGTCCTATACATCACGGTGGCGAGCTCAGCTGTGCCGTGAGAGAAGTGAACTCTGGGATTGGGCTGGCTGAAGTTGATTAATCGGTCGGTGCGGGTGAGAGACTCCAGGGCCAAGCAGTAGGTCCATCCTCGTGGCATGTGATGTTGATTGGCTTTGTCCTGCGCGGCCGCGCTGGAGGAGCGGACATTAAGATTAAGTGATGCTGTCGTGTCGGCGAGTGCTGCACTGCATCATTCGGAGGGAGAGACAGCTGCGGTGCTTAATCCTTCATCGCCAGGGGAGGCCTGCCAACCCGGAGATATACAGCCAAAGATAACCCTCCATAACTTCTGCTAAAGATCAGGAAACTTTGAATTCGCATCCATCTGCTCCACAAGCTCCCCTTAAAAAATGAGCAATCGCTTCTCTGCGAAACGAAAGATGGAGAGGGATGGTGGTATTCATCGGGAAACAGTTGGGGACAGTGTGTGCGCGCACAGTGCATGAATAACCTTTACTCCTAATAGCCTTCATTGCGCTCTCTAAACTGTGGCTGTTTTGCTGTGTTTAAATGCCACGAGTGCATCCGAGCACATTCGCTGCGACTGTGCAGCAACGTTTCGATGTATCGGACGTTTGGGAATCGTTCAATTCAGATTTCGAAGCGTTCCTTCTGCTTTTGTTAGTTGCGTGCAGTTCGATTTATGCATATATTGCCCTGTTACGATTCAATCTGTTTGATCCCAGCTCTGACCTGAAGCGTTTCGAAGGCGTGACGCATTTCTAAAGTCAATGTAACTGAGCTTTCTTTTCGCGAGAGGAACGTCACTGACTCGCGGGCCTACCTGATTAGGTTTAGTCATCTTCGCATCTTTTTGCCAGCCGCATAATCGTTAACTCTTGCTTGTGCCAATCGAGCGGCGTGTCCCGCCAGCACCCTGCGCATTGTTCCAGTGAAATGGATGGTATTTATTTTACAGTGGCTAGAGGAAGAGAGAGGGTCGTATATGAGAAAATAAATCTAGTGTGGAGCCTGAGCTGAATGATTATTTTCTATGCAGCGATGGGTGGCGTCAGCATGTTTCAGACTGCTGGCCTTTGCATGTTTGCAGCTGGCTTGATGCAGCTGTCAGCCGGTGATTGATGAGTATCATCATTTAAAGTGTAAAAGAAAACGTCTCTGTGAAGGCAGACATGATGAACTGCCGCCTGCTGGCTCTCACAGACACGCTCAACCTTTTCTTCCCTCCCCTTTCGCTCTCTCGTCCAGCCTCTCTCTCTTTCTCTCTCCCTCCTTAGCTGTCTTGCTTTCTCATGCATTCAGTCTTATTCTCTGGTGTGAATAGGCTATATTTTGGTGTCTCATTACATAAAAAAAAAAAAAAAAGCAGTATAGGAGCCTTTAAAAAAAAATAGATATATTTTCAAGACATAATGGCTTGTCTAACGTCTAGTATAAAATTAACCTAGCTAGTTTAAGTTTAAAAAAATATATTTTTTTTTGGTTAGTCCCACCTCAGAGGTCTTTACTTATGTACTGTATCCAATTAAAATCTTTCTTCAGTGACATATTTTTTCTTTAACAATCTGTCAGATGAAGTGTAAATTATTTATAATGGACTAACTTTAATTAGCAGAAACATATTTTTTAGATTGTGTTGCAACATGATTTCATATATTTATAATGTCTATATATATTTTGTGTGTGTGTGTGTGTATGTATATATATATATATATATATATATATGTATGTATGTATGTATATAT
>JAUMHG010000055.1:3394974-3406345 GCA_032359395.1 Enteromius anoplus | reverse complement strand
TATCCTTAGTTAGGAAAAATTGTTTGTAGTGACCAAATTTTCCTGTTTTGTTCATCATAGTAATGAGTTAATAGTTCTTACTGGATCCTTTCTAGTGCTTTAATAAAAACTGTTTTTGAGTCAGCAGGTCTTGGCTTTGGCCAAACTGAAGTCTTGACACTTCGGTGGCAATTAATCTTCAGGTTAAAAATTACACAAAGCATGATCCAGTCTTGAATCTGAATATAAATGTCATAATCAGGCCCAAATAGTCAGACCAGAACTCGGCACGACTGATTGATTGGATCTGAGAATTGATGAGTTGGGTTTGGGGCTGGTTAACACTTCAAAAGCAGTCATTGTGTTGTGTTAATTAGGAGGTTACAGAACACTTCATTTTTCCTTGTCAGATTGAGGGAGGTCCCAGATGTGCGGATGGGTTCAAACGCAAAACACCCTACATCCAAACGCAAAAAATAATGACTTTCCTTCCTCTTCAGCCCTGAATTTCGCTGTGATATACAACTTGCAATTAAGCATGGCTTGGTGATTTAGTGATTAATGTCAGAGTGAGTCCTACAGGAGCAGCGCAGGAGTCCTGATCAGCATCTTGTGCTGCCTAACAGCTCCTCTCCTATTACCGGCAAGATGGAAGACTCCATTTACCATTCCCTAACCTTTATGACAGCCAACTCTTTAATCAGGGCTTTATTTCCTTTGTAACACTTGCAGTCATACACAAATGTCAGAGTGCCGGAGAGGCTGCCATGCTGAAGCAGACTGAGGTGGCTTTAGTGATTTATAGGCCTCGGCTCTCCTTGCATGTTGTGGGGGGCTTTTAATTTTTATTGAAGGACAACACTAAGTAAATTGTCTAGCGTTTAAGAGGGAGGTAAAATGGAAAAGCCATGCAAGTTCTGAGTCATACACACCTACAGTACATGCCATAAGGAGGCCTAAGGAGCTGAAACAAAGGACCTGGTGAAAAATCTCTAGCCTGAGGTGGTTCAATCTGGTTGCTATTGGTCTGGCTGGCCTGTTTGGCCTTCAGAAGTAAATGCTTGTATTTATGCTTATTCTTTATTTTTATGTGTGTTATTTATAAAAAAATATTTATTTATTTGGCATTTATTTGGTTTGTTTTACTTGTATTTTTATTTAGAATAATATGATATATTTTAAAGTATTTAAAAAATATATAACTAAATAGTTGTCACTGCAAATAGTAGTATTAGTAAATAAACCATAGTTTTGAATATTTTTATGTATTGATTTGAATTCAATATTTTTATATTGTTGGTAGTTTTTTTTACTTTATTTATAGATTTTATTTTTCAGTTTGTGATTAAACTTATTTAAAATATATTTTAAAAAATATAACACATTAATGTATTTTAATTTACTAAATGTCTATACATAAATGTGTGAGTGATTTGTGTGTTTTTATTCATAAAAATAAAGTGTTTTTTATTTGCAATTTATTTAGTTTTTATGTATATGTTTTTATTAAAAAAGTATATTTAAAATGTCAGTTAATTTAAAATGTATACTGCAAGTTCTACTTCTAAAGATAGTAGAAGTGGTATGAAATATAAACTATAGTTACATTAATATTTTATATTGTTTGTAAAATTTGTCGTCATTTTTTTATTTAACTTGTATTTATTTGTAATTATTTATTTTGTAGTATTTTTTTAAATGTTAATATACTAATCTAATAAGAGTAGTTAATGAAGTATTTGTAAGTTGTTTTTTTTTCAACATTAATTTTAATTGATTAAATCTGAATCATGTCCTCACCAGATGTGAATGTAACGTGTAATTATGAGAGCGTTAGTAATGTCTGTTGAAGTGTAGAGCTAGCCCTTGTGATGTATCCTGGGCCTTCTGTTTGACTCCCGCTGACCCTGGATTTGATGTAATGCCTCCAATTTGAATCCACGCTCTCCCGTGAGAGTGGTCTTTCCATCCTTAAACCTCTACCCCTAGTTAGAGTCAATATTTCATTTTTCATCTACGTTCCCCACACAGTGACTGTTTTTGTTTTGTTTTTTGGCCCATAGTTTTTGCACGAGGATACTGAGGGGCTCTTATCCACATTAATAGAACTATTTGCTTTGCTGGAAATTTAAGGCCTGATAGGGTACTAAAACGGGCATGTCGTTTTGCTCTCAGTTTGCCGTTTCTGTTTAGCGGTGAAAGCTTTTGATTTAGCCCCGTTCCCCGGGGGGCTATTCAGTTGAATAAGCAACAGTGGTCGTGTAGTGCACAAGGGCACCCTCTTCTCTTTCTCTCTAGCTTTTCTCTTAACCTGAGATGCTGGATCATTTCCCCTCCCAGCTGCCTTTCCTGGTACAGTGTCATCTCCTTTCTTTTCCTCTGTGGCCATCACCCTTTTCCTCCTCAGCAACTTTCATAAGCTCAGTAAAGCATGGCCTTCAATTCTCTTGTTCTAGTGTTTTCACTTAAGATCTGGAGTGATGAGCAAGAGTGTTTCTGGCTCAATCCTTGAGCAAAGGCCTGTGTTGACAGGCATTATTATTTATTTGTCATGGTGGATGTAATAAGCTGTAGGTACAGCATGGAGAGCCCTTGATTTATTGCTCTGTCGACCACCACTAGCGGGACGTCTGCTGTAGCGTGCAGGATGAATACGCCGCTGTCAGCGCTGTCCATCCTTCTCTCGCGCTCCACTCCCTCCTAACACCTAACCCATTTCATGCCAGAATACATAAACAATCTTTCATTATTTTGACGCCTTTTTTCATATTTGCTCCGCGCGGAACATGAAAATAAAGGGGTTTTCCTTTTTGTGTTATTTTATTGCATTTTGTGCATTTATCTGAATGTGCATCTCGATGCGGCTGACATGTCAGGTGGGCTTCGATTGATTTTAGGCACAGTTATCTTTCGTGGGCCTGTTATTGAGGGAGGTTGTTTTCATGGTATCGTTCAAAAAAAGAGATCTGGGCTAGTTGTCACATTTTACTCCAGCCATTTTTTTTGTGTGGGTTTGTTTGTCTGGGGTAAGTTGTCACAGTGTCAACCTACAATTTTAATTGACATTCAGTTTACTTCAGCAAAATAATAATAATTTTCTTTATAATAAAAAAAATATATAAATAAAAAAATCTCAAAACCTTTAATAAAACAGACAGAATGTAAAGGGTTACATAAAATTTGTCATGCATTTAATATATATTTCACATAAAAATATATAATATAATATATAGAATGTGCACAATTCAAAATATATTATAAAACTTAAACTATACCTATTACATTAAAAAACCCATATATTTTGCATATAGATTATTGTAATATAATATAATATAATATAATAAAATAATATATATTGATGTCATTTTAAGATAAAATGCATATAATATGAAATATAAAAAATTGTATAACTGTACCTAAATGACGAACCGAGGAAGGAAAAAGCTTTTTTGGAAAAAAACATACAAAATGTATAGGGATAAGTAAAAATGTATATATGTATGCATACACTACATCCATACACCCATCCAAAATGTTATATAATTTGTTGTACAAAATTAATAAAAACAGTATATAATTATACATAATTACATAATTGTTCATATATTTTCTACTATAATATAGTTTTGATGTCATATATATTTTATTACACAGACATGCACACACACATGTATATATAAACCAAACTGTATACTGTATATACCAAACGAAACCAGAATATGGTGTGAATTACACGTCTGACTTGCATCCAAAACCATTTCTAGACTAAATTTCTATATTTAATTGGGCTTGTCACTCAAAAACTAAAATAGTTACTAAGATACTGTAGCAACCTACACAATGTCAAATCTTTCATTCTCAAATTATTGTACATTATCTCAGCTGTTACACGGATCTGGATATTTGAGCCGGGGTGTCTGAGGAGCTATAGATGAAGGAGGTGAGGGCAAAGTCTTGTGGGTTTCCGCTGTCGTATCCCCCTGCATTAGTGTCGCAGCGGATCTGATGTTTGGACCATGAGTGCCATATGAAATATCATGCCCTCGCTGTCAAAATCACAGCACCAGACCGTTTCCATCATCTTAATATTTCATGCTAAACCAATCACATTTGGTTAGTGGCCCAGTGTAATCCAATCGCGTACCATTATAAAAAGCAACGCCTCCCCCCTTTTCGAGTGCAGTCTGACCTGAAGACCTGGATGAAATCTGAATGTTCTGGAAATATGGGCTAATAGAGCCGGTGGAGAGTGACACGTCTCCTCCCGGCTTCATACTTTCCTGTTTTTCGGCAGACTTAAAAGCTTTGCAGGGGTAAGGGATTTACTAAAGTGGAACTGACTCGGTAAATAGGGCTTTGGTTTATTAGTGTTTCTTTGTAATCTACAAACAGGACAGAGGAAGATACTTAGCTGGCATATCAGAATGGCGTGGGGAGGGGGAGAGCAGGAGACAAGAGTTAATTAATTTGAGAAATTTGTTTTGTGTTCTAATAAAAGGTTTAGCCAGGGCGGCTTGTCACTTAAGCCCGGCTCAGCTGAATGTCTGAAGGGTTTTCTCAGTGTAATCTGTGAATAACATTACACCCGGCTTCACAGACCTAACACCAAGCGTGTAATAGCTGAATTAATGCTGCCGAATGCTGATAATTATACATTACAATCCGGTTTTTAAAGGCACAAATAAGTGTTAATTATGTAGAAAACAAGATCTTCTCAGTCCGCGCCGCTGGAGCCAAACTGTCATTTGTTAGTCCCCGCAGGAGGCCTTGCCTGCCTCATGGGTTAATTTAGGTCTTTTTCCTTTATCTTTAGAGCAGACTTGAGTTACTCTGTTTTTTTTTTTTGTTTGTTTTGGGTTTTTCTTTTCTTTCCTGGCTATCATCACTAACTGTACGGTTAATAGCAATCATTAGTTATCCGGCAGGGTTGGGGCGTGCTCAGATGTGGGCAGTGAACTGAGAATACTCATTTGGTCGCTGAATGCAGCTTTGACAGGACCCATTTATAACTAGCTCATTCCATAATGTCCATCCTATTCATAACATTTGGTTGCTGTCTAATTAGAAGTGTTGGATGCAAACAGCGCTGGACTGAAGAGGAGAATGAATCGGTTTATCCATTATTGTTTTTACAGGGTTTTAAATCAATTTAAGTACTTGGGTTCTCTGAAAACGCTTTAGGGAGATTACGGTTTAATGTAAACAGCAAAAGTGAAATTTCTTTAAAGTGTGCAGACAGTCACAAACATTTTTCTGTTTTTATCAGTGCTATATACTGTGTTTTGCAGTGACCACAGTAATGAAACGACATCTTTGAAGTACTTAGGGCTGGGCAATATATCGCAGAATATATTCATGCGCAGTAAAGTCGGGTCTTTGATTAGCGGTAAATCTCCATCACATGTTTTCAAATGGAGCGGCAGTTAACACACAGAGCTGTGGATCGCTGATTAGCTACACAATATCGGGTTTATTATTGCAAATGAATCACTCGCGAAACTTGTGCGATATATTGCCCAGCCCTAGAAGTACTTCAGAGTATTGAATGTCAGTATATAAATATGGTGTTTTGTCATTACCATGGTGAATATAAAAAAAAAAAACGGTGTTTGTCACCTTTGTTTTATTTGTTTTCATTTCTTTTTAGTGACAACTTAGTCTTATGGGTTTCATGGTAAAAAGTAGCTACAGTAAGTTCGATTTTTGTGTTATTGAAAGCAGTGTAGCTGAAAAAGTAGCATTTAGCTTGTTAGCATGTGCCTCATATGAAGTACCTCAGAGTACAATAGTATACAAATTTAGTATACAGAAAATGGAAAGTTGCCGTTTTCTAGGCCTATACGGCTAGGAACTATACTCTTATGTAATAATCACTTTGCTGGTGTACCATACCTACAGCAGGTGCTGCATGATACTATTGTGCCTGCTGCAGCTGTATGGTATGGTAGCACAGTTGCTTGATTATTACGCTGGAATGAGAGTATTGATCCTAGCCATAAAGGCCTGGAAAACCGCAACTTTTTATTTTCCATCAGGCTTAGTACACCATTTGACTACAGAAGAGTTGAGTTTTAAATAGGAAAAATATCAAAACTCTTTGCTCATTTTTAAACTAAATGCTTCTGGTCTAATCAGATTCAATGACCTATGCTAAGCTATGCTAAAAGTGCTATTGCCAGACCCAGAGATCAGCTGAATGGGCTTGAAAACGTGGAGTGTTCGTTTTTGTTTTTTTTGTTTTTTTTTCTCTCGGTCTGTTGTTTTATTTTCTTTAGTGAGATTTCTGTAGTGACAACTGTGGCTGGTTTAATAATTAACAGTATGGGGAACAGTAGCAATGTTTGTGTTTTTGAAGCTGTGTAGCTGGAAAAGTAGCATTTTAATATTATTTGAAGGAAATGATTTGAGTAATATTATTCAACTGCATGTGTTTACTATATGGTAAGGATTTTGTTTAGGGTTACCTACATTTGTGATTATGCATAATTTATTATTGTTGTTATAATAGTATGTGCATGCAACGTGTAACAAGGACACCTTAACATATAGTGGTACTTGAAGTACAATAGTAGTAATATTAGCAATTGTATTAACATGTTATATCATCTATATGTTTTATGAATACTATGGTAAAGAGTGGGCTTATTTTGGATGTTGTTTAAAGCAGCATGACTAGTAGTATAGCATTAAACAAATTAGTCTCAATTAGCAAATTAGCTTATACATTGTATCTGTACAGTCGGTCAGGCTCAAATTACTAGATTTGACACTTTGTTCAGATTTTAGTAAGTAATAATCACTATCCTCTTGCTTGCATCTTTCCTACATTTGTCTATCCATGTTTTTTTTTGTTAGTTTTTTTCACCAATTAGCTTCTACATTGATTTAGCTCAAGTCTTTTTATGTATTTGGTAAGTAGCAGCTCTGCTTCAAGGTCTTTTGCAGTAGAATGGCTAACAGTGCGTTATCCTTACATAATTTCTGTGGGTGAATAAATCCACTTTGTTTCTCCTCTCTTCCCGAAAGCACAACTCAAGACGTTTCTTCTGTTGTATTGAGTAAACGGTGTACATTAGCATAGCTCGTCTCGCGGCCTTCTGTCAGTGGTGTTTCTCTGCAGGAGCCGCCGGAGAACACCAGAAGTCTCTTCAGAGCTCGGCTGCTCTCCGGCTAAACCACAGCTGACACGGGCCTGATGAGCCCTTAATTAGTGATACATTTTCTCTGTGTGATTTCTATTGATGTGTGGGCAAGAAAAGACAAATTGAGCTGCCGCCTGACCCGAGTACCAATTGTTTCAGAAAATCCAGTAAACATCTCTCTCCCTCCCCCTCTCTCTCAATGCCACCCTCAATTTCTCTCACCTTTCTTTTTACTTTCCTCCTCCCTCTCCCGCTCTCTGTCTCTCTCTCTCTTGCTGCCTGTCTTTTCTGGTTCTTTCTTGCCTACTCTCTCTCCACCTGACTTTGTCTATTGCGCTTGTGTGTGTGTGCGTGCATACGTTTGTCTGTGTCAGTGTGCATGCAAGAAGAAAGTGAGTAGTTTGGTGAAGAGACGAGCTGCGGCATTAGTGTTTTTGCTTGCCTGTGCAATAGAAGGCGACATGCGTCAGGCCCCGGGACGTCTGCGCCAGCCGTGATTGCGGGACCCTGGATGAAGTCGGCACCGACAAAGTGCGATGATTGATGGACGAAGCCGGGAAGTGGATGAGAGAATGGATGAGGGGGAGGGGCGGGGCGGCGAGTTTAACACAGGCAAACGGGGATAGACAGAGAGGAATGACCTGTTGAAGTATTCAGCCACGCAAAGCTCCACTGCAATTTACTCGCTGCTAACTGAGCGCACCCGGGATCCTTTGCATCTGTACAGATTTGGCCCCGGTGTGCATGAGGGCTTTTGACAGCCGGCAGGGGCTGCATGATTTCAGATAGTATTGTTTTACGGCTGTGTGCGAGAGTCTGAGCCAGGGCTGTCAGAAGTGTGCATTTTATGTTTCTGCTTAATGGTGAGCATGGAGGCTCGAATGTATCCGTGGGATTTTATGGAGTCATCAATACAGAGCCACAAATCATGGCACTTCTTTATAGAATAAAATAAGGTACTAATTCAAAGAGCTTGTGTGTGTGTGTAGGCCGATAACGTTGTTTAATCTGTTTTAAGAAAACAAATGCATGTATTTGCATAATTTGCACTCTATATGATATTATACATAATAAATTAGTGGAACGGTGCAAAAGAGGTGTGTTTTTTTATTTGGTGAAAATGAGCAAAATTCTCTTCCATTACTAAACAAGAAGAATGTAGCTATTATGTATTTTATGAGTCGTTTCTCTTCAGTGTTGAGCTCTATGGCTCTTTATGTTAAATGTGATGCAATGCATCACAAACCTCAGGTAAATCATCCATGGCTTAGTATTTTCTCCAGGGCTACAACAGACGACTACTCTGATAATGGATTAACAATATAAAGTGCAGATTGAAAAGGCAAAACCACTACATTTCAAAATATTCTAGATATTTTATAATGTTTATTGAATAATACCTGTTTTAATAGTAGTAGTTTATAATTATTGTTTCCGTAAGTAATAAACATTTTTATATAATAATAATTGTTCATCCTTATTTTAACAAATAATAATAATAATAATAATAAAAATAATAATATGTAATATTATAATAATAATTACTACAATATTACTATAAATATTTTTAAAAATATCTTAAAAAGGATAGATTGTTATTATATAACACAAAATAATAATGTAAGTAGTAATAATAATAATAATAATGTTGTTGTTAGGCTTAACTTTGTTAAATATTTAGGTAATAATAATAGTAATTACTACAAATATTATTAATATTTGAAATACTCCTACTCCTACTACTACTACTACTACTACTACTACTAGTAGTAGTAATAATAATAATAATTCTTGTTGTTGTTTTCAATGAGAACAAAACACTATTTTTTCCCCTTTTTTAATATACAGTATTTAGGTAATAATACTACTACTCCTAATATTATTACTTTTTTAAATAATAATAATAATAATTATAATTGTTGTTATTATTATTGTTTTATTATTAAATGTTATTGTTGTTGTATAAACATACATTCTGTTCACTTCATAAATTTAAAACACATTACTTCTAATGAAAGTAATGTAGGGAATTACCAATTTTTGCATTATTACCATCAATGACTATTAAAGTTAAGTTTTGTTGCTGAACAAATGATGTTCACAAAGCAAAAAAACTTTAAAAGAATAGTTCACCCAAAAATGAAAGTCCTGTCATCATTTACTCACCCTCGAATACTTCCAAACCTGTATGAGTTTAAAGGAAGATATTTTGAAAAAAAGTTTGCAACCAGGCTGTTTTGGGTCACCATTGACTCTCATAGTAATTTTGTCCTACTTTGGAAGTCATTGGTTACCCAAAACACAAAGAAGTTAGGAACTACTCGATGGAGAGTAAATGATGACAGAATTAGTATTTTTTTATGGGTAAACTATTTTTATTATTAGGAATCAATTAGCATTTGCAGCTCTAAAGTTGAGGTGGGTACGTTTGTATCCGCTTCATCCCAGATGTGCTAGTGTCTCGGTGGGATCAGCACACTACACTAGAGTCATTTTCCAGCCCTTGAATACGTAATGGCGGTCGGAGGCAGAGCTGGGGGGCCGATAACCTTGTTGTCCTGACCAAACCCTTCCTGTGCAGTGTAGGGAAGAGAAGCGAGTGGTTGGGCTGCAGAATGGATTCTCATTACGCCTGGACCTGCTCTACATTAGATGTCACGGGTGGCAAGAAGGGCCATTCCAAGATGAAGACTAATGCTGCTGGCCTCAGGAACTCCGATTAGAATCACACTCATTACTCAGAGCCACTGACGGAAGCAATTTAAAGGCCCCGTCCATACTGTACAAGGGGCAGGGCAGACCTCTGTCACACACTCACTCTCTCCCCCACTACTTTGACTGCTTCCACCAAGGACATTTGGAGGCCAACCGTTTCTTTAATTTGCTTTGCATTTTACCTCTCATTTACTTAATCGGGCCGCAGTACCCAGCCAGGCTGCTTTCCATATGCAACTCTAAAGGCTGTTGTGAAGGCAAAGCAGTGGCTCGACATGGACGGGGTATTGATACAAATGTAACGTGATCTTAAAAAGCCTACTCTCACTTTCTGACCCCTCGCTAAAGATTATGTGGTCAATACGTGTCAGCCGTTTGTCAGGGCTGGTGATTTAGAAAGGTGTGCGACACTCTCGCACAGCAAGGTTACGGTTTCAGTGAAGCCCCGATGACAGTCAGCCAAAAGAATAACAATCAGCCGGAGCAGTGAGGTGCCTGCCATTCAATAATGAATGATCGGGCCATCAATTAGCCGCCGTCGCTGTGGAAACTCTATCATTGTAACGAGAGACTGGCTACGTGCTAACTCGCTCTTAATGTCAGATTGTGTCTGGGAAAAGCGGCGCTCCCCTTATGATTTTGAGTCGTAAACGGGGTTGTTTGATAAATTGCCTGTGCGAGTGTTTGCAAATCATCATTTCCTTCAATTGACCTTGACGAGGCAGTTTGACGGGGCCAATGAGCAGAATGAGATGGGAAATGAATGACGGGACAGAAGCAGACAGGGAGTCATTCTTCTGTGTTATTAGTTCGGAAATGTTGCAGACATGCACCTGCATAACTTTACTGCTTTAAAGTTGTCGTTTCATGTGGGGGGAAAAAAACATGACGACTATTGCTTTAGTAAGACTGGCTTGGGCACAGTAGTGTTTTTGATACATGAGTTACAGGTACTTACATCATGCTACATTTTATTTAGGTTTTTAACATATTTTGTATGTAATTATATTACATTGAAATACAGGAGTTTTCTCATGTTTGTTATGTAAAGGTAACATTAACATGATCTTAGAAACTTACCATGACATCATTTTATTTTTGCTTCTTTTGAAATGCCGCTCTTTGAGATATAGTGTCTTACTTTTGCCCCATAATAAAACTTGCAATCATTAACTACAAGATATTATTCTTTTTTAATTCATCTAAATGTTGAATATTTTATTAGTCAGAGGTGAGATGGTATGAAGAACAAGATTGGCGTGTTGGTTATGTCCTACGGCACTCCGGAGAGCATGGAAGGAATCGAGAGTTATTATACCCACATCCGTCGCGGGAATAAGCCGTCGGAGGAGCAGCTCAAGGAGCTGACAGACCGCTATGAGGCGATTGTGGGGGGCGTGTTTCCACTCCGCGAGAATACCGACCGGCAGGTACGCACGCTGCAGGATACATTAAATGCGGATCCTCGCGCGATCGATCTTGAGTTTGTATGCTATCAGGGACTGAAGCACGCAGAACCGTACATCGAAGATGGC
>JAUMHG010000055.1:3363890-3376093 GCA_032359395.1 Enteromius anoplus | reverse complement strand
ATAGGTTTGTGATTGAAAATAGACAATAAGAATTTAACTTAAGGGAGCTCTCGTCTGTCTGTCTGTCTCGCTGACACATAATTAATTATTATATTAATAATTTAATTATTTATTATTTGGGTTTATGTGAAGATTAGAAGTTAGTTGAAGTCAATAGCTCTGTTATACTGTAATGTTGAATGTCATCAATCATAAAAAGTCTTAATTTAAGTGTGTGTATGTGTATACAAGTTCAAAATCGAAGAAAAACTACAAATATTTGTGTGTATTTTATATTATGTAATATATTACTAGTACTTGCAAGTAAATTAAAAGCTTGTTTTGAAAGCAAATGGCAAAGAAAGAAGAAAAATAACTAAATAATATTTGTTTAAACTTAGTTGCAAAAATGTTTTTTAGGTATGTTTTAAATGTTTTTTTATTTAAAGCGGTCTGTAAGTTTGGCATTCTGTCCCCAAATGCTTTAGCGTCTGTGTTCAGTCTTAACTCTGCAAACAAATGGTACTCGTAGTTTTAGTCTGAAAGCTTAAGTACAGCTAGCGTACTGTTTGACTGACACATGTCGCTGACCTTGGGTGTTAGATGCCAGGAAATGGCACCTGCTGAAGGAGTTCGAGGTGGGACAGGGCTTTCCAGGTGAGCTATGTAATTCAACCCTAAAGCAGCCTTCCTTTTCCCACAGCAGCTATGAATCGACACTTTAGCAGAGCTAATGGCTCACTCCAGCCCTTTCACAGGCAGCCTATTGTGCTGTGAAGCGAGCACAGAGGGAGGGGGGTATGGTGTAATCCTGAACGTGCCCCGGATCAGTCTGTTTGAATTTCACACCGACATTGATGTGCATGTCCGTCCTCACTGAAGGTCCTCTATGTGCGCTGTTCCCAAGACGACACGGCACAGGATCACATAACTATCACTGCCCCTACCTCGCTGTGTCTGGTCATCCCTGTCAGGAGGTGAGGACCTGCTACAAAGCGTGGAACATGGATAACAAGAATGCAAACTCAGTCCATATGCAGTGTATTTACAGGGGCTCTGAACCAAGGAGTACAGAGTTCTTATAAGGGTACATACTAGATGAGTGAAACTTCGTAAGTGACTGATTTGGTATGCACTGTGCTGGCAAGAGACTCCATTTTCATTGAGTTGGTGTACAGTTGTTGTTATTTAGATTTATCCACTCATTAAAGCATCATGAATAAAGTTTTCACACTGGTTTTTGTTATAGCTAAATTAAGTGGTACAACAAATGTGACCGTAGCTACGTGCATCACTCACCAAGCCGAAGACTTGGCTTACATTTGTTTTAATAGCCTGGCATTATCCCAATGATAAGCTAGCACTGTGGTACTTGATAAGTCATTAAATAACATCCCATTCAACACTAGCATTGGATGAAATGGTCATATTAGTACTGGACAGAAAAAATAATCAGTTTTAAAATAATTTTCTATTAGGGCCATATAGTGTAATAGTTGCAAAAAATTCAATTTATGTCCCATTAGGGCAGTCTTTTTTTATTATTATTATTTCGAACACCTAATTTATACACCTTTATAGATAGACATGCGAGCTGCGATGTTGATCGGTATATGCTATGGCTCCAAAACTGTTTCCAATAATTCTTCTGAGAATACCTCCTCCAGTCACAGGAAAAAGAAAAAACAAGTCTCCTTATGTTTATATTTTGCAAAAAACTTAAAAATGTAATGCAATAAATAAATACACCTTTGAAATCAAAATTTTTATATTTAGCTATTGTTTTCACTTTCATTTGTCATGCTTAATTTTTCACACAATGCTTCATAGGGTTCATGACTCTTTAACAAAAAAACAAAAAAAATCTGTTCCAATGATTTACTGAAAATCCTTCTTGGGGAGGGGAAACATACAAATGATGCTGCCAAAAAAAGTAATGACAACATGGTACATTTTCCCTGGGCTTATGGTGAGGGGAGGCCATATATAGAGAGATAGTTTGGCTTTTTTTGTTTTGTTTTTTTGGACACAGTGTGATAGCACTTTAGAAACAGGCATCAGGAAGGTCTCAGGAACATCCCTCTGACTAGGTAGCTCACTAGATTTTGGAACAGAGTATACATGTGCGAGCTCTAGCAGTATCCTTACTCTACCCTCTCACTATAACCTGTCTTGTTTATGTGGGTTTTTATGTACCCACAACAGCAGCTCCAGCTGTTGTGCTCAGTACTCAGGGCAGACTGGTGAGATGGCAGCAGTGTGGCACCAGGCGAGCAGAGAGCATATGGCCTGGATGGCGTGACACGGCACACGGAACAGGATGCGATACTGCCGTCTCCCCTCCGGGACTGTCACCACGAGGAGCAGCCCTCCAGACACAAATCCAAAACTACATCAGATCAAACTGTATTTGTGAGCCGAGTGCCTAGGGGAGACTTGTCTTCTGAGGTGTAGCTTGCCAAGTCGCCTTGTGTACGGAGGGAAAAAAGGAAAAAATTAGAGCGGCTCTAGGCTTTCTCCGAGCGCTTTTCTATTTAACAAACCACGAATTATCAAGGTTTTTGTTGTTTCCGCACTCAAATTGTTTGGACACTTCATCTGCTTTTTGAAGTGATATGTGTGCACACAAGCACTATCTTCTTTTGCTAGGTGGTTGGAAAATGTCATAAAGTCAAACCTAGCTCATGTTGGCGTTCATTGAATTAGACAAACTCAAGCCCACATCAATGACATTGAAATAAATTGATATAATGACATGAGTTTATGCCTCGCTGTTGTACGAAGTGAAAATCTAGCCCTATGATTTCAGGCTTTGCACTTTGTATGGCATGTAATGTGATCCTGGACCTGTCAGGGAAAAATAAATCTACTTTTCCCTCTCCGTTTTATGTATGTGCAGTGCTTATGTGTTGCCATGGGTTATTTTAAGAGGCAATGGAAGAGGGTTGCTGGGGTCACTGGTTCAGAGTCCACCTATGTCAGGGAGCACAGATAATTGCTCAATGGCCAGAAGGCTTTGATTGGCTGCGCGGCTGCTGTCTCGGTGGACGCTGAATGCGTTCGGTTCAGGAAGACAGGAGTGGGCGGACGGGTTCATATATCAGGATTTTCTTACTCCCTCTCTCTCTCTCTGTCTTTACCTTCACTACAGGGGTCATGAAGGCAAAGAGGGTCACTCAAAGTTCAGTTGGAAATGGGTCATCACCGAGCACAACAACCGTGCTGTTTACTGACAGAGCAACCTTTAGCAGGCGTGGGTTAGTGCAGCAAATCTCTGAGATGCAAAGGTGTTTGTGTTGATGCATGTCAAAGGAACAATTGCGAAGGTCTTAGCCTGCTTTATTTGTTAAGACCAACTTTTTAAGCACCATGGAAGTTGGCACTGATGCAACGATTTCCTTTATCTTTCTCAGATGTTTGCGGACCGTAAGTAGGCACAGCCGCTTCAGTTATCAGACCCTTTCTGACACTCTTTCGTGTTATCCTACCCACCAAAGCTTTTATTTTACCCGATGCAAGTCGTATGTGAGAAAAACTGCTCGAGGGTTACCAGCATGGTGCTTTCCAGTGTTCAACATCTCTTATTTCCCCCCCTCGGTCTGTCTTTTGATTGCATGGGCTTCCTCTCAAACCTCCAGCGAGGCTCCAGGTTGCGGCGTCGCAGAGGGAAAAATCGGAGCTGCTGTTAGTGCCAGGTGGAATATTCTTGAAGACCCGAGGCAGACGCGCAGTTGCGCCCACAAAGCATCAGATCTTGCTTTCGAGCAAGCCGTGGTTCCTGATGTGACAAGCGCCCGGCTCATGTGTGCAGCGGTAGCCTTGTAGTGCCATTACCAGACTCCTCTGGTGCAGGAAGTCGCACGGCGATGCGAGCCCGATCTGGCACGGTTGAGCTGAGTGTCACGCTGCAAAGGCCTCTTTCTCCCACTCTCCCTTTCTGCTCTGTCAGTAAAAGGAACAAGCCGAGAGCGGACGCAGAGGTGTTTGCCATGCCAGACGGCTCTGCAGTCTCGGCAACAAATTGCGGCCCCCGGGTTGAGGAGCCGATTGTTTCTCCTTTCTCTTCCGAGTCTTTGCCTCGCCTGCGAGTTTACATGACCCTTCAACTCTGTTTCCACACAGGCCGTTGAGTTGTGCTCACAGGCTTCTGTGTGTGCTGTGAAAAAGGCAGCTTTGTCATTGGGGTTTCTCTAGTGGGATGTTAAGTTCAACAGGCCTAGCAAAAAAAAACAAAACAAAAAAAAAACGCCTGTTCCTGTGCTGGCCCGGCTCACTTCTGTACATAACGTGAAAACTGTCAGAACACCAGCTTCATTAATCAGCCTGAAGATGAAGAATTGTGGTTTTGACTGGGTTAGTGCTGTCAGCAGGACTAATGTTGAATAGTGTATCCCAATGGGTAGGAATTATGTTGAATGGAATTTTAAATCACGCAGCTGTCAGAAGTTAAGATCCTAAAAGCCTCACATTGCTTTTACGTCTTCATCTTCCGAGTCCCTTTTTGAATAATAGTAATATATTCCGTATTTTGTCAGGTGACCTTTTCTTTTCACCATTATTCGGAATTAAGGAAAATCTTGCTTTTGTTATGCTCTCTTCGTAACGCTGGTCAAGTGAGCGAAGCACAATGAATATTCCTGCATGAAAAATATCCTTCAAAGAGGGATCAAATTAAAGTTTTGCTGCATGCTGTGACCTCATTTCATGACATTTCCAAGTCGTTCTCTGTTTAATGGCATAAATATATGGCTTTCTGGCAAGTCGTGATTTATTTCGCTCGGAGACATACTTGCGGTCGCAGTTTGCAATAAAGAATATACTGGTGTAAATGCAATGGCCGTAGATCAAAATAAACAAATCCCTGATGGCTTATCAATGTCCTTCCTGTTGGGGAAAGAATCCCAACTTGCCTTTCCAAAAGGAAAATATATCATCAGATAAATGGTCCCCAGGAATTGGATGCCAAGGACAAGCTAAACCACTTCCAAGCAATGTTCCCCGGCCTGGGCGCGCCCATAGCGAGCGGTAATGAATGGAAAGTGTATTGTGTCAGTGAAAAACGGCAGAACCGTCAGGAAGAAATATGCCTTTCATCCCACATGGCATAATCAGAGCCTGCCATATTTCTGAGTGGTTATAGTGTTCCTTTGAGCCTGGCTTTTATAGTAAGTAAAGTGTGGACAATAATGTAAAGAATAATACAGAGCAGTTTCCATTGAGATGACTGTCAGAGTGCTGTTAGGCTGTCAGGCCCTCCCATGGGGAGGCAGGGTCAGGCTGTCAGTCAGAGCGGATTGACACTTGAGAGGTGTGAGAGATCAAAGCCTCTATCAGCGAGACAGGCTAGAAAATAGGTGCGATGGCTGAAGAATTGATGAGAGTTTCTGGAATGAGCGATGTGACGTGAAGGTGAAGTGTCCGTAACGTGCTCGCTTTCTTCCGTATCGTCCGCAATCTGCTGCGTTACATGCATTCGGGTTCTCAGCAGCAGTTACAAAGCCGAATCACTTTAGGTTTAGCTGTTGAATGGGATATCGCAGTGCAGAGCGGGAGAAAGTCTTTTTATAGCTTTTGACGAGACGCTTGGTAATGTCAAGAGCAGACTTCCTGTTTCCTGCTGAAAAAATTTGGTAAATGGCACAGGCTTGTTGATTGCTGCTTTAGACCAGGGTTTCGAATCCTGCTCCTGGACAGCCAATGTCTTGCAGAACTTTTAGCTCCGACACAAATGAAACCTGTCTGAACCAGCTATTTTAGAAACTTCTAGGCAAGTGTGTTGGGGCAGCTAAACTCTCCAGGGATTGGATATCCATGTGGTAGACCATCACAAAGCGGCAACAAAGTTGTCAAGTGGTCAGATTGTTTTGAGATCCTAGTTGACTATTTATCAGCATCTGAAGAACTGCAGCGCAATGTGTGTCAATTTTTCATCTTGTTCAACACTGCATATATTTAGATCACCTCTCAAAACAATAAAACGAAAGTATGTGAACAAAATACAAGTTTTGGCAATTTGCAATCCACATAAAGCCCCCGCGGTAATATATTAATCATTAAATCGCTCAACAAAACATTGTAAAAAACACTTAAAGTGACTTAAAACAGTAATAGAAATATATACCTATATATTTTACATAGAAAAGCAGATGAGGCCGGAATATGAGAGCAATCCGCTTAATGGTTCTGTGTTTTCCTTATAACGCTTTTCTATGGGAAACCACTTAATGTGAAAATTTACACCTTGCATATACAAAATATACATCAATGAAGTGTTTACTGAATTTCACTTTTTAATATCTGCATTTTACTACATCTTAATGCAAACTATGTATAAAAAAACTGGCGGTCAGTGGAGCAAAACTTTGCTTTGCCCACCAGGGGGGCTTTCCTTTAAGTGTGTGATGTCACGTGAAAACTAGCAATATTTTTTTATTTTCTAACCATGTTGTTCTAAACCCAAAAGATATTTAGAAAAATGGTCTAGCCGCTCTTTCCCATCCACTTTCGCTGGATGAAAAAGAGCAGCTTGGAAGTTGGACTTTCCAGCAGGCTAGTGAAATCTGATGGCTTTGTTAAGAGAAATTGCTCTGTTACATAGTTCCGGACTCGCTGTTTGGATGGATGAAGGCCCAAGAAATCACGATCCGGCCTGTCTTCACCTCTTAACGCCACTCCATCTCTCCTTCCAGTTTTTGCGTATGCCTGTTTCTTAATCCATCCCCTTGCTCTTTCTGTTTTATTAGTCTTGACAGAGGCTTGATTCAAATAAGCCTGCAGTGTGGGCATTGCCAGAGCACAACGTAAATTGAATCACAAAGGAGAAGGATTTTCTAATAGGGAAACAAATTAGCACCCAGACCCTTTTCTATGCAATTATTTCTATTACTTGTTTCTCAAGGCACCGGGAGATGTAGAAAGCAGGTTTAACATCCATTTGTTTTAATTTTTCCTCAAGGAAAACCAATTATGAAAGGTTACTGCTTATCAGCGGCTCATACAGACACAATCCCTTTTGTCTAAAAGATTAATATCTTATGTTTACACGAGTGGAGATCGCACATGCATTTTAGGCCAGTTCTGCGTTGTTGTTTTGAAGGTGAGAGGCCTGCTTTTTTTGAGCATAAATGTGTTGGTAATGTTGTTTTATGCTGATGCCAATGCTTCCCCCCCCCCCCCCCCATTAAGCTTTAATTGATATTAGGATTTGTTGAAGTCCATTATCAATCTTTATCTGTATGCTTTGCAAAGACATTGATCAATGAAAATGCTTTCCTTTGCTGACTGTATTGGACATTGTGAGCAGTCACTAGTTGGGCCATTTAATAGCCTCTGTAAAACCCTGGCACCAAGATCAATAAGGCATTGAAAAAAAAAAGATGAAATAACTTCTCATTGAAAAGAAGTTGTATTGCTGGAGTCCACGCTTTGCATTGCAACTTTTTCTTTCAGCAGAAATAATTCCTTAAAAAGTGAAAACAACACTTCACAAAGTTTTTTTTTTAATTGCTCGAGCCTTATTAAAATTCCTCTGATGTTTATACATATCACTACATCAAATACATCATAAATTATAAATGTTTCACATAGCAGTCTTGCAGTCTTGTAGCCCCCGGGTTCCTTGAAAACTGCTCCTGTCTGAGTAAGTGTGAATGTTTGTGAGTACATTTGCTTGTGTGTGCGTGTGTGAACTTTGCTAGACAGGCCAAGCGAAATTGGAGTAATGCGCTTCTCCATCTTTTATCATTCACATTGCATAGCGCTAAATGAAAACTAATAAACATCTCCAACCTCGTGGTCGACTTTGAAATGGTGTTTGTTGTTTCAGTTATTGAATTCACTGATGTAATATTAATGTTGGGAAGCGATTTTGTAGCGATCTGTCCTCTGCAGGCATCTTTACACATAATCATAAGTAACACACATGTCAGTTTAGGGTTGTTCTGAGTCATTTGAGCGTGAGTGCAATTTTTCTACATCTCCAAATGGAAACGGGGTAATGGAAATGCAAGCAAACAGAGACAAATGACAGAAAACCAGAGTTAGTAAACAAAAGCTTTGGACGAGCACCGAAAGAGAAACCGTTCTTAGTTTCTTAGTGGAAACTTGGGCTGATTCTTAGTGGAATCGGTCTGTTGATGACAACGGTTTTAAGCTGGATTTGTGAATATGACGTGATTGCTGCACAAATGAATTATATTGTTATGAATCATATTTGAAAGACCAGATGAGTCCCCACCACGGTCGGTGTCCAAATGTTTCTTTCTGTTTCCATAACATATTGTTCTTACTCTATTATCAACAGCTGTTATGTCAGCCATTAGAAGGTTAATGGATATGACATGCCCTGTGTAAGAGCTTTAGAACCTCCCTTTGTGGAAACATGCTTGCTATAATACACTTAATATCATTTCATTATGTGAGCATATACAGCTTCAACAGACTAAAAGACATCTGACAGATGGATTTGTGTAACTCTTAAAGGAATAGATCACCCAAAAATGGAAAAGATTCCCCTGTTATTTACTCAGGCTCATGCTGTTCCATACACTGTATTTTTAATTTCTCAGTAATTCATTTTGATAATTTTTGGGAATCAAGTCAAGCATGCCATGGTGACGCAGTTGTATCATATTAAAGAAAAAAAAAAAATTCTAATAAAAAAATTAAAAATAAAAATTAAAAACTTTGGACTTTGGACTATTTCTTAGTTTTTAAAACCTTTTTTCTCTCTCCTATTAAAATTAGACTCTTTTGTCTGTTAAATCAAAGAAAAAAAATGATATACTGTAGAGAGGAGCCTTGCAGACTCTGATGATTATGTCAAGGTCAGCAAGCCTCTTAAAATTTTAGATAATTTGACCTTTTCATGACATGCTGGTCTTAGTTCAGGTTGTAAAATATCATGTGGTGTGACTTCCCAAAAAAAGTTTATGGCCCCCATGAGACACGAGTGAATAATTAAACTTTTTGAGTGAACTGTCCCTTTAAGACAGACAGGACACACAGTAAAAAATCTAATGGACAGGCACAATCACTCTATATGCAGTGGGAATAATAAACACCTCTCTTTATTTGATTTTCCTTCACAACCCCAGTCAATCCCAACATGCCCTTGGAGTTCAGTGTGTGCTATAATGAATTACTGCAGACACATGACGTCAGTTGACCTGCTCCAGGTCTGGATGGGATGGTGGGGAGTGTGGGGGAATCTAAAGGCGTGAATAAATAGCTGTTCCTCATTTATGCTTGTCAGGAGTTTTAGCTGAGGGCCGGACTTCACACTGTGTCTGTTTTGCCTTGTGAGAGAGATGATTTATTCGTCTTGGTCCAGCTGAGGTGTTGCAGCTGTTTGTTGGACAGATAGTTTTACACAGGCTTACGTTAAATAAGCCTGGCTCGCTGACACGTCCATTCCCACCCTCGCAGATAAGCCACAAGAATGAACTGGTTAGAATGATCCCGAAAAGCAAACTCTTAAGTACAAAGCTCTGGCTGCTTGGCACAGAGTTCAGAAGGGAACCATCTCAGGAAATCCTGCCCAACTGTTATACTCTGAGACAGAGGTGTTAGGGTATATATGTCAGCATCTGCGCATTATAAAAATCGCATATTGTATTATACTAAAGTCTTTCTTAAGGCAAGTCAGTTTACTTGGCAGAAATCTTGACAAAGCCCATCTGTCAAATTATTAGTATGTCAACTTAAATGAAAACGCCACAGTTTTTTCGTATTCCACTACGAGTTGATACACATCTCTTCTGTCTCAGTGCATACACTTAATCACTCTAGCGTGTGGCACCACTATGTTAGCATTTAGCTTAGCTCCATTCATTCCTTTAGATCCAAACAGGGATGAATTTAGAAGCCACCAAACACTTCCACGTTTTCACTGTTTAAAGATGGTTACATGACACGAGTAAGTATGGTGAAGCAAAATAAAATGTGGTGTTTTTTTTTAAATGGGTATAGATAACTATAATGTATGGCTGTAGAGCACTTCGCAGCACTTTCACCTTGCAGCAGTAATATCATCACTACTTGGTTGTATTGCCGAAAAGGAGAGGAAGACTGAGAGGGGGAGTTCTCAGGAATGATGATATTACTGAGGCGAGGTCGAAGTGCTTTAGTCATGTGTTTGGTGGTTTCTAGATTCATCCCTGTTTGGAACCTAAGTAATGAATGGAGCTAAACGCTAACATAGTGGCATCACACGCTAGAGCGGTTAAGTGTCCGCACTGAGGCGGGAGTGATATATATATCATTCATTTAAGTTGAGGCAAGATCATAGTGGAACGTGGAAAAACGGTGGCATTTTCATTTAAGTACAAAGTAATTGAAAGTATGAGTATGCAAACATATATGTGACCCTGTACAACAAAACCAGTGTTAATTTTCCGAAATTAAGATTTATACATGATCTGAAAGCTGAATAAATAAGCTTCCCATTGATGTATGATGTGAATGGATAGGGCAATATTTGACCGAGATACAACTATATGAAAATCTGGAATCTGAGGGTACAGAAAAATCTAAATGCTGAGAAAATCACCTTTAAGGTTCTCACATGAAGATCTAATCAATGAATAATATTAATCAAACATTTTGTTTTAATGTGTTCACAGTAAGAAATTGACTAAATATCTTCATGGAGCATGATCTTTACTTACTTTTTTTGGCCAAAAAAAAAAAAAATCTTAAATTTTGACCCATACAATGTATTTTTGGCTATTACTACAAATATACCCCAGCGACTTAAGACTGGTTTTGTGGTCCAGGGTTACATATGTGTTTTCTATGGTTCATTTCTTATCTGTATGTACAGTATCATTCAATTTATTGTTCTTTCTATAAATTCTATTTCTCATATGTACTGTTCACTCATTCGCTGTGTGTTGTTCTGTGTCTTTGTGCTCTGTTCATACTCTCTTCTTCCTTGTACCATCATATGTTGTTAGTTCACCAAATGTTGTGTTTTAGAAACTAGTGTAGTACTTTTAATATTTCCAGCCAGTAAGTTCGCCTAACTAGTCTGACTACTTTGATCAGGTAGTTTTACAAGAAAGACTATTGCCTAATATATTGCCTAAATTACGATCTATAATGCTTCTAGATAGATTGGCTTATTTTAACACAGAATGTGCAGCACAGTGCAGATCAAACACTCACTTCTATGATGTGGCTCTTTAACTGAAGCCTACAATTATAGTGTTGGATGTCAGTATCCTCTTCATTGTTCTGAACAGTGTTACCGCAGCACTTTCCACGCTTTTTCTCTGTGGCTGTTTCATACCTGCTGCCTCTGATGCTGCTTTTTACTGTAATGACCATATTTATGACTTATTTGCTATTTTCAGTTTTCCCTTGAGCTGATGTGTGAAAGCTTTGATTTTCAAACTCGCTGAAAAGCAGACGGCATGCCCTGGCGTCTTAACTTGTGCCTGTTTGAGCCATTCACTCTCTGAATTCAGAACCAGCTGGAGATCAAACACAGCCCCGATTTATCAGGCTCAACTGCAGAGATGATATGTATGACTAATGTGTTGTTTGTTCATGTCAACATGCTCTTGGTCCATACTCACACGTAGGTCTTTCATGTTAGTCCACAGAGACATGCTGTTGTCTGTAAGTGACGAGTTTTAACTTAATGGAAAAAGCAGTTTTTAGACAATGTCTGTCATCCAGGCTTTGGAAGTCTGCCATTGAACTGATGATTCTGGATTGGTTTCCTAAATATGTTACATAATGAATGTTTAGTGGTGAAGCGGTACAGTGGCCATTTTGTTCGTAATGGTGTTTTTGTTTGGTTTGGTTTAAGGTTTGGTGTTTATTGATTGTTTGTTACTTTGGTTTGGTTTTGTTTCAATCTTTGATGTCACATAATAAATGTTTTATTGGTGAAGTGGTACAGTAACCATTTGTTTGCTGCTGGTGTTTTTTGTTGTTTTGGTTTGTTTTGGTAAAGAACTGTATTTACTTTAATTTAAGAATTCTTTAAATACTTTCACAGTATGAAGTTGTTACACTACCGTTCAAAAGATATTTCATGGTTTTTAAAGATGTTTCCTCTGCTCATCAAGGCTGCATTTATTAGATTAAAAATCCAGAAAAAAACTGTAATATTGTGAAATATTATTTAAATTTAAAATGACTGTTTTCTGTGTGAATATATTTTAAAATGTAATTTATTCCTGTGATACAAAGCATCATTACTCCAGTCTTTAGTG
>JAUMHG010000055.1:3331732-3342085 GCA_032359395.1 Enteromius anoplus | reverse complement strand
CCCCCCCCCCCCCCCCCCCCCCCCCCCCCCCCCCCCCCCCCCCCCCCCCCCCCCCCCCCCCGCCCCCCCCAGGTGTCACTTTGCCTCTTAAGTTTCTGATTGTCTAAATAACACAGTATCCCATCATACAGCTGTCTTGCATTTTGACAGTACAATAACCCATAATTCCTTCTGTCACTCAATATTTCAAGGGCAGTATTTTATGGCTTGAACTGAGTGAGAATGCATTTACATTTTGGAGGATGTGAGAGAGGAAGGGGCTGAGGGTGGGGGGAATAGATTTCTTGTCTTGTGTCACTTCAGATTTTACCCTTCTCCCCCTTTCTCTGCAGAATCCATTTTAGGAGGAATCGTAAAAGCGGCTTGGGAAAGATCTGCGCCTTTTCTATTTAAACAAAGCTTTAAAGCAGATAAGCAGAGTCGAGTATTGAGCAAGCGCAGCGAAAGACAGCTTTGACCATGGAAATGCACTGTATACACATTTACTTGTTTCTGCTCATGCAACTCTTATGAAATGACAGGCCCAAATGGCTTACTAAAATACTACTGAATAGTAATTAATTTACATTTATTTTCCTCAATCTGAATTCCAAATATGAACATTGACTGCAGTTGCAAACTTACTTTTTTTTATTTATTTATTTTTTTTTTTTATGGATTTTGGTGGTGATGCATTTATTAATTAACACCAATGAAGATTGATTCAGTGAGTCAGTAAGATTCATTAAATTGATCAAACGTGATGGCTAAGACATCAATAATGTTACAAAATATTTTTATTTGGAATAAATGCTGTTCTTTTCATCAGACATATAAATTAAAATAAATAATAAATAAATAAGACTGGATAAAAATGCAAGTATTGTAAATGAAGTGTGTGTAGATTAATACTGCCATGCTTTTTGACTTTTTACTCAATCATGCCAAATATTCATTGTGTTTATGACAGCATTAGATGTTGCCTCGAACATTTTCTTATTCTTGAATTTCCTTATGATAGTCCTAGTAAACAGCTAATATATTTGTGTTTTGTACATTTAATGTGTTTAGTGTGACCCCGTGAGCTTAAAGCACCCCTAATGAAGCCCTTCACCTCAGCGCTGCATAAAATTGAACTTCAAAGCTGCGCGTTTGCAAAAAAACAGACAGCGCTGACATGGAAATTGACCTGTAGGCTCGTGTCTCCTCCACAAAACTCTCAGTTGTACTGCATGTCAACGAGATGAAAATGATTCCCATCTCCTCCCTTGACTGGATTTCCATTTGCAAAGAAGATAGGGCTCTATTATAGACCTATTTGAGCTGTGCTGATAGCTGCAGCGATTTAAAGAGCTCTATTGTTTGAAAAAGGAGCCAGTCAGATTAGAGAGGTGTGTAGAGCTCTTAGCAAGGTCAAATATTTTATGACTGCTTTGCTTCCATCTTATTTAATATCAAAGAGTTAATTTCTTCTCTTAAATGACACCTTCCGCTATGATCTAACGTCTGATTTACAGAATACAGCTAGATCTGACACTGCTGTCGATGTCTGTGAACATGAATCACCAGATCCCTTATTTCAATTTTTTTTGGGGGGGGAAACATGTGCAGTGTAAATACATGAAGTACACAATTAAATTCAGTGAAAACTTAATATATCTTGACCTGTTTAGTATGAAATAGTGAGCTTTTCAGATTGCTTTCACTGGTTTTGGCCTCTATTGTGTAGGTTGGTGTTATTGTTCACTCCATTGTATTAAACAGTCCCTCGGGCAATGTTCCTAAATGTCCCTTTACACCCTTGTGAGTGTGTTGTTACTATAGAGACTGTGTCTGAGGTTGGTCAATAAAACACAGATCAGATTGTGCTAGTTTAGCACTGGAGCATGCACTCAGAGCACTGTGTTGTGCTGCACGGTTTAGTGCTAAAAGGTAAATGCATGCACTTTTGTTACTGTAGTTATTATTATTTAGAAAAATATGGTGGTCGTAAGGTAAAGCTGCTTATATGCAATCATGTTTTTAATAATAATAATAAAAGTGTATATATAGTATATACTACTGGTCAAGTGTGTAATTCGTATTTAAATAAAACCTCTTATTATGCTCACCAAGGCTGCCTTTGTTTGATTAATTAAATACAGTAAAAACATCAATATTGTGCAATAATTAAAATGTAAAATAACTGTTTGTTTTGAGTTATTTTACTATATATCAAAATGCAGTTTATTCTTGTGTTGGGAAAACTGAATTTTTAGCAGCCATAACTCTCAGGCTTCCGTGTCACATGATCAGTAGATATTATTCAATGCTGATTTTGGGCTCAATTATCATTTAGTTTTGGTGCTCATTTATTAATAATTATAGTTAATTATATTTTTAATTAAGTTAATTATAATTAAATAGTTTTTTTTTTTTAACTTGTTAAAAATAATTTTCTGATTCTTAATATATCGATTACAATAGAAAACAGCTGTTTCAAATTATAATACTATTTCACAATATTGCTGTTTTTCATTTAAGTTATTGGAAATAGTTGCAAATGTTGTTTAATTACATTATAATAATTATTAATTTTATTTTGTGTAAAATAATACAGAATTTATTTGTGTAGTTCTGTTTTAAAACTTGAAGTCTTTATTTGATTTTATTCTCTAATACGTTTGATTACAGTATAAAATATCTTAAATCCTGTGTATATTAGTATGCAAGTCCAAAAATAAAAGTTGCGTACTGTGCTGAAAACGTTTACCTATTGCAATAGAGTTAGTGGCTTTAAAAGAGCACGATACCTTTGTAATCCAGTCTGTTAGCTTAAAGCTTCCTGCTTTGCTATGCATTTACCCTGCTCTCGTCCCTACACAAATATCCAGTGGGACGACACAAAGCTTGGTGTGTTGAACAAATATGAGCGCTGTATTTATTTAACTACTGGTCGAGCACAAAGCGTCTGAGGGGAGAGGAGGTGTTTCATTTGAGGGCAAGCGAAGACTGAAGCGGCCATTCGAGGGGCCCAATCGCACTTGAGTTCACTGGTAAGCCTGTTGGACATCCGGCTTTGTTCGCCTCATAGTCTACTTATCAGAGGGCTGATTCGCTTGTCCCCTCGCATGTTCCTGTCCTATCTCAGCGCCGCCAATTTACCACAGGCTAAGTGCTCAAATTGAGCCATTTTGTTTCACTTTAAACTAAAGCGGGGACCTATTATGCGTGATTTTTCATTCATAGCTCCCACTGCTGGCACTCTCTCTCTCGTTCTGTCCGCACTCGGAGGAAAGGCCTTGTGAGGCCGTACTGTTCTCACTCCAGGCATGTCAGCTTCAATCTGCCACCCCTGGGTGTGAGGGGCCAGCCGAGGTGTGGGGGCTCACAGGTCAGCCCTGTCGGTAATTGATGTTGCTTATTCATCTGTTTTTCCTTGTCTTTTTTCCTGCCGCATTGGCCTTTTGTTTGTCTAAATTGTTTGAAGATTTACTGTAGGTCCTCGGGCCCCTGAGAAGCATCACCCCTGTGGCACTGCCTCGACGCCCCCACTGGGCGGGAGGCTACACACACATTTCTGGACAGATAAAGGTGCTTTCCCTCAGTCAAAATACAGAGAGGATCTTTCATTGTGACCAGTGAGGCCATCTCTCAGGCTAATTTGTCATGGCTTCATAGGTAGCATGTGTACAACAAATCCAGTCATTACTCGTGTTGCACGATGAAGCAGATGAGATATTAAAAACCAGTGTTTCCGACTGGTGGATTGTGACCAAAAATGAGTTGTGAATGTGTAATTGTGCATATTTCGAACAAAAAGCGCTCATCAATGTTCAAAAACCAAGGGAAAACGCTTCCCATATATTTTATTCATAGTGTATAGAAATTTCAAAGGAGAGTTTTTACAATAAGTCTGCAATTTTAATTACTATTGGGTTTTTTTTAAACGATGGTTCATGTTGTCAATATTTTTTTTACTCTGTTTGATTCTTTTTATTTCATTTTTAAAGACATAAGTTTCAGATTCAGTTATTGTACGATAAACAGTTTAGTTTACAGTGTTTGGTCCAAATCTAAATCCTGGAGCACAACTGCTTTATCACAGCAGATTTGTCCACGAGTTGTTTTAGTGACCCTCTAAACCAAGTGTTTACATGACATTCTTCAAGCTCAGCTGTCTACAATCATAAGCAGTAATGCTTTTGAACTCCAAAAGACATCAAAGCATTTTACCTTATTCCTCTGCTCGTTATGGCATGCTCATTTTTTACGCTCGCTTTACGGCTACACGACTGTCACCTGAAAATGGAAGTAAACAGGCGACTGTAAGATAAAGAAAAGTGCCTAATTACGGAGCTTCATTTGATCTTTGCCTCTGACATGTCGGCAGGCTGCATGGGTGGTATGTCCCAGGGGCCCTTTGAAGAGGGCGATTTTGTAAGAGATTTGGATCATTACACAATAAAGAACACTTCATAAGTCATGAAGCGAGTTGTAGAAATGATGGTTAATGATGTTGACAGCAGTTCAACTCTATAGAATTATTCAGAGATTTGACTGGACTTGCCTCCTTTAATGATTCCTGCTTTTCTAAGGCAATGAAGCAATGGCAGAGAGAATGAGAATAATCTTGCATCAAGCTGAACTTCAGTTAAAATTGCACAAATCATCCATCACATGCCTCTTTTAAAGTGTCATGGCTGTGTATTAAAAAGGGCATCTGCAAACAAGTGAACAAGGGCCTTTCCATTTCCTGCTAGATCTGAGTGATGTAGCAGGGGATCCATGTCTGGGATGGCTAGACATAAAAAGAGCATTAATAATAGGAATATAATGTGTTTTGTGTGCAAATAGGAGCATTATGAAGAGACACGATGGTTGTCGTGTGATTTTGATGCACAAAGGGTTTCAAATGCTTTTAATGGTCATTGACCCAGTTTCAGAATACCTTCAATAATCATTAAGGTATCTTTTGAAGTTCAAGACAAGCACTGTAGACTGATAGTTTAGTGTGCCAAACATACTGTTCTCAGAGTCAACACAGGTACATTATTTTTTTAATGTTGCTGTGTCAAAACAGTGTTTAACACTATTAAGACACTAAACATATCTTTAAGTATTATTAATGAAATTTCTCAAACTGTGTACCAAGAAGTTATGAAGCAGCAAAAACAAGTACAACACTTATTTTCTTTACCACATACTGAAAGTTAATAGTGGCCTCAGCTGGCATTCATGTACGGAAAAGAGCAGCTCAGACATAACAGTATTATGGTATTATGGGTTTGGAATAATTTTCCAATAATTGGAAAATGAGAGTAAATGAAGATTTAATTAGCAAAAAACGTTTTAAATCCATTTATTATTGTTTTTTTTATTATTATTATTTATTTATTTATTTTTTATTAATAAAAATTCAGTTTGGTTGTTTTGATTAAATAATAATAACTTATAAATAATAAGTAATAAATAATAACTAATAAAAATCACCTTTAAAGTTGTCCAATTGAAGATCTTTTCAATGCATATTACTAATCAAAAATTAAGTTTTAATATATTTTCGGTAAGAAATTGACTCAATACTTTCATGGAACATGATCTTTACTTTTTAAATTATAATATTGGTAATTTGCAAAATTAAAATTAATTAAAAGTATTTATTTATTTATTTTTGCATATTAAATGTTTGTTTACATAGCAGATAACACCACATTTCATGTTTTAAAGAAACACTTGTTTAATCTTTGTAATCTCCTCAGATGACAGGTTGTTGTTGTTGTTGTTGTGATCATATATTTATGGATGTGATTACATGCAATGCACAGAGTTTTTACTCCCCATTCTAACGTGCAGCTTTTGTAAAATTCTGTGAAAACTTTTATTTTTCTTTTATGGCCTGAAGAAGATTTCATAGGTCCATCAGGTTCATCAAAATGGTCCTTCCTCGATCACTTTTTTTAGTCAGCTTTGACGAAACTCGTAACCTTGTCACCTGACCTGAACAAAGCGTGCTGATTCGCTAAAATTGTCTTAATTATTATTTTTTTTGTTCAAAAACAACAAGAGCGCTTGTCAGGTTCTGCGGTGAAAAAAACCCCTGAAATCACAATGCCTTAAAAGTGGACTAAACCAGCTTTTTAGATAAAACGTGTTAAGGATTCCTATACGGAGAATAATACACTGCGATCAGGATTTTTTTTTTTAAATGACAACATTTTTGGATGAACTTTTTTTTTTAAGTTGAGTTGATTTATAGGCAGTGTTCATAATTAGTTCAAATTTACATTCACACCATAAAACGGCGATGATCGCTATTCACCTTTTTTCATCCTTTCGTGTGCACAGGTTATTCCCAGTAACATTTTTTTTTTACGTGAGATATTTGTGACGTGGCGTTGGAGAAGTCAAGCTGTATGTTTGACAGGGAAAAAAAATTGCATCAGGAGTTTAATTGGTTTGAATATGCGTCTAATTATCACATAGGGTTAGTACTATTGCAGAAGTAATGTAATTATCATTTTGTAGCATTGTATAATGATATTGCCTTTTGCTCGTCACGAAGAGACATCTTCATACCTGACACTTTACTGAGCTACATAATGATATGGCGGAGCGACAGCTAATTACAACATAATAAGTGAGTGATGATGGAGTCAGGGTGGATATGCCTCATATATTTAAGTGGTTTCAAAGCACTGCCAATGTAGAGCGACTTGCAATTAAATCAAACCACTCTTCATTTAATTACAAGCAGATTTATTTGCGTATACTCTTACTTAACATGAATGAAAAGACTACATGTAACAGGAATATCTGTTTGTTTGTGTGTGGAAACGCTGAAGATAAAACTTGGCCCGAAGGACAATTTCTAAATTAAAAGCCGTTAACCTATTTTCAACGTACTGTATACATAGATTGTGGGCAGGCAGCATTTACATGTGACAGTTACATAAACAAACCCTTTTATAGCTTCAAAGTGTTTAAACATACATTAAGCTGTCTAACATCATTCCTGAGTTCTGTTTGTGAATTAGAGATTGGCGAATTGACTCAAAACCCGCAAGTTACACTATATGCGGCACAGCTGTATTTTTGTTTATTTTAGTATGAAAGATTGCTATGCTTCTATATTTTGCAAACGCTCAGTTAGTAGATACCTCTCTGGCAAGTTGCCTGCGTTTAGTTTATAATTTGTTGTTTGCATAGACGCTGCGTTAAAACTCTGCATGAAGAGGAAATGTGCATGACATGCAGATCCGTAGATAGGGGAAGTTGATGGCAATTTGGACGGGAGGAGAGCGGCACTCACTGACTGCTTGAAACCTTTTAATTAGCATTAATTACCCAGCAGAAAATGTTGGGGCTTGAAAGGATTTGTGTCAGCAAGTGAGAGATCAAAGATTGCGGCGCTCGCATTTTAATCTGCCAAGTAAAAACTAATAAGGGCCTTGTAATGGGGCCCCAGAGAGTGACAGCGCAGGTGGGGGACCGTAATCCTCCCAATTAGATCATCAGATGATTTAATTTCCCTCTAATATTGAAAAATTACAATTTCTTTTCTCAGTGGCCATCGTTTGGATAAAGACTGATTTTCCAGGCATCCGCTTCATTTTTATTTTTTATTTCTTCCTTTTCTGTCTCTCTCAGAGCCCCTCATTTACGGCTTTGAGAAAGCGAAATGAAAGCTTTTTTGGAGGAATGTGTGGTCGGCCATGAGGCACAGAATCATGGCTGTCTCATGTGGTTGTGAGAGGGGATGGGAGTGATGCAGACCACGGGCAGGCCCCAGACAGGGTCATCCATCAAGTGTCATTGATCATTTGCCATGAAGTTGACAGCAAGGTAGTGATTATTTGCTATTAGATAGATGCTCAAGCATACAGGGCTGCAGCTTGACAGATATCGTGCAGGAACTGTGCTCTTTTGTGCCTTCTAGTCAAATGCTTCCTCTATAGGACCAGTGGCCATGTTTATTTACAGTATGCAAATAAAAAATTATAAGTCTAATTATGAATGCACAATGTAAGTTTGTTAGATGATACATGACTCTGTCAAATGGTAAAAAAAAGCATGCATCTAAGTCATTTATAATTGCAAATAGTTATTAGAAATAGTATTTATTTTTTTGTTAAATCATGCTTCTATTTTACAGCATTAAATATAATGCAATAAGCCGATTACATGTAGTAGTTTACTGTGCTTGCATACTATTTCCAAGTGAAGAAATGTCATTTATTGTGTTTAAATAACTGGGCAAGGTGAAATAAAACTGAAATTAAAAAAAGGCAAACATGTATGTAAAATATCAGTCTAAATAGGATCTGCATGTCTTAGATTATCATCTTGAAAACATTTTTTTAGAATAAATACTAAACTTAAATGGTAATTCCTCTGCTAAAAGTGCGTTATGGATACATAGGTTGCCTTTATTTTACCTTAAGCCACTTATTTTATGTTTTCCTCCATTACTGTGTCATTTTCAGAGTCATTGATTTTACATTTTGGTATTTATCTAAATGCAAAGTGCCTTAAGATACATTTCCCCCGCAGATAAACAGTGATGGCAGATGACTGCGGTGCCATCTGTAAAGAATAGAATTGATTTTCAGGGCAGCGGTACGAATGGGAGAATGCATTTGTTTTGTGAGGAGAGGTATAATCAGTCAGTGGTGTCGTTTAAAAGAAACTGGGTTGCACCAGAGACAGGGAGGCCATGAGGCATGAAGAGAAATGGTGCCGACCATTTCTCTACCAGCAGACCCATATAAAGTTACGCTGCAGTGCTTCCAAAATAAAGTGGCTGGCTCTGTTTTTACTTTAATCTTAAAAATAACACTAATGTTTAGCTTAGATTTCGCATAATATTCGCATAATGATTTTGGTCGCTGGTTTTCAGATTGGAAAGCTCAGGCCACAAAGCAGCATGCCTTTGACCCCTTACTTTACATATTAATGGTTTTATATTATTTGATGTAATTGAGTAGAATATGCAATATAAGTGATATGAGTAATTTATGTCATGGAAACTTCATGCACACATTTTTAATCTGTTTTTGGTAAACGTTAATCACATTCTCACCTGAGTTAAAAGCCAAAACACTAGGTTATGAATCTGGATCTGTCATATTATAAATAGCCAATCAATGTAAACGTATCTGTAATCACACATCAGTTTATTATTATATTGCACTGCAATGCTGCTTGCCAGCTGTAAACACCCTTTCTACCTTTTTAAACTGGACACAAGTGTTGTGATGCCTCAAAACTAAATCAATCCTATTTTAATTCTTTGCAGAGATTATACAGCCACCGATATACCACAGTATAAATGCTAAGGCAACATTTTTACAATTGACACCATCTCACACTTTACGTTTTATCATTCTAAAAAAAAAAAGACTGCATGTTGAAAGGCTCTGCTTTAGATATTTGTACACAAAATGATTTGCCGCTCAATTTTTCAAACAACCACATTTTGTAATTCTTGACCAACGGACACGCACGCTTATTCCTGAAGCTGTCCTTTGAAGTGCATGGTGTGCCTTTTGCATGACGAAGCGAGAGTAAGTGATTAGACAGCAACTGGACAGACACTCTCTCTACTCTGTAACGCAAGGTGATTTGTGCACGTTGCAGCTCAGCTCATGGAGTCCAGGTTGCCCCTGACAGGGCCCATCAGGTCAGTCAGACTTGGCACTGGAAACAAAGTTTGCCAGGGCCGGGGGTCAAACCCAGCTTAAAGAGTCAGCTCTGTCAAAAGCCTCCGTCACATTCTTACCTTACGGCCAACCTCGACTGATCCGGGGCTATTAATCACAGCGGAGCGGCTCTGACCTCAGCCCCTTCTCTCTTTGAAGTGTGCTGTCCTTTGCCGCATGAGGAAATCATTTGCTGCCTGATTCAATGAGCCGTCAGCCGAGCCAGCGGACCTAATGACATGTGAGAATATTAACCTCCTACCACTGAGAGCTGTGAATCTTGAGAGGCAGTCTATAATTCACCAGGCGTTTCATCCCTAGCCTCAGTCCTTCTCGTCGAACCCCCGCCCGACCTGACATGACTCAACCCCACCCTAACCAGCTCACCACTGCCTGGTCCAGTCAGAGGCTGCCTTAAAGGGATAGTTCACCCAAAAATCTACATTGTAATCGTTTAACAAACCCTCATGTTTCACCAATGCTCACTGACTCAGTTCTTCTTCAGTGCTTTATTTTTTCTGTAACGTGGAATAATGACAGAATTTTACGCATTACTTTATGCCAACATTTTGCCATTTACTCACTACCAACCACATATTTTATGTATCTGTTTTTTTCTGTGAAATAGAAAATTAGATATTGCACAGAATGTTCAAGCTGCCCTTTTCCATAAAAAAAAGAAAGGTGATTTACA
>JAUMHG010000055.1:3307456-3327381 GCA_032359395.1 Enteromius anoplus | reverse complement strand
AGACTACGTGGTGCCATACGGGTCAAACACCTGGCTTAAAACTGGCAGCGGGAAGTAAATAGATTCACCCAAAAGGCCTATTACAAAGACGAAAATGAAGGACGTTTTTATGATATTATTTCGTTTAAGTTAGTTTTGTATATACGTAAAACAGTTTCAGTTAGTTTTCGTTAGTTTTTTTTTATTCTCGTTTTTATTTTTATTTCAGTTAACGAAAATGCTTTTCCAATTCTAGTTTTAGTCTTTTCGTTCATTTTCGTTAACTATAATAACCTTGTTACTTACAAATTGTAATCTATTGCAGATTACAGTAAATGATGAAAGCTGTAGCTAGTAGGATAAAAGTTGCCATAAATTTACCACTAGACAAATTTAAAGGAGCCGTATCTAAGAAATGTATTGTAATAATCATAAAATGTCTCTGTTATGTTCAACAGGCATTAAGAAAACATGTTCATTTCAAGAACTCATATCGCCAACAGCAGTCGTACAGCCTGGATATTCTCATTTAAAAAGCGCAGTTGCAGCCCCCAACTAATGTTTATGTTGTCATGTTTTGTTTTGGTCTGAAGCGCCACCCTCCATCTATCTCTCAATCACAAAGTCAGTAGTGTTTCGTCATCCAGGTTGCCTGCTCTGCATAAACACAGCGTATTCCATCATCATTGCGCTCGTTCTAGTTGCTGTCTTCAATTTGGCAACCTGCGTCAAGTCTGAGTTGGAGGGGCCGGGTGAAAAAAAACATCTCCAATATATCGAATTTGAACTGCAATACCTTGTTCAACCACTCGGCGTAAATCCCACATACAGTACCTTTAAAGGTGCTCTGTGTGATGTTGCATGATTTTAGCTTGATTTAATTTTTATCTCAAACCGTATGCATCCCCCCTTGATCGTCTTGCTGTCTGCCCTCTGAATACATTGGGAAAAAACCTGGTCTCGAAAGACAACACAGAGGCTGCAATACCAAAACAAACACTATGGGCACAGGATGTGCACCAAAACAATAACAAACTTCGGCCAACCAATCAGCAAAAAGAGGTGGGGTTTAATGCGCGTGCACATAATAGACAGAGTTGATTGTACAGCGTGAATCTGACAGTGGGTTAGGGGAATACTTTGTATTATTTTTGTAAAATGGCTGAGGCACAACCGAAAAATAGATGCTCGGAGAAATATAAGGCGAGAAGAAACGAAATAAGACCCCGATTTACATTGAGGATTCGTTAGAACGGTGGTGAGAACTCCGCCGTGAAATGGACTTCCAAACCGATGCACAGGTGGCAAGTTTTTTATTTTTATTTAGACATGCTAGCTACTGTAGATGTTAGCTCTGTCGCTGTCTTTCTTGGGTTAGCACCACCTTTCGTATCAATGCGCTTTGCGCGTTCACGACAGTTACAGAAACACTGGGGGGAGGGGGGAGCTTGCTCTGTTTTGTTTTGTATTTACGTGAAACGTCAGCGGAAGTGACGTTTTTTTTGGTCTAATTGCTGTTTTCCCTCGCACTGAGAAGCGTGGTTATTTACACAACATTGGTGAACATAGACAAAGGTATGATACAGTAGGATTTTTAGAAAAGATAATTAAAAGGAATTAGACAGAATCAATATTTATGATGTATCATGTATTCATGTAATACATAAATGTTAATGTAATCTGATTATGAATATACTTATTACAAGTACTTTTTTGTAATCTGATTACGTAATCCAGATTACATGTAATCTGTTACCACCCAGTACTGCTAACATGTCATGGTTACGTATTATTTTTATATAATTGTATTTTTAAGCCATGATGTTTGTATTCTCTTCAGTTCATTTTAAAATGAAATTCAGTTAATTAATATCAAACTCATGAATTAAAATGACTTGTACAGCATTTATCATTCAACGTTAATGTAAATGTATGAATATACTATTGTTTAAATCCCGTTTCATGTTTAAACAATATGCATTTATCAAACTTGAAATCCAACTTTGTTCCAAGTTTATGCATTTATTTATTTAGAAAACAATATTAGCAAATATATGCTAACTTAGCTTAGTAAATTGTGCCTAATACAATCACTTAAACCCGACTGTAAAGTGTCGACAGTAAAGGCCAAGAATATCTCTGTCCTGCCCACCGTCAGACACTTGAGCGGATGAAACAGACTCTGCTGCATTGCTGTAAGGCTTCTGCTATTGTAGAGGCCTAGCGAGAGGGAGAAAGTTGGCTGTGCTCTAATGTCTCGTGTCTGTGCCTGGCGCAGCTGTCACACCTACGTTTGCCTAGCATTTGTTTTGATTTAGATGAGACATGATGTGGCAGCCATAATAAGCTCTGTGGGGCATGTGTACTCTCTGTCTCTAATTGGCTTCATCATCGCGCCGATTGTCTACTGACCAATAGTGCAGGTCACCAATTAATGAGCGCCAGCAACGAGCGAGATGACGACGGCATAATTAGTTATTTGTGTTTGCTTTTATTCTTCATGCAGTGGGGTGTCTTACGTTTAAGGACATCCTGGTGTTAACATTGTTACAGCAGACTGTAATTAGCTCTTCCTGCTTTCCAAATTTGCCATCAAACCGGAGTCCTGTACCGACAGCTTGCTGTTGTTGCATTGTGGTAGTCTTTCAATGTCTCGTCTATGCCTGTCCGTTAGGTCTTGCCCACTGTTTCCTCTGTCTGTTCAGTTTTGCACGTTGACAGAAAGAAAGAAATATCTGAATTATATCATTTGCGTATGTTAGTGAGCTGTATGAATATATTGCTATAGAGTGCAATAAACGCAGATTTATGAAACAATTACTGCAAGCTCAGGCTTTGTCTTTTTAGCCTGGAAAATGATTTTAAAGTTGTTTGTTTCTTTTTCTTTATAACAAACACACATTGTTTTCATATACAAAATACTAAAAAAGCATCAGGAATATAATCTTCCCAGTCATGGGAATAATTTTTGTTATTCCTGAATACCAGGAAGAAAGAAAAAAATGCTAACATACACAAACATTCCTAAACTCTTGTGCTTTTCTTGGGTGTGTAGCACCTTCTGCTTTGCGTTTCCTTCTGTAATGCAGTCCCACAGTCACAAAAGAACAAATTATATATATATATATATATATATATATGTATATATATATGTTTCTGCTCATTTCACTGAAATCTTAACAGACTGTTGTATGTATGTTGTGCATTTATTTATTTGAATACTTTTTATTGTGTTCATTTTTAAATGCCACGTTTTAGGCTGCCTCCCTTGCGATCCATCACAAGGTTTCTCTACAAGTCCGAGGAATTTGAATAGCGCAGCACTGAAACTTTTTCACGAGTCTCAAATTATACCCAAAGTTTAACTAGCTGGACAGAAATTGCTCTTATCGCATTGAAAGAGTTTTCACTTTACTGTCTCCCAAAGTGACGTTGCGCTTACTGAATGTGTTGAAATGTTTAGCGTCTTTGCAATTTAGCCCAAGGTGACATTTATTACAGCCTGTTGCAAATCTCTTTCTCTTCTGCATTGATTTTTTTCCTTCCCACCATGCACTGGTGGTCCTACAACTATATATTAATGTAAGTGGTTGAAAATGAGCTGTCTCGCTGTTGTTGTCTGGTGTCTCTGCATGGCTGATGTGTGCTGGAAGGGAGGGGAGGTCGTTTTGCGAGCTGTAGTTATGAGGACAGTGTAATTGGGCCTGTGTCTTATTGGATTTCTAGAGTGGTGAAATGGAGTGATCTGACCAGCTTAGAGAGAGAGAGAGATAGAAAAAAGGAGAGAGGGATAAACAACTACCTGCAGTAAACAAGAAAATCCAGAAAGGGTATTTAGGATTTTTTTCCATCTCCTTTTTTAAAGCCACGGTTAAGAGAAGGAAAGTGAAAAGCCTTAAGCTGTACTTTTGGGAAATTGGGTGTGCAGGAATGCCGTAATGTGATAATTTTTACTGAGGACTCAGAGGTCGTGGAATGTGATGGTGTGAAACCACACCGAAACCCCAAAGAAACGCGTGGTTAAATTTGGGCTCCTTGAAATATAGCAAACCTTTCATAACACTGTTAAATCATTCACTTTAACTCGCCATGTCTACAAAAACTGACAACTTTGGTCACCCGTTTAAGAAACTCTTTTGTACAGTGCTCCGCAAAAATAATAAATGAATGCAAAGCAACTGAAAGACGCCTTTCTTAATGAAGAGATGAAGTAGCTGCTTCTCAACGAAACGTTTGGTAGCCACGTAAGGATATAATGGCTCTGAAATGTCAGCTAGATTATGCTTGGATGAAGCGTTTGACTTGATTTTCTCACCACGATACACATTTTCTACCACATCCTTCTCCTGGGTAATGAATAACAGACGGCCCAACTGGAGGAGTTCGAGTCAGTGCTGAGTCCCATCAGTTCTAGTCACACAAACTCGGCTCTCCGTAATCCGTGTTGGCAGATCCAGGAAAGTTATGAGGTCGATGTCCTCTCTGCATTTTTTATATTAATCTGCCTCTCGTCAAGAGTTCATATCAAGACAGCGAAATAAAAGAGCCAAACTCAGACAGACCACCTCAGTGATAGCATGTGATTATTGTATTTTTCGGTTTGTATGCTCTGTAGAAAGCGCAATGGACAGAACGCTTTTCTTTTTCTCTCCGTATCATCCCTCTTGCGGCGTGGTGCCATATTCATCTCTCTATGTGAGAATTATGACTTCCCCGAAGCGTTTAAACATAATAAACAGCAGGCTGTAAGAACTAAGCGCCAGTGTACCTTCAGTGTTTGCTGAATCATTTTATGGATAAATCTTTCCTTGAAGACACTTATAAAAATATCGTTGCAGTGGGAAGATTGCTTGGAAACGGTCGTTACTACCAATTTTTACAGACAACCTTAACTGAATTTTTTGTGAATCTGAAACTAAGTTGCGACGGGTGATTCAGTTCAGCTGATCCACAAAGATAACATGCAGATTTACTGCGTACATTGTCATCAACACCGTGTTAAATGAAACCAGCCACAACCGTGCACGCACTTGCAGCTGTTGCTTTGTCTGTTTAAGCAGGTTTGCCGCCTGTGCGTGCATGTTTGTTTTGTTGTTGTTATGTGTACAGATGCAATAAATCTGTGATTTTCTGATCCCAGGACACACATACACAAGACTAGAATAAATGATTTTATGGTACATTTAATGCCACTTCTTATTTCATTTATTTGTTAGTTTTTCAATACCAATCCTCAGTATTAACTATCATGCATATGCAACTTATTTTCTATTGGTATTTATAAAGCACTAATTACTATTCTGCGTGACCATACAGTATTTTAGATCCCTTAATCCTAACCAATACCTTAACTAAAGCACTACTATTCTAATTATTAATAGGCAGCAAATTAGAAGTTATTTCAGGCAAATTTTATAGTTAGTTAACAGTAAGATTTGGATCATAACATAAAATGTGCCTGTTTGTTGGATCAGTCAATCATTGATTAAAAAGAGATTTTTTTCATAATGCTTAAAATATTATAATATAATGTAAATAATATTAATAATAATCATTATTATTATTAAAGTATGTTGTAAGTGATTTAATAAGTAGTTTTTTATTATTTGTCATAATAATACCATTAATAATTTTGTTTCAATAATTTTTTAACTTTTGTTATTCTACTATTATTATAAAATAGTAATACCATTAGCAATTTTGTTTTAATATTTTATTGGTTTAATATATTTACTATTATTATTCTTTTTTAATTCTTGTTGTTTTATTACTACTACTACTAATAATAATTATAATAATACATATTCTAGTAGTTGCAGTAGTAGTAGTGGTGATGGTAGTAATAATAGTAATGTCATTAGTAACTTTGTTTATTATTATTAATTCAAGCTGTTCTCAGCAGACTAAAAATAGAATCATTAAAGGAATAGGTTATCCAAAAATCATTTACTCACGCTCAAGTACTTCCAAACATCTATGAATTTCTTTGTTCTGCAGAAAGTTTGTAACCAGGCTCTCTTGGGTCAACTTTGACTTCCATAGTAGGAAAGAAATAGTTTGGAAGTCAATGGTGACCCAAAACAGCCTGGTTAAAAACCTGGTTACTTTCTTCAAAATATATATATATATATTTTTGGTGTGTGTTCGGCAGAACAAAGAAATTCATACAGGTTTGGAATCTGAGGGTTAGTAAATGATGACAGAATCTTTGGGTCAGCTATTTTTTTTTACATGAACATGACATCAAATCACTGCGTTATGGATCAAAGTAAGTCTGTCCATCAGCATATTTACGACCGCTGCGCTTCATGTGTGGGAAGAGCGTTGCAATGAGAACACTGTCTCCCCCATGTGTCAGAAAACACAGTTTGGATTTCCCCTCATCTATCTTGAGGGACAAGGGCTGGGACGCATTTTTCCTTCTGGCCTGTGGTGTCCAGCAGTGAAGTGTTTGGACCGCAGGGGGACCGGGCTGCTGAAAGTGCTCCGGCAGCTGGAGTTTTTAGGAGGTCGCCGGGAGGGCACCGTACGCAAAAAACAGCCGCAATTAGAGCCAGTGACTCATTGTGTCCACATAAATCACATGACATTGCACATCATAAACAGACTGTAAAACTTTAAAGCACAGTTAATTGTTAGTAATAGCTGCGCGATTGATTTATGGGCCCGTACAAAGCCGAGAGATAGGGGCGGATGACCTCAAAGTCACGTCACTCTTATTACACGAGTGATATATTGCATATTTTGGCCTGAAAACAAGCAGATGTTTTTGAGGAGTTTTGTTTGAACAGCCACAATGATGTTTCCCATTTGCATTGCTTAATGGAAATTGAGGGAGAATGGCCCATCTGTCCCTTGCGTTTGCTCAACTGCTATGAGATATGACTAAATGTACTTGTAAAAACGACAGTATAATGCTTAGATGTTGTCAAGGCTTTGTTCCTCGCATTAAATGCAACTATTACAGAGCGACAATGTGCTGTGTCATTGACATCAATACGCAAAAGCGTGTTCTGTTACAGAAATAACCATAGATATGATCCTGTAATGGACTTGGATTTGCATAAACCAGATACTGCTTAGTCATAATTAGTCTCGTCTCATCCAATGTTCTGTATATCACACAAAATACATTTGTATATATCTATTTTTTACATGCCAGTCTGTTATTGTAGTTTGTGTCAATCGGTGACAGTTTCTTTCCATCAAATGCCAAGTGGGCGTTTCTAGCAAACTGTTTTTCTGTTTAGTCAAGGCCTGGTCAGGTGAGGGTAATAGTGGACTAGCTGGGATTTCTCTAGTTGACGGATGCCCTCCGTACGTGGCTGTTAGCGTGGAAGTGGACAGCACTATTCCGCTAGCGCTACTAAGTGAGCTGTTGTTTTTTTAAGTCCCAGCACTTATTCGATGATGTTTTTGCAATTACAGAGACACAGACAAGCATGTCCCACAGCGCCAGCACTCATAGTTTAATTACAGTTTAACTTTTCAGTTTTCCTCTGATGATTGTAAGATGTTGCCAGGCTAATTAAACACAGATGGCTTATTCTGAAAGACCTCAGCATGCGTGCGTGTTGCCGCTCAGGACCGCGCCAGTGTTAGAGTTTGGAGATAGAGCCAGATCATTAGGCATATTTAAAATAATCCGCCGTCTGATTGTATCATGTAATGCTAATTGTATCGTTGTGATTTATAAACACTTGCAAATCAGCCGGTGCTGCTAATGTTGCAATTGTAACACTCAATTTGTGTTTCATTAGGGTGGGTAGATACTGATAGCACTTTATCGCTCAGTTGATCTGCCCTGAAGGCCCCTAGATAAAATGTTATACCTCTGGAGAGTGTACAGTATGTTTATGGAACTACTTGCGAAAGTAGTTGTGCAAAGAGTTCTACATTCCTTATAGAGAAAATACAGAAAAAACTATTTTAAATATTGTTCATTATTTCCTCATGGATTAATACATTCAGGATATTTTGTTGAATGCTAAACGTTTGTTTAAATACACAAAATCAGTTTTATGTATTTATAATTAAACTAGGGCTGTCAAACTATTAACTGGATCCAAAAAAAGTTTGTGTTTACGTAATGTACTGTATGTTTGTGTACTATGCATATTATGTAAATATAAATACACACACATACATGTATACATTTGAGACAAATATGTTATGTTTATATATTAAATATATGAATATATAATGTCAATTATATGAATTAAAAGTTATGCATGTAAAAGCATAAAATTTAAGAACATGCTGTAAGTGTGTGTGTATTAATATATGCATAATGAATATACATTGTACACATTTTATAATATAAAATCATACCAAATAACATTATCATCTGTTTTCAACAAACGTCAACACTCAAGGTCTCATTAAAGCAAAATACATTCAGTTTTGAAATGCAATTCAATTTTCGGATTGCTATATTGATTATTGTAATTGATGTAAAATATAATTTTTTTCTGTAAAATACTTGATCGCTACACTATTAATTCATTATTTATGTTTTATTTATTTATAGTTCTTTGTTTGATTGTCAGTCAATTTTTAATTAATGAGAGATTATTTTTATAATGCTTAATATATTATAATTTAATGTAAAATAAACAAACTATAATAATTATTATAATCAAAGTATGTTGTAAGTGCTTTAATACAGTATTTTTTTATTATTATTACTTATCATTAATAATTGTCCCTCTAAATCTAATCTAAAAAAAAGTCTTACTATTTTTTTTTTTTTTTTCACAAACATTTTCTTAAACATCTTCATATTTACATATAGCAGTGCGCTGCATGTTAAAGAGCAGCACTAATTGTATGCAGTGAAAGTGGCCATGACAGAGATTGAGTGTTTTTTGGTCCCAGGGGGCTCTGAGCTTTTCTCACCCCATGTCAGTGGTTCCCTGTTGGGGGCCTGAATCTCAGACCTGCAGGAGAGCTGGAGCCAAAGAGGCAGCAGGAACTCTTATTACAGGGGCCGGTCGAACCCAAACAAGCCTCTGTGACCGATTCCCACTCAGCTCCTTTCTAAGCCTGCCACTACTAAAAACAACTAGCTGTGATCGCATTACACCGCCCCTTCTCTCATATTGCTTAAATGAGTTGAGAAGGTTTTTACATGTGTGCGTCTGTGTGTGTATATAAACATATATGTTCTGCATGTTTAAGAGATTTAGGAGCACGAACAAGAACTAGGTGTGTAAATTTCACACGTCGTGTATGGAGGAGCAATTGAAAAGCTCTTTGTAGCAGCACTTTGACTGGCCTGACAAAAGGGGCTGAAGTTATGGGAACTCTTCGCTCAGAGCAATACTTGTTGACTCGCAGAATTCAAGGAGGATGCCAAAAGGAAAGTTGCCCTATTCAAGTTTTTGCTTACACAAGGTCTCTTTGTGGTTTTTAAAGCTTGTCAGACACGTCAGGCCCGGTAAGAAACAGTATATTGTTTCCAGCACTTTGGATTCCTTTCCTTCTGACATCTGCCAGTCTGTAAAGATGATAAATTCTTGCCTCATTAGCCAGCGGTGTGGGATTACAGCCTGACAACACATTAATCACTTGCCTCTGTGGCAGGCCCCACTTGCAATAGGCATTGTTAACAAAACTTTTCTAATATGTCACTCTCCTCTCTGACAGGCCGTAATCAATCATCCTGATTGACAGAGCTGATAGATTACACTATTTATGCTCTGTGTAATGAAAGATAGCGTTTCCACCTACTGTCATTCCTGAGATAATGATAGCCCACCTCTGTAAAGGAACATACACATGGAGTGCACAGAAGAAAGGCGCGAGAAGAAAAGGCAAAGCAGACAAACGCTGGCATGCATTGTGAACTTTAAGCAGACAATGTTCTACTCCTTGGTGGGTGTCTCTTTTTGTCGCGCAGCATTGTTTGGTAATACGGGCTCGCTTTAAGGAAGTCTTCGACAGCGCCGCCATTGTGCATGTGTTCTGGCAGGGAAAAGTCGACTTGTCTACCTGAGAATTCGGTGTGGAGGCGAAGCTTTTGTAGGCTTTTTGTTTTTCCCGTCGGGAGGGAACGCGGATGACAGCAACGAATCTGGGGGCCGAAACGCAATGATCGCGTGATTTATTGCGCAGCTTGTATGTAAATTTTTCAAATATTGGCAAAATTACCAGTAATTTGCGCTTTCTCATTTTCCGTTCGGCATCCTTCGCCCGTGTCTAATAGCGTCTAATAGCAGCTAATAACGCGTTCTGGGCTTTGTTTATAATCTGGTTTACTTCATCGCTTGTGCATTTGCACTGAATCTCCACATATTCTAGCTGAAGGGGCTGCTGCGAGGAGTGCCATTTCAAAAAGAGGAAGCGAATGAAAAAGAGGAATAGTCCATCATGCACCTGACAGCTAGCGAATTTGGTGCTTTTCTTGTGAGACAGTGAGCTGTCAGGAAATTAGTTAACTGGAGCATATTGTGGAGAGGCAGGTAATTTAGCCTCATTGATGGCATCACATAATGGCTCACAGGAGTCAGCTCCCTGACCTGCCAGTTCTTTGTGTATAATGCAGAATTTAGTGGCATGCTCAATGCATTCTGTCAGCTGCACGATTGGATTCTCAGCCCACTGTATCTCAGCCTGCAACATATTGGTCAATTATTTCTGAGGCTGTCAATGCTAGGAGGCACTGTTATTTAGTGTGTGTTAACTTTGCATCATTAAGACGCCGTGCGACAGCGAGAGACACTCCCGAGCGTAATTTATTTTGATATGGCCGCCGATAACCTTCATATTGTTTGACCTCCTGTTATGTTAAGGAGGAAGGAGGAAATCCGACAGCCGGCGACAACGTCGCATGCAGATTCTTTTAATCTAGCGCCTAAGTTCAATACTCTCAACGTCGTTGCCTGTTTGTTTTTGTTTAGTTTAGTTTTTTTATCGTTAGCCATCAGACAGCTCGCATTTCCCCATCTCCAGTTAGCCCACTTGTCATCCCAGCATTGTTATATCCAGATATAGCAGTGCTTTATGAGATCCCAACAAGAATATAGCTGCTCAGAACGCCATAAAAAAATCAATCACTCTCAGTGCTGCAAATGTACTCTGCCACCCTGCCTATGACGTAATTGCATTAGTCAATTAATATTCTCTGTTCACGAGACAAGCCATCGAATAAACCGGATTACTGCTTTGACAATGTTGACTTTTATTTTAGATGAGTTTAATGGCTACTAACAAGCCCAGCAGTAAATAAACAGCCTGTGTGGGTGGTGAAGAACCAGAGTACAAGAAGCCTCGGGCTGCTGAAACCCTATGTGTGTGAACGGTAAATGTGTCCATAAAAGCAGTCATTTAGGCATTTGGATGGAGAAGATGAATGAGAAAGCTGAGTGAACGAAGCAGCGTCGAGAGCCGTGCCGATAGACAAGGCCTACAGGAGCATCGCTTTGGTCCATTTTCAGGCTTCGTCAGGCGGATGGGGATATAATTCATGTCGTGAAGGGTCAGGAAGGGTAAACCTGTGCTAATAGGTAGATCTGCACACAAAAACATGGGGTTGAGTGAGATTTCAGATCTGCTCTGTTTGAGAACAAACAGTCAAGGCCTGTGTGAGATTAACTAGACAAGTGCACTGCATTAACGTTCTCTGTTCTCATCGGCACTGGGTCAGAGCTGACAAGTCATTAACATACTGATATGAGACTCTTTAGACTGATTGGATAATGGATGTTGTGTGTTGTTGTCATCTGTTATGTATACAAGCCTGTTCTAAAAATGAGTGCGTTGCCTTACCATGCACTGCCTATACACAGGCAACTGCGTTGTAATTTGCAATTAACCTCATAAAAGACAGTTGTAAAACCCTTTACATTGGCAAATTCATCTGTGTTGCTGAAATAGTGCCCCGTTAGACCACCAAAGTCCAAATTTAAAGAGCCCATGGCAAAAATAGTGGACATCAATAGCCATCATTAAGCTTGTGAATTCCTAAAAGCTGTCATTAATAGTTTATAAGAGAACTAAGGATTTTATGTTGGTCTGAAGACCACGTCCAAACAAAACATGAGCAAAACATATAGAAGTGATACACTTTATCTACTGTCTATCTGAAATCAGTTCCTGACTGTAGTGCTCTATTAACCTTTTAAAAACACACTAATTGTCCGGTTTTTCATATAAATATTACAATGCAAAAATTACAGTTTTTGTGCCTTTTTTAGGTGCACCAGTGACCAGCTAACTACTCTATAATAAGCATTGCGGTCTAAAAGAAACTTTTTAAACTAAAAGAAGTTTTGTGAGTATGGACACTAGCTCAGGTGTGTATATTTGGGACTGTTAGGGTTAATAGTGTTCATTATTCACTATGAATTCTTAATTCAGCAGCCCTCCACACTGTTGAATGGCTTGTGAGAGGGAGGCCTGTTCTCCTCATTCACAATGTGAAAGGAGAGAGTCTCTGAGCCGTCAGAACACAGGCCTCCTGCAAACCTTGTGTGCCTCTGGGGTCACCTGCAGGTCAGCGGGGTCAAGTGATACTCACACCACATTCATCCCTTACTTAGAAGAGACAGAGAAAGAGATTGAGGCAAGAGAAAGCCCCCTTTCAAATCCTCAAACCTCAAACTATTAAATAGGCTGTGTAACTAATCCTACACCATTGCACGTACGTGATACATCAAATTCTTCAGTTTAAGGAGTCAAATTAGTAATTTTGTCTTGTTCTCCAGTAAAAAAGTTGAATATATAGTAAACATGCATAAACTGGGCCAAGTCATTTTAGATTTATGCTTAAAATTTGCCAATAACATTTATTTATCTATGTATTTATTTGTTAGTTTTGGATTTGGTTAAGGAAATGCAGAGCACCCTACCAACTACATAACAACAGAACAACCATCCAGAACTTCTAGTAAAGACTATAAAAAAGAAAAAGAAAAAAAAAGACATGTCACAATAAAAATGCAACACTCAATATGGCCGCTCTATCAAAAGAAGCCCCGCCTTCTGAGCAAAAGAGCCTGTAAAGTCAGCGTGTCACTGCAGCTGCTGTCAGAATTTACAGTTGCTATAGAAACAGTCAGTGTTCTGAAATGTGCTCTTAGGACTGCGCATGTGCTCTGGCTGGTCTAGACGGTTTTAATGACAACAACATAAACAAACGTTACTGCGCATGTGTGCTTTTGTGGCTAAATCCATCTAGAGCAGATCTTTTTTTTTTTTATTACAAGCGAAAAACAGATTTATTAAAAATGCCAGCTCATTCTCTGCCAGCAGAAGGTGCTTTAAGCGCGAGAAACGAGAGGTTTCCCCGGTAACGGCTGTAGACAGAGCAGCTCTGAGCTTACAAACGCTGCCTTAAATGCTAGATGAAATGAAAATGACATTTTGTAAAGACAGTCTTCCTTCAGAAATACAGTTATATAAAAACACCCACGCCTCGGTTTGATTTTTAAACGTACATTATGTGCTCATGTTTTTTCAACAAAGCCTTTTGGAAAATCGGTCAGCTATATCATCACAAATAAATAAATGTTTGGGAAACACACGCCACAGCACAATAACCTGAGACCAACTTCGTTACTCATCGTTAGCTGCGTTTGTAGCCCGCGACACTAACCAGATGAAACCGTCTATAGCCTGAAAAATAAGCAAAAATAAAACAGCAAAATAAATATTTATTTGAATATGCCTGGTTGTTGTTCAATTCCAAGAACTCAAAGAATTGACTTGCATTCTTGTGGAGACCGTTCTTGCCAAGCTTCCTTGGAAGAACGATCTCAGAAGGACATGAGGTCACAGAACGCACCCTTATAAGAAATGATATGTACTGCATTTTTGCTTAACTGACTGTATAGTCTCAGCATAAGCAGTGGCCAATGAACAATAAATGTAACATAACATTACAAACTTATTAAAACGTTTCATAGTATTATAGATATTATTTTTAGATAGTTCTATAGTTGTTATAAGTTAACCTATGACTGTTAAGTTTCATTTTAATATCCCAATAAAAATACAGCAAAACATTAAATGTTTATTTTCAACTTCAAGAGCCGTCAAGTATTTGCGAGAGCAAGTTTTCTGTACACCGTCCGCCCAGAGTGTCTTCTGGGATTTCTAATGGCTCGATTCTCTGGATCGGTCTGGATTCGATGCATCCTCGATATCAAGAACACATCGGGGAACTTTCATGCGCCTTCTGTACTTGCGTTGAGTATTGGAAATTAACTTTGACGGTTCATGATGGCATAGAACGAGAAAACAAGGATGCAAGAACCCATAATGAGAAATGGCTTTTGATTCTAGTAACCACACAGAAACCAGCACCCTGGCAACCACATAGCAACACAAAAACAACTACACAGAACCTCCTAGCAACTGTTTAGCAGGGCCTTAGCAACCACTCTTGCATTGTGGCATCGAGTTTTCTTGGAAAATGGAAAACAAATGTGGTGAATGAGCACTGGTCATTAATGCATGGCAAATGTATGCATCTTATTTTTAAGCTTGTCTGGTGTTTTAAAAGTTTTAGTCATTTCTTGGATTTCCTCATGTTGATGGAGTAATAAATGAGTGCGCTGACGTTTGGAACCAGAGAGGACGATTTACCCAGTGAAATGTCGGACTGGGCTCCATCTTGTTTTTTAATTAACGTTATATTGCACAGGTGTTGAGGACAGTTGTGACTTCTGACATTAGTGTCTGGCTATTAATACCCAGCATGTGACCTTCGGGAAGCTGGCATTCACTGTGGAGCTGACAGATTCATGGCTCTGTTGCCCTGAATAAGGTTGTCACATATTTTTAAGTGCTTGAAACAGGTCCAGGGTGCCATAAACCCCAGACATTTTAATTTAGGCTGAACTGTAAGTCAGAATTTGCCGTATAAACGCTGGCCCTTGAATAATACAGACAAGGCTAATAGCTGGGATTAAAGCATTACTTGGACTTATCCAAGCATGATAACATCCCCTAGCAGCCATCAAGTTTCACCCTGTGTAAACCATAAATTCCAAATGATGTGAAGTCATGAGGTGAAATCACGGTAGTAACTCCGCTGCGACCGAAACTGCGCTTCAGCTTCTGTGCGTGTCAGGCGCTGAGCTCACGTAGTGTACGTGAGAAGGATGTGTCTGGTTATTGTGTTTGATCAGCACGCTCTGGACCGCGGCTTGCATTGAGGGACTGCGGAAGCAGGGTAGGGTTACGGCACCGCCACTGCTCTATTGACAGGGAAGGGTGGATGTGAGCCAGTCTGCCCTCTCTGCAGGTGTTGCAGAGGTGCAGATTCCCTTCCAGCCTCCGTCCGCCTCTGCCAGACGGGCCAGCGGCTGCCAAACAAACGCCGAGATGCGAGCTGACAACAATAAGCTATTCTTGAGGCTTTCTTCCTCTCCTAGTGCATACAAGTCACAAATGTAACCCTGCGCTCTGACACAGGATAAAATAATATCTCTGAATCACCTGATATTGGCAGGGGGAACAGTAGCCTGCCGGTGGCACAATGGTCGCGTTTGCTTGCCAGCTGGAAGCAACAGTCGACTGGCTTGTTTAAGGTAATGTGATAAGTGGGCTGCTCCTACTTTCATCACACCTCTTCCAAAAGCACAAGGGATCTGGCCCTTTTCTCGGCTGTAAAGCAAGACGCAGCCGTTAAATCAGATAGGTTTACCGTATCCCGTCATAACTCATCAGATTCCAGACAGCTCTGTAGACATTGTCCCTACAAAGCGCTTCATGTTTTTCTAATTTTTTTTCCCACCAGCTGTAGTTAGTTTCGAGTCACTCAAATAAACCTTCCTTGATGCACGTCTTGGAAATGCTTCTAAAAGGTTGCATGTGCTATCACAGGGAAAAAAGAGAGAGAAAGAAAATAATGCCACGGACTAGACATAGACGTTTTCTCTGATCAAAAAAAAAAAAGCTTCTGACGACTTTCATCAGTTTGCAGCGCTGTTTTTTGGGCAATCCTGGATGTCATTCATGTCAGGACGGGCTGACACCTGTCTGGTGTGTGGGGCTGGTCTAAGCTCTCTGTGTGTCTGTCAGGCGCTTGAGAGACTGTTTGTTTCCAGGCTGCTTTTGGGCCAGACGCCTTGCTGGTGCTCCAGGCCATGACCAGACTTTGAGCTCATCATGCCAGACATGACAGGCCTCCTTCTCTTTGGTGTTGAGAGTGAATACGCTCTGTAGCCCAGTGGGGGAACCGTTTCAAAATGGCGGCTGACTTTTTTTCATCCAGCTTCTCTTGAACTGCACATCACAGGGAAGATCAATATTGTCTGTGCTAATATGTGCGGGGTGATTCTCTGGTAAGTTCAGCGAGAACTTGTAAACATCCACCTTCACTGTACACTATGCAGCTTCTAGATTCATATAGCATGGGAAACTGCACTTAATTTGTAGAAGGCAAATGAAGGATTGTTCATTTCTCTTATCAAATGTATTTCCTGTTTTGTATGTATATATATATATATATATATATATATATACGTCTCTATTTTTCAGTCTGGAATTGGTTGAATCATGAGAAGTGTGCATTACACACTAGGATGAATATGATTTTGATTGTTCTGTATTTCCTATTATTACCAAAAGCAATTTATTTATGTTTTTAATTAAAGCTTGCAGCAGAAGCGTAAACAGACAAGTAGTCAATTTCATTTTTTTGTAAAACACTAGAAATAGTATTGCGTGAAAACTGAAAATGTCTTTGATTGTACCTGTGATTGAATAGAGAAATTGCAATAAATCAATAAAAAAAAATACTAAAGTGAAATGCATGCATAAATGACTTTTTCACAATAATATCAGTAATATTTAGAAAACGCATATGGTGAATTCATTCTGACTTTAAAAGTAATTCTAATGAATCATTTAGTTTTGTTACACATAAAATATGCACTAAGAGGTCTATTTGCACAGTTTACGTCAGAAAGCATCTTGACCTTTCCATTCCGTCTTTGTTTATTCCATTCATCCATCTAGCTGTTATTTACTAACCTGTGCTGTCTTTGATTAGTCATATAATCTCTTGAACACGGAGGGATATCTATGTCATGACATAGGCTGGCAAGCTTGCCATCGGTATCACGTTTTGAAGGCATCTGCTTGCCTGTCTTGTGAAAGGAGATATAGTGATGGTTTCATATTCTAACTCAAGATTAATGTGGTTTTTTACAGCCTGCTGGGAGCTGCAATTGTACATGTCACTATAACATAATATCTGGGCTCTAAAGACATGACTATTCATTTTAATGGCCTTTTTGACTCACAATTGAACATTACAATGCATACTACTCGTCTCAGAGCTCACTCATCACTCATTATGATGTCAAATCATCATAATGCACTTTTTTTTGGAAGTTCATGCCCAGTAGAGCTTGCTTGTTTTTTTTTTTTCCTATTAGATCTAAAGGAAGTGGTCTCTCTGTCACTATCTTTGTGATACACATTCAGAGAAGTTTCAGTGACTAGACTGAGTCTTGTCAGTCCACATACATTTCTAACAGGGAATATTGTAGAAACAATTCCAACTTTGTTTCATGACTGTAACCCATCCATTTTCCCAGTCCGGAATTTTCCATATTTCTATAAAGCCAGGTTTGACTGGTCACTGACCCGACAGATCTTGCCTCTTTGAACGCTCTTGTTTATCTTCAAATAAACAAATCTTTAACTGAAGAATCGGCTTAGCCCTGCTTACACGAAATCTCTCAGATCAAATGCTCTGCGTTATTTTTCTTTGAGTTATTGTTGGATAAATGGGGGCCATCGCTGGCCGGTACAAATATTTTCAGTTAGATAATCCAGTAATGTTTCGCTTTGCACTTTGTACAAACACACAGCTCTGTTTGAGGCCAGCTGCACATGACCAGAACTCTTTGTGGGAGCAGAGTTTGATTAAACAGTGCGGGTAATAGCCATGAGCTCATGACGTGTGGTTTACATCATTTTTTTACACATTCCTTTATAGTAGCTCTTTTCTTTTTTTTTATAGTTGTCAATATTATTCACACTAACAGATGAAAACTCAGTTATTTAGCAAGGAGCTTGCACTTTGTCCTAAAAGATTTCTTTAAACATTGTTTTTTATCTTTTGTTTGTTTTGTTTTTTTAATGATGCTGAAGATTCAGCTTTACCTTTACAGGAATAAATAATATTTTAAAACATTAAGTAGACAGTCATTTTAAATTGTAGATTTAATAATAAATGTATGTATTTTGATCGAGCAATCATCAACCTCTGAACCTTAATGAGCAATGATTTAGCTGTCAATAGCAAATATTATTATTATATATATATTTTTTATTAACTTTTTACTACAAAGAAATAAATGTCACTTCAACAGTAAATAAAAATCAAAGCAAATTTAAATAGTTAAATGCATTTGAGAAGGTCAGGTCATGTAAAACCCTTCATAGGAAAGTTATTTAGTTAAATATTAATTTTAATTGCTGGGATAAACACTTTTAGAAATAAAGGTACAAAAGCTGTCACTGGGGTGGTACCTTTTCAAAAGGGACATGTTTGTACCTAAAGGGTCCATTGTGGTACATAAATTTACCTTTTGAAAAGTTACTGTACCACCCCAGTGACAGAATGTGTACCTTTATTTCTGAGGGTGTACAGTACAGCTTTAAAACAATTATTTAACATCATAACACAGCTATGTTTTCTACAGTAGCTGTATTGACCAACCTGATCATCAGCATCCTGGAGGTTGTTATACTGTATATTTACTTTTATTGCATGTTGTCCCTTTAAGATGTCGTCCCTTCAGGGCTATACACCATGAGAGGCGTGCTTAGGGCATCTCTGCTGTGTGTTTTTGTGGTGTTATGTCACCCCCTCTCTGGCTCTGTTTGTTTAACGCTGCCCGCAGGCCCAAGTGGCACGGATTATGACCTCAGTGAATTTCCGCAGCGCATGTCACAACGAGGCCATGCCGCTGCAGGTATATGTGTGCCGCCACGCTGCGTCTCTGATCTATACTCACCCACACAGCCGAAGAGGCCACAGCCGCTGCTATATCCACTCCGTGCCCGGCAGAGCCAGATAAGGATGAAATAACCACGCGTATTCTGTAGCACGCTGCTGTGTAAACATCTGTGTTTTACCTGTCATTTCCCCCTGAGAGCTGTCTCATTTCCTTTATCTCACAGCGCTCAGCGTTCTGCATGAAATTTGATCCTGCCCTTTCTCCTGCTCTACATGAGTGCCATTTTGTCAAACAGGGAAGACATTCTTCATGGGATGAGTCGTTTAACATTTGTTAAATGTGGCATTCACCGGCGTGGTGGACCGCGGTTTAAATCAGCGCTTATTACTGTGATTTGAGGAGGCTTGTCTGCTCTGCCGTAGGTGAGAACATGCGCCATAGCTCTTGTTTTGCTCAGTGGTGTTGTTTACACATTCATTAGCAAGCTTTGGTTTCAGCCGACACTATAACCGACTTATCGTGGTGCTTCATCACATATATATCCATGACAACATAAGAGCCTTGAGGAAGAAGATACTGGGTGGTCCAGCGGTGGCCTTTCTGGAGATCAGACCTTATCAGGTCCCATCGGTGTAGTGCACACTATCATGTGGAACTTCAAAAGAACTCCCGAAATCAGGAATTCTTAACTTTGTGATCTACAAGTACTTTAAAGCAGTAATTCTGTCATTGTTTACTCACCCTCGAGTAGTTCCAAATCTGTATCCTAGTCAGTGAACAGAAACAGCCTGGTTACAAACTTTTTTCAGAATATATTCCTTTGTTTTTGGCAGAACAATGAAATTCATATAGGTTTGGTACTGCTTGAGGGTGAGTAAATGACAGATTTTTCATTTTTGGGTGAACTTCTTTAAGACAGTGTTATTTAGATACAATTAAAGTTTTTATTCACCTTTTTTTATATTTTATAGATATATATTTTAAGTCAAAATAAGCATGTTGTTATTTGTGTTACACTGATAT
>JAUMHG010000055.1:3267166-3280772 GCA_032359395.1 Enteromius anoplus | reverse complement strand
GCTCAAAGGCAAATCGGTCTCTCTGGCGAGTTCCCATATGTAACGTCGAAGTGATTCGACTGAAAGGGTAACAATAGCCTTTCCAGATTTGACTAAAGATCCAAAACCACAACTTCAATGCTCCTGATGTTCTTAAACTGTCTGTTACAACTCACCTCTTCAGACAAATCAGCACGTGCTGCAGTTCAAAATGATTCACGAACCAGTTCACTGGTTTAACAACTGGTTTGATCAAGCCTTTGAACTGATAGAACTGATTCAATAGAATGTGAATCATTTGCGAATGGGCATCGCTCACTGCCCAGAGAAACATAGACGGCTAATCTGCAATAAACAGAAGCATTGTACAGCATTAAGATGAAGTAAAGAGAGGAGCGTCCCCCACATTAACAAAGTAAAAGTAAATTTTTTTCACTGAAAATATACTTAAGGGTCTGCAGAGTAAAGGTACCCATTTTTAAATATACTTCAAAAGTATTAGTAACCCAAAAAATGTTCTCAAGTAAATGTAACGAAGTAAATGTATAACTGACTGTATATCACCATTAATTGCATAGAGCTTTTTACAATACAGATACAAAACAGCTGCACAGCATGAAACAGCAAAATATTTAAAAAAGGTCATATTTTGTTCAAATATATGCAAACTAAACATTGCTGTTTTAAACTGTTTTGAATTATGTATAATTATACTTGTGAAAACAATTAAACAGTATTAAATATATTTCTGCCTTGTCTTCATTTAACAAAAATATTGTGGACAACATTTTTGATATTACAGGATTTTAGCAGAATGCAAATATTGAAATAATGTTTAATAATTTTCCTTATCACGAGTCAGTGTTAACAGCGTGCTGTTACAAACAGCAACTCATACTCATAAGTAATCAGAATTTTAAATTTTTCAGCTAAGAGTGTGGAATCCTGACCGCTACAACAGTCAAATATCATGGCAAATCATTATTCTGCTCAGACACACAACTGCATGTCAAACTCTTGCATTTCTGATTCTTTTCATGAGCTGTTGATTTATTAAGATGACTCTCCGTAATATGTAATTTGAATGCCACTGAGACGGCATACAGAATGGTACATAGCAGCAGAGTCCTCTGTGTAAGAGAATTCTATTGCCAAGACAAGAAGATTGTCACCATGGAAACTAATTTCATTTCTTCCATGAGACTAGAGTAATACAGACAAGAGCAAGCTGCCCGCACAGAACCACTCTTCAGTAATGTCCATGTTTCAGATCCCACCCATAATATCACTTTGCTTTTATTTCATCCTGCTGCTGTGTGGACGTAACTGTGACGGTAGAGTCTCGCAGATCACTTTGCTGATTACACATCACACTGAGTGCATGTTTAGCTGTTTTTCACTTTGAAACTTAGTTACTATGTAAATAAGCAACATTTTACAACCTAGGGTGTTATAGGAAGAGAGGGACTGGCTTCTGCTAGTGCAGTGTACACTGTGATGTTACTAGACCTTGGCAAATTTAAAATATTTTCCTCATTGAATATCCTATTTCACATTCCAGATATCAAACTGCATTTTAAATAGACTTTGAATTAATGGATTATCTCTGCTATGATTAATTACTGTTGTTGTTATTTGTTTGAATTCCTTTAAATTATAAGATAGTAGTGAAAATACAGTATACACAAATTTATACCATCTGCAATTCTAAATCAACTTGTCTTTTCCATCCAGAGAACTTATGAATACCTTTCTGCATTTGGAGCTGTGCACAGATAAAAACCAGGAGTAAAAACAGATGGACAGTCAATACTGACAGTATCCTGATGAAATCAAAAGCAATGTGTTTATGGCCAAAAAGACAAAACTGATCTGCAGAGGCTTACGATTATTTTAGCTGCTTACTAATTACTAACCAAACTGGATTTTGACTGGTGGCTTCTTTTACTTCAAAGTCAAAGGGAAATTGCATTAGTAACTTAGTTAGTAATTAGTAATTTACTTTTATATGATCTAGCATTCACAGAAAAAAAAATATGATACCAAACATGTTTGAAATACCATACACTTATGGATCACAGATTTTCTCTATAAGATAAAGTTGTACAGATACTCTTAAAATAAATAAATTAATTAAAAGTTTTAGCAAAAACTTTCACTGGTGAAGTTGATGGTTTATGTATGCCAGGGTGTGTATGGGCCTTTAGAATTTTGACAAGTAATTATGGTCCATCAGCCAAAAGAGAGATTGTGCTTGCATTTCAGAAAACGGCCAAGAACAGCAAGCTAGAATATAAACAAAATCTTGAGCCCCTAATAATGATACTGTGCTCTATTAGCTGTCAGAGAGCTTGATTGTTTGCCATAGTGGAAATGACTATGCTAAAGTGACTTCACTTGGCCCATTATTGCATGTAGCAATTATTTGTGGGGTCTCTGTTGGCTCTATTCCTCCAGTCAATTGTGAGGTGAGGAGGGGCACACAGATGTTCCTGACATGCAATCCAGAGATGATGATGTGTGATGGCCCCAAAACTATTAAAAATGACCTGAAGAAGCCAGTCTTCCTGTACTTTGCTGGGGGACAAAGAAGAGAGAGAGGCTAATGAGACTAAGCCCCCAGATTAAATCCAAATCATAGCTCTGCCAAGGCGCTGCTTTGCATACTGTAGCTTTGGCAGCTCAATTAATTTTGATGTAATATCTGCCAATTTGGTTTGTGGGGTTATAACATTTGCCTTTTACATCTGGAGGTGTGAAAAATGGGACCTTTGCTCTTGATTCTTACATTTTTTTGTCTTTTGTTTTAAAGAGGGACACTAAAAATATTTATTCCCGGGAGTTGCAGATGGAGGAATTCAGTGGCTATAGTTCTAGGTTCTACTTTTCAAACATCTTTGACATGTTTATAAAGATTAATTAATCAATGGACTTTTTAATACCTGACTTGGTTCGAGTAGTTCTATGGTTGACTTTTAATTTGTTTTAAAAATTGCAGCTCAACAAAATCAAAACTGTCTTTGAGAAAGGATCACCTGCACTTTGTCACGCCCAGCTGAAGCTGCCAGCTAAAGACTGTGTTTGCACTGAAGCTTTCTGTACTATGTGCGTTTTGTGTCTGTTTTCACTCCCAGACTCCATTCCCCAGCATGCACCTCTCCCCCACAGCTGTTGCTAGTTTGGTTCAATCATTCAATCAGTTCCACCTGTATAAACACCAGTCTGTGTGTTTGTCTCTTCACGGTTCATTACATCGTCTCCAATTGTTATTATTTTGTTTTTCGTTGTCTTGTATCCTGGATTCCTCGTTGCCGACTTTTGTTTCCCTACGGAGCTTCACCTTGTCTACTCCCCCGGACTCTGATATCACGGTATTTGACCATTGCTTTGGATTTACGTTTACTCTCCTGTCAGCCGGTGTTTATGATTGTCTGTTTTGACCCTGAGACTGCATAAATCTTCTTTGCACATTAACTCGCATGTTTCCCTGCCTCGTAATTGTGACACATTTAATTTTACAGTCTATGAAGCTGCATTCAAATTATGTGATTCTAGTCCCTGGACTTATTGGATATTATTCCTAATAAATTGTTGAAACCTTTAAAGAAAATGTAATAAATGTTAATATTAAATGTATATAATAGTCAAAACTGAAATAAAATCCATTCTCGCCATTTTCATATCTTTCCACTATGTAATGTCAGAATACATACATAAGAACACTTTAATGGCATGGAAATGGCACTGCATATGAATCATCAACACTGTCATGATCAGCTGGATGTGTTAGCCCAGCTCTCTGGCTGGCACTCCAGCATCAGGCTATTTATGTGTGTTTTTCTGTTCCCATGCCGGGACTCATACACACAAACTCATACCTGTTGTCACCCTGGACTGTTATTCATGTCTTTGCTCTGTCTATGTGTTCTCACGAGTGTTCATTCATGTCTCCGCCCCGCTCAGCGGTTGCCATAGAGTTTCATTGTTTTACTCCACCCACTGACCTAGTTTCACCTGCATAAAACCTGGATGTGTTTGAGTGTTTGTCACGGATCATTGTTTCAGTGTTTACCGTCAACCCTGTGCATTCATTCGCGTTCCTTGTGTTCTGTTATTCTGTCGGTTGGTTTATTCGTGTATTACCTTTGCCTGGATCTGGACTTCCCCTCTGCTTTTCCCTAAGGACTCTGTTTACCGGTATCTGATCTCTGCTTCGTTTATACGTTTACTCTGTTGTCTATGCCTCCACTGCCCCGTTTGCCAGCGCTTGACCTTGTCTGTCCAACTCTAAGTTTAATAAACAGTTTGCATATGAGCCCGTACCTCTCCACGTCCCTAATTTGTAACAAACACAGTCTCAATCCAACTCGTCACATTTTAACTCAGTGGTTCCCAAACTGGGGAGTTATGATTAGGGGAGTGCGGCAAGGCTAGTGTACAGTCAGACAATTTTTTTTATAGAGATTTTGAAAGAAATAAATGGCTGAAAATATCTGCAGCGCCACCCGACGTTATTAAGCGCGCACTGCTCAATGTGTGATGCTCTGCTCAGTATTCAGCTCTATGAATGTGCGTTCTGTTGAGCTGCTCATGGTTGAATGTCATGAATGCTCCACTCGTGTACCGCTTATGCTCAAAGGAAAAGCAAAGTCCGCTCAAATAACGCGCCGACAAAAAGCGTCTATGTATACTTGTTCCTGTTTTCAATAACGCCACATACTGTGCTGTAACATGCTGTAGTACTGCTGTACTGGACAATACTATTATTATTAATAATTATTATTATTATTTATTTATTTTTGTTTGTTTTGAGTCTAAGGCAATTGTGTATTAAAGATGTCCAACATTGAAAGGTAAAAACATAAAATTTGTTATGAGAACATTTGGCTCTATTTATACACTGAACCACAAAAACCAAGTAAAGATGATACAGAAAATGCAAATGTGTCTACACAGCTCATTTAACATTTGTAAGTGAGTGTGCAAACACATGTTACCAGTGATACAGCTTTCTTTTATGTAAGAACTCTGATTGAGTTCCAAAAATCTGTGAGTGTTTTTTAAACTGACTTAAGTCTAGCAAGTTATGAATTTTGGCCGGTTATGGTGACATAAGGTGGAAGTTAGCATTACATGCAATGGTAACTGTGACTTACTGTGGTAAAAAAATGGTAAAAGTGACTTACTCAAGAAAAGCTTTAAAAGCACAATAAATTGCAAATCTTGTTTTCATGTAATTAACAAACACACATACAACCAGGATGCGATTCGTGAAAAAAAAGCAGAGGGGGGGGGGATGCTTTTCCCCTTTATGAATGACAGTGATGGGAATAACGACATTATAAATAAACTGTGTTACTAACTGTTTCAGTAACTAGTAATCAAAATAATTTACAATTTCTTTCATTACACTTACTGACAAAAGAATTTAGCATAACAATAATTTAAAATATTTATTATAATATTATTCAAATTTTTCAGTCCTTGTCAATGAATGCGCAGTGTAGCTGTATTTGAGGAACCATAAACTCTGTGAAGGCGCACGGGTTGCCATCACTTTGTCTCACATGCAAAGAAAGATAAAGAGCAGGAGAGTAATCGTAACATGCAGACTTGATGATCTACATGTAAACGGTATTCTTTGTTGTATTTTCCAGTCAAAATAAGTTAATGTGGGATTCCTCAGCTTTTAAGAACTGCCGGTTTTATTTTTTTTATTATTAGTACAATTTATAGTAGTTTTGTTATCTTTTTTGCCCTGTTTGTTTTCATAAAGACACTAAATGATAAACAAGCACCACCCACCACCAGTCCTAATTCAGTCAACATGACAAATATGCATTCATCTTTGGTAATTCTGATTACTAAAGTTCTATCATCATATAATGTTAAATTATCTTAATATCATATTATAATTCTTGACTGACTGCTGCTCAGTTGATAAATGATGTAGATGAATGTACAGTGTTTTATAATAATAATTTACTTTATATTTAGTGTCTATTTCATTAATTTAACATTTAATATTGGGGGCATACAAGTTTTCTATTTAATTATTTATGTTTTTTTTTTTTTTAAAGTAACGCAATAGTAACTTTCCTTGGTAAGTAGTTACTTTTATAATGATGTAACTCAGTTACTATTGGTGAAAAGTAACTAGTAACTATTATTAATTACGTTTTTTTTAAATAACGTGCCCAACACTGGTAAATTATGAGAGTACATACACAAACTTATCTGTGTGCACACAAACCTGTTCCCAAAACGTATCTCTGATAGCCTAACATTGAGCAAAAACACAGTATAGAGATATAAATAGTACAATAATCTATTGTTCTATTGGAGGACTGTGCATGTTTGCATGGTACCCTGTGCTCAGGTGCTTACTGAAGTCAGTGCAACATTCTGTTTTATGTAGAATCAACATAATGCAAAGAGTGTTTTATTACCTTTGTCACAATTATTTATTAGCCATCTGTAATATGTGGGAAACAGTTCTGTTGTGGAAAACAGTTCAGTTTTTAATAACAGAAGTGAGGTCAGTGAGAACACAATCACTTATTTACAATAAAAGCTGGTTTCATTTCTGGAATATTACACTTGACCACTCATGCTGTGGCCAGACTTCAGTCCTTGACTCCACTGCTCAGTAATATAATTTGTTTCAGATAGTGGGTTAAATGTGGCACACCAACAGAGCTGATAAGCAAAGCATTCATCCAGAGAAGATCCACACAAAGATCTATCACATGCAACAGGGAAATATACCATATACCTCAGTACTTGGTAAAATTCAGAGGCAGGCAGCATCAAAATAATCAGAATACTACAAACCATCAACTGCTGTGACATTTCTAGATCCATGCACAATAAAGGATCGCCAATGCTTTCAAACTGCTTCAAATATAAAAGTCAAATCTATTTCACATGCACTGCCACTCTCTTCATTTTTACTGCAACTAGACTGAAAGCAGTGAATTATTGATGTACTTAATCTTGCCTTTTCAAAGTTTATGCAGATCATAGAAAGAACTGAGGCATGATGTGAAAATTTTATGATATTTAAATGTTTAAACATATTATGCATACCCTCAAAGACACACCTAAGATTAGGAGTTGGAGCTTATGAGTTAAACCCGAAAGATTACATGTGGAAAACTCAGGTTAAACAGTAGACCACTTGTGGTTTTATATTCCATCCCCATGAAAACAACAAAATTTTTTGTGTGCTATAAATAGCAAATTACATTTACATTTTTTTTAAGAAAATGAAAAGGATTTGTATCTTTTATCCACACAATTGCCTGCAAAACTATGTCAGTTCCACACTTTAATGTAGCAAGGCTAATAATATTACCAACATAAAAGTCTGAAATTCTTCCAAGGCTGACTCTAATGGCTTAAAAGGATCACCCATTCAAGATAAGTCACAGGAAGGAACACATGTAGGGTGAAGGGTTTCAATGAATGAAATAAGAGTTTGTCCCAAAGACAAACTAGCAATACGCACATGCTCAGCAACAATGGCAGAAACATAACCCTTTAGGCGTAGACTAAACTGCCCAGAAAAAAAAAATGTGCTTGTAAAAAACCCAGCTCCAAGTCTGATAGAGCAGTACCTGATTGTCACCAAGGAGGTCCCTTCAGAAGTAGGTTTAAGGTTTAAAAAATGATGAAAAATGATTAACTTGCAGGAGGTTACACTGAACCATCACCAAACAACCTACAGTAGTAGCTGATAATCCAACTCTCTGTCTGATCCAACACAAAGAGTGTATGCATCTCAGACAAGCCCACAAGAGGCAGACTGTTGAGGTAGAGACCTCTGTATATATATATACTGTACATATATATATATATATATATATATATATATATATTTATTTATATATTGTCACGGATGAGGCGAGGGACATTCGGCACACAGGGTACATTCAACATTGGCCAGCGGCTCACATACAACAGTCAGTGTGTGTGTGTGTGTGTGTGTATATATATTCTATATTGTCTTTTTTTGTTTGCCAATATAAATTGCAATTTAAATATTGCCTCCATTTTCTAGTTTGCTTTGAAGTGGAGTTTGAAACACACTGAGCTATGATTGGAATTTGAGCGTATGTGATTAAAGGGATAGTTCACACAAAAATGAAAATTTGATGTTTATTAGCTTACCCCAAGAGCATCCAAGATGAAGGTGACTTTGTTTCCTCAGCAGAACACAAACGAAGATTTTTAACTTTAACCGTGGCAGTCTGGTAGTCATATAATGGAAGTGGATGGGATCCAGACATTGCACCAGACCTTTCAAAGTAAAAAAAAAAAAACATTCACAGACAAATCCAGATTACACCCTGTTTCTTGTGACGATACATTGATGTCTTAAGACACGAAACGATTGGTTGTTGTGAGAAACTGAACAGTATTTATATCATTTTTTACCTCTGATAGACAACCATGTCAAAACCGTCTCTGGCTTGCACTTTAGCGTAGATTACGTAAACCCCGGAAGTGATCTGTTGTGAACTCGCGCTTTGAATACGCAAATGTCGGATACGCAAGCGCACGAACGCTGGAAGTAATCTGTTGTGAATAGCGTTTTGCATATCCTACGCTAAAGCACGAGGCCGAGACGGTTTGGACATGGTTGTCTATCAGAGGTAAAAAATTATATAAATACTGTTCAGTTTCTCACAACAACCGATCGTTTCGTGTCTTAAAACATCAATGTATCGTTACGAGCCGCAGGGTGTAATCTGGATTTGTCTGTGAATGTTTTTTTTTTTTACCTTGAAAGGTCTGGAGCCTATCCACTTCCATTAAATGACTACCAGACTGCCACGGTTAAAGTTAAAAATCGTCGTTTGTGTTCTGCTGAGGAAACAAATTCACCTACATCTTGAATGCCCTGGGGGTAAGTAAATAAACATCAAATTTTCATTTTTGGGTGAACTATCCCTTTAAGGTAATTTGACACTCTAGCCATTATGCTAAAAGTCTTGCAAATATGTTTTCTTTTGTTCCAAAAAAAAAAAAAAGCAATGTGCTAACCATTTCAGTGTATGGCCTGGCCTTTACATGTGCAAGAATGAGTCTTTATGTTAGGTTTTTGTGGACTGTTGATGGTAAATCAGATGATCTGATTTCTGATTAAAAGTTTTTGTTATTGGATGTACGATTTATTTGATGCTCTGCAGAAACTAGACAAAATCTCGACAAGTGAGATATTTGTCACAAACCTCTTATTTCCTGTGATGATTTCAACACCAGATACTAATTGGCATTATTGGTATTAATTTCTTTCCAAAGCATGGAAGTTCCATTAACTTAGCATGCATTAAAAAGAGCAGAAATCATTTGTGACATTTCCCTTCATGTTTAAACCTCTAAGTCACATCTGCCTTTGGACACCCAATATTTTTTTCCTTCAGCCAATTATTCTGAAAGAAGACTTCTGGCCAAAGAAGAGGAAATATTTTGACTCCATGTACTGTAACATCACAATGAATAATTTATAGAATCATGAGATACCAAAAACGTATTTAAGTGTTCTCAGCCTGCAAACTAAACAAACAATGACATAGTTTAAAACAAAACAGTGTGTTTCATAAATACCCTGTGGATAACCAAAATGTAATGTACATATTTTTGTTAATTACTGTACATATGCACAGAATGCCACAATCTTGTTTACAATAATTAAATTAAAATTATGTTACACATAACATAACAATTCTTATTAAGGTATTTTCATCAGAACATAAAAAATATGCCAACGTTTCTTAAAAAAAGGAATTAGATTTAAGATTATATATGTAACTAAAGGAGTTATTACACCCAATTACTCCCAAAGGAGCTGTTTTTCTGTCGATTATCAGTTGTTTTATAAGGTGAATGCACATATTAGAATGGTCTTCCAGCCATCTGGCATCTTTTTGAACCAATGTGCCAAGAGAGACTATCCATGTGGAGCACTTAACAGCAGAGAATGTGTTGGATCAAACAGTGATTGCACTTTATATGGAAAACAACTAAAGAAAACATCTGTAACTTGTTTTTTTTATTTGCTTGCTTGTTGATTAATATTTATATTAATCATGGATTAGTGACCACACAGGATAGCACTGTTATCAGTCTGCATTGTTGTATTATTTTATTAGAATGAAAAATACAAAAGTGATCTGAGGGGTGAATGTAAAAGTGGGGTTGAAAAATAAGAGAGCTTGGTGACTTGGTGATGGACAATAAATAAGACTAGAACTGTGAAAGTAAATAGGGTTGACTTTACACTTAATAGTTAACTTCCTGGAATAAATACCAACATAAATGTTTATGTCAGTTTCTTAGGATGAAATTCGCCCTTGGTCTTTAAAATTCAAATGATACAGTCAATGTAGAATTTGTAATATCGCAACATAGTTGGATAGGCTGTGGCTCACTGTGGCTACTTTATTTTAAGGATAAAGTTCACACAATCCAAACCTGTGCAAAGAAAAAAGGTTTCCCACCATAGCTGCACCTCTCTGACAGCTGGGTTGCTATGTTAAAATTATGGCAAAAATCCCTACAGTAGGTGGGATATTGAACACAGTGCATTATTAAAGCAATATTTAGAAGGGCTCCCTTTCTAGCCTACACAACCCTGAGGCTGCAGGGCCCCATGGTGCATGCCAGAAAATTCAGAGCAAGTCAGGCTCTCTCTCCCAGACATGAGAAACAGGTTGAAAACCTCAATCTAGCTAATTTTGTGATCCATTAATTACAGGCCCAATGGCAGCTGCGTGAGATGCAGTGATTGTGGTTCAAGGACATGTTTCCCCCGTCTGGTGGGCTGTTTTCACAGTGGCTATCTGTACACAGACTGGTGAAACATGCTTTGGAAGATTCATAATCCACATCTTATATCTTGTGCTGCCTGACTGCTTCTCTCCACTTTCTCAGAACATGACACAGGCACAGATGTGTATGCCAAGGCCACACACACACAAACACACACAAAAAAAAAAAACACTGCCAGAGGCACAGACGTTTGTGGAGGAGACATAAATTAATGTCAATTTTAAAGTGCCCCTAAAGTGCCATTTTAAAGGTTGCTAATATTGCTTTATGAGTCTCTTAAAACAGGTTTACATGTATGCAAGGTCAAAAAAACACTTTACTTTTCTCCAAAAATAGATTAAATTTTACCCCATTTCTAAATGATTCATAAAGACTTGTGTGAAGCAGTTCGAAGAATCAGTCTGTCTAAACCCTTCCTTCCCGTAAAACCTCACTGGTGTGATTGGTCAGATGGTGCAGTCCTTTATGATTGGTCTACCGCGACAGCGTTCCACAGAGCTTGTACCAAAACTATACTTTCTGACATTACTAAAGGTGCTTTCTGAGAAAATACGTCAACTACTGCGGTTAGCAAGACTGCAGTGGAAAGTGCTCAAAATTTGCTTTTGTAAGTGAATCGGGCACACCTCTATGTTGTGAACTTCAACGTTGTATAATGCATAACACTGCGTTAAACATTGTTTATCATTACTTAAACAAATGAGTGAGACAGACAGTCAAGCTGCATCAATTTAAACTACATTAGGCCAACAGCTAAACAACAGAACTACAGAAACGCAAGTTAGCCGGTTACCAAGACATGTGCAGGGTTGTACTTGTTACACAACATAATGTACAGTAATACACATTTTGTTAGATCGTTAGAAAATACAATCATCAATTATTAATCTTACTTACAGGTAGAAGTTCAGAGGAGCAAGCTTGTCCAAATTGGATTGGATTCAAATGTATTGTCATTACACATGTATAAGTACAAGGCAACGAAATGAGACCCCTCAGATCATACACAAACAATCAGGGGTAAGACAGATCAACGAGAGGTAAATGAAAATAAATACATCAGGGAAAAAGGAGGAAAACCTCAGCAACAGGCACGTAAAACACAAAGTCACAAGACATAACACTGTAACTCGGGAGGAAGGGAGTTGAGGAAGTAGTCCAATGTAGGCGAACAGCCATCTGGTCCTGCTGCTAGTCAAAGTGCTGGTCACAGACCCGCCTATCCACACCGGGGGATAAAAGCGTGCGAAGGCATTGGATGGGGGAAGGTAAAAGTCTATCTGAAGTAATGTAACAGTTTGTGTGTGCTTGTCGGTGTGTAAGCCTGTGAACAGTCCGTAACAGCCTATACCAGGTGTCCTTGAGGGGGGAGTAGGAATTCCAGAGCGTCTCGTTATCTTCCTCTTCGGGGGAGTTAGTTATGCCCCAATAAACTGGGCACTAATTTTTTAAGACCAAGCATTTGAGAATATTGCACTGTAATCCAAGATTGGAAAAGCAGTTATCAGTAAATTGAGGTGAACACAACAAGAGATTGTGCTGCTGAGGTGTTGTTGAAAAAAAAATTATGTTTAACACTCATTCTTTGAAGATTCATCTTTCGGTAGGGCATTTAAAAGAAATGTACTCTCACAGGATACAGCGTCTTCTTGACATGATGTAATCTGTGGAATGTGGAACATGTGGAAATTGTACTGTTTGTGGGCAGGGCAAGTTGTTCGCGATGTAGAACGTGGGCGGACATTATGCAAATATGTTATTTAGTAACTTGGATCCAAAACAGAAAAAGATTCAAATTGCTGACGACTCATTCGGACTGGAACATGGAACACAGAGAGGTTGTTGTTGGCCTCTACGGCCCAGACAGTACCTGCTCTGGGTTCTTTGATGGAACAGGGTGGATCAGGTTGGTTAGGAACTCTTCAGCGAGTGGCTGGTGGCTCAGCTGGTAGAAACTCCCTTCAGGATGGAACTGTTGACAAGGATACCCACCAGGGGTATCCTGGAGACAGTGACATTCTTCAGGGCAGAGCAGGTGGCAGCAGACAAAATTCGAGAGGGGTCAGGCGACAGTGACACCCTCCAAGGTGGGTCAGGTGAGGTAGACACCCACGAGGGCGGGACTGGACCAGGGCACTCCTGACCGTAACTCGGGAACTGGACCGGACAACGGCTTTCCTGGCCGTGACTCGAGAACTGGATTAGACAGTGGCTCTCCTGGCCTGACCTGGACCTGACTCTGAAATTGGACCGGACAACGGCAGATAGAAGTCTGCTTGGATCTGGACTGAGCTTCAATGTCCTTCATGGCAATGGCAGGGTTAGGCAACTGGTAGAACCTCTGTGACAAGTACTACGGCCTCAGCCAACACCTCTGAGTTTTGTTCAGCCAATCAGTGGAACTTCCTGAGGGTCAACGACAGATTGCAATTGTTTCGTAGGAAGCAGCCTTCTTGTGCAACGGTTCTTGAAGCGGCAACCATCTTGTGCAATAGTTTGGGAATGGCTGCTATTTTGTGTAGCAGTTGGAGCACTGAAGCAGTGGCCATCTTGTTCTGGCCTCGTGGCTCTGGTTCTGGAATGGCGGCCATTTTGTGCGATGGCTCAGAGGTAGCAGCTATCCTATGCAGTGGTAGTGGTGTAAGGTTTGGGAAAATTAGCTAAAAGAAATCTAATTCAATTGAATCCTTTTGGCTAAAGGAAATCCAATCAGTCTGGGAAAGCTGGACTCAGAGAAGTCTCGCAAAGTTGGCAGATGACCTGCCATAAAACGAGATCTTAAGATCTAAAC
>JAUMHG010000055.1:3246271-3258513 GCA_032359395.1 Enteromius anoplus | reverse complement strand
AATAATTGACTCCGGACCGTTGAATTATTAGAAAAATAATGCACACCCGAGGTGGTGATGCGGCCACGACGCGAAGCCCATCGTCAATTATTCCTTACGTAATCTACCACTGCCTGCAAGGCCCACCAGATGGCGCTCCAAGGCCCACTGGAGGGAAATCCACTGGTTGAGAATCACTGTTTTAGACAACTGTCAAATCAGCAGTCTTCCTCATGATTGTATAGTCTACAGAACTAGACTGAGAGACCATTTAAAGGCCTTTGCAGATGTTTTGAGTTGACTAGCTGATTAGAGTGTGGCACCAGGTGTCTTCAGTACTGAACCTTTTCACAATATTCTACTTTTCTGAGAAACTGAATTTGGGTTTTCATTAGTTGTCAGTTATAATCATCAAAATTAAAAGAAATAAAGACTTGAAATATATCAGTCTGAGTGGAACGTATGTATACATTATACAAGTTTTAAATAATTGGACCACAAGGTGACAATGTAAAGAAAGTAAAGAAATGTGGTCATACCCCAACAGCGCCTGCAATGAGCCTTTTAAACTGTTCCTTCTTTTTCTTCTCTCCTGCCTTTGATGCACTGGGTTGTATGGTCTGATCAAACTGCTCCAGGGCCTCAACATGGATATCAGGGATCTGATTCATGACGAAACGCAGCTCAGTGTACCGAGGCCTCTGTACAGAAACATCAGAATGATGAAAATCATTGCTAATCACATTTTCTCACCAATGTGTAAAGTGCCTCCCATAATCATTCAAGTGCATTCAGTAGTACTTTAACTAGTGTTAACTATCCTTCGGCTACACAAAGTAACACAGTGGTCTCACATGCTTCACCACCATTTATGAGGATCAGAATAACTATGAAACAATTTAGCCACGGGAGGCCAATGACAGTAAACTATAATGGATTCATCCTTAAAGCGTCTGCAGTAACATAAGCTAGGACTTTGCAACTACACAGGAATAGACATCTGCTGGTATTTAGCAACATTACAGTAAAAACCTGAGAAATCCACATAGCTTTTTCTTTTTTACTCAAATAAATACAAATAGGCGGTGCTTATGGAAGAGCAAAAATGCAGCACCCAGTTGGCACTGTAACATCTGTTTTTCTGGCAGCCACTTGTCACAGAGTTGTCAAACAGCTACCTGCATTTTTGTAACTGCTTTATCAAACAACAAATATGTAAAGGCTTTATCCCTGGAACAAAAATTAAGAGACCACTGCAAAATGAGCATTTTCTCTGTTTACTCTTTATAGGTACTGTATGTGTTTGAGTAAAATGAACACATTTTTTTGTTATTATATAATCTACCGAAAACATTTGTATTTGTACTGACGACTAGTGAAAACAATTGTCATTTATTTGCAGAACATGGTCAAAATGACATGAATTATGTAGTGTTTTCAGAAATCATATGAGGCCAAGGAAATAATGCAACTTGTTTTCTTGCCATTATTTGAGACTTTACCATGCAGGTAGGTTCGACTTTGACCACCAGCTGACCTTCAAACAGCACACTGCAAACACTGCTCAGGTTTGCATTACACAACATCAGAAAGATCAGGGCCTTCCTTTCACAGAATGCTGCACAACTTCTTGTCCAGGCCCTTGTCATTGCTAGGCTGGACTACTGCAACTCTCTTCTGGCAGGACTTCACAATTAAACCTCTAGAAATAGTTCAGAATGCAGCAGCGTGACCGGTCTTCAACGAGCCCATGTTACACCTCTCTTTATCTCCTTGCACGGTTGCAGCTCGCATCAAATTCATTGATTCTTGCTTATAGAACGGCCCACAGGCTCAGCACCCGCCCACTTCCACTCACTATTACCGATCTGCTTCCCCTCCAGAAGTCAGATCTGTGAATGATCGACGCCTCATGGTACCATCACAGAACATTCTCATTCATTGTTCCTTTGATTGATCCCTGCCAATCTTCAAATGAGTTGGTGGTCATCCCTGTCAATGCAATCATTTTCACCCTCTCCTGGGTCAGCAGCATTGTTTTCCGCAATGTCTGCAGAAAGTTTAAAGACAGAAGCAACCTTCTGCCAGTATAGCCAGAATTGAACACTTCTTGAAACTCGAACCCAACACATTTCTTTTTAAAGTTTTTTGACATGGCCAGTAGTTATTGTTTCCATTTACTTTTGAGGTACCACTAGCACTGTTTTTGCCATCCTGAGGGTCCTCTTGCTAAAGGACAGCAATGACCACAGCAGTGTTTTTTTTATACTTTTCCTCATTAAATAAGATTCGGTTAAAGTGATCACCCGATCAGTATTTCATTAAGCAGAAGGAGATGTTCCTGTGTTGGAATTCAACAGACACTGGAATGCTGCCATTCACAAAGAGATCCTGATTTATATATATATAAAAAAAAGAAAAATTTATTGTTTCCAGAGCTGTATATTTTCAGTTATACGTTGTTTATCATGGCCACTAAGGGGACAAAAATTAAGTTGACTGCCAAATGACACACGTGCTTCCCAGACACATTTAAGATCTCACAACAGAGAAGCATGACCCACTAGAGACTCGTAGATGAGCAAGGCCAGCTGAGTTAGTGCACCATTGCAGCCTTCATGTTGCCCATGCATCTGCAGACCCTTCAGTACACTGGTGTAGAGCCACGTCACAGCGTCTGGGAGAAGGTTACAGCCAAGCACCTGCAAATTCATTCATTCACATATAGACACGCAGTATTTTCATGAAGCAAAGGATTCAAAAGATTAAGAACTGTCATTTTTAGAATGCAATTCTAATGATAACTGCAAACATTTAGGTCTAGATAACACATTTCACTAAGGAAGCCGGGTAAAATCCGTACCTGTTTTAGCAAAGTCCAGCAAAGCACATTAGCACACCTTTGACAGTTTATAGTGTCTTTCCAGGAAAGGGAGTTAAAACAAATCGTCAGGAGAGTCATATATATATCCTTAAAAAAAAAAAAATTTAAAAAGTCAGTGAAATCTATTTTACTCCGGTCACAGAACCAAAGTATGCAAGCCAACTAATGGAGAGCACAAAGAAATGTTTACCTCAGTCTGGAGAAGGCACTTGCCCAATTCTGAGAGCTCATCTGAAGGTGTAGTCAGCTGAATTCCCTGTGAAGAGTCCATCGACACCATCTCCTCGTCTCCTAAACAGAAAAAAAATCCAGTACCACTCTGAAACAGAGTATGATCTACAGGAAAACACTGTAATGTAACAGCTGTCACATGGAGTGGATCACTGTTTTAAACCTCTGAGTCAGTTGCACTGCGAGTGGGGCTCTGGGAACTTAAGCCCCCTGACTTTCGGCCAAAAGCAGACCATAGATCATTACTACTTTACAAATAAATGTTTTAGCAATTTCAAATTGTGCTCCAAGTACTAGAAGTCCATGTTAAAAGCAGTCTGCTCTGCTGGCTGTGGTAGATTATTGCTTACTTTAATGTGGGTTTAAAATAAAGTTTTAAAATCCGAATGAAGTCTGAGTGCACCGTACGCATACGGAGAACATTTGCAGATTATCTTCCCTCAAATCTTAAACATGCGCTCGCTACAAGTTTAGAACATTGTGGCACATCGCACATTACACAATATTATTAAGATGATCATGCCAGAGGGAGCGCCTCACGTGATAGTCATTGATATTTCAGTGATGTTTATATTAGCTAACCTTTCTGCACTCGCCGTTCAAAACTGAGGCGATTTCACTCCAGCGCTTCTCTTTCTCCTTACGTTGTGATATGGTTTTCCACACATTATTCCTAGATTCCATTGTTGAATGCCTCACATTATCCGATAATCTGCGCTAAAGAACTGTGCTTGACTAGATAGATGCTCCTGGAGTGTGAGCCAGGCTGTTCAAGTTCATGTAGTCAATGTGTTTTAAACATCTTCACAAAGTCTTTAGTGTTAATTCAATAACCGCAACTCTGGATTCTTTTTAAAAACCCTTTTTACTCCAGCTCCGAAACATTACAACACACTAGAACCACACTAGCCCTCCGCAGGAACGAACAACTTCTCCTTCTGCATTCTACTTCATTATAAAAATCTTTAATAGACGACATTGAAAAACTGCTCCATCTTGCAGGTTTGCATTGCACAACATCAGAAAGACTCCCATCATACACAATCAGACCTTGACAAATGATTCAGAAGATCTGCGAGTGAGCGATGCCAACCCAGAGAGGCTCAAAATCACTTTCCAGAATGTTTTCCTTCACCGCTCCTGACTGCTGGACTGAACTTCTCACCTCTATCTGGAATGCCGAATCCCTGACAATTTTCAAGTGACACCTGAAACCTCATTTCTTCCGACAAAATGTGACATCTTAAATAAAAGCGTCTGCTAAACGTGGATTTGTGGACCAGCTGGCAGGGATATTCACCACCATCTTAAATCTTTTGCTTCTGCAGTCCACAGTGAATTGCCGATAATTATCCCAGTACCAAAGAAAATCACAATGAATTGCCTACCGGCTCCCGCCCTAACCCCTATCATCACTAAATGTTTTGAGAGACTCATCCTTTCTCATATTAAAGCTTCCAAAGTGTCCCTGTTGATACTGGATCTTCTGAGCAATTGACCGCAGAAAGTCAGAATGGGAGATCTCACATCTTCCAAACTCATCCTGAACAGTGGAGGCACAGCACAGAGGTGCAAATTTAAGTCCAATCCTTTATTTCAGGAAATCCAAGTACACTAAACACTCGGTCCTCTTCATACACGGAGCGAAGCTAGAGAGGGTCTCTTCGGATTCCCTGGACTGGATATCTCTGCTGACCTCACCTGGTCTACACACATCTCCCAGCAGGTGGGGAAGGCACAACAGAGACTTTATTACCTCAGGAAGCTGAAGCAACTCAATCAAACCCTACTGACCAACTTACTGTTCAGCTATAGAGAGCCTGCTGACCTACTGCTGCACGGTGTGCTTCTCCAGCTGCGCAGAAGAGGAAGGACAGGAAGGACCTGCAGAGGGTAGTGAGGGCAGCTGAACGAGTCACTGCCAATACTCTGTGACATCTACACTGACCGACTTTAAAAGAGGGCCACTCAACCTGGACATCATCTGTTCTCCCCTCTACATTCGGGGAGAAGATATAGGCTAATAAAATCCAGAACAAACAGATTCATTATTTCAGGCACTCGTGCAATAAACCCCTACCCTAACAAAGTGCAATAACCCTTCCCCCATTACATCATGCACTACCTCAGTGTAATTACACGTATGCCTCTGTCTTAAATGTTGCTGTCTGTCTATAATGTTTACTTGTTTTGTGAAGAGCTGCTAAATTGTCCTTAAACAATAACAATAAAGTTCTATTGTACTGTATTGTATTCTATACATAACTGGAAATACCTGAGCCGCAATATCTCAAAACCGAAGTGTGTCACACGGCTCAGTGCAAGTAGTCCATTATTAAGAGTTGCAATCCGAAATTCAAGTTCTGTTCTGTGTTCTCTGCTAAGAACCAGATAGTGAATGATGTGAGAGGCGTTACTATGTTGTCAGGGAGAAGCTGCAGCGTGACACGGATGATTTTTGGTGTGCTGGCAGAACAATAACAATGCACTACATGATTCTTTTCCTCTCATTTTTTCATATGAAATCAACTTTAAACACAAGTTCAAGATATAGATTCGTATTTTGATTGCAATGTTTTTATTGCACCTTTTAAACATATTTGCCAATCTTTAAGCTAAGTCGTGAAGATCAGGAAAAAAACAACTAAAAAAACAAGGAGACATGAAAGAGACTCACCATCTACTTCCTCTTTGTTTGCAGATATCTCTGGGAATTTTCTTGTAATGCAAGTCACACCTGGAAACATGTTAACGTTTTTTTTCTTTTGCATAAAAAACCCGAATCAAACTTGAAAAGCATGCACGCATGAGGGAAACTTACTTAAAAGGTCCATGACTTCCCGTGTGAGCAGCCGCAAAAGCTGCTCTTCCACCACTTCCTGAGTGACATGGTTCTCTTCGTAGGCCTCCTCCTCCCGAGTACTAAAATACGAATAACAACAATTAAATTAAATGTACCTGCAAAACAAGGAGGCAAGCAAACGGGTGGTAGGTGACAAAAGATCCTGTTGGGCATCGTGCCATTAACTTCATGATAACTTGTTTGTGTTTTATTATCTTGTTGTTATTATCAAACACTACAATGACTTACCACAAACTGGTCCGTTGGTTAATGACCTGCCATCGAAAGTTCAGTCTCTGTTTACAACCAAGTAAAAAACAGGAGATAACATTACTGCAGTCAATATTGTGTTTTTAGTCAATTACAGAAGCTACAACTGGATTAGCTTCCAAAAAATCCAGGTAGTCACATCAGCATTTACAAAAATGCTATGCAATGTTCATAGAACTGATTCTAGTTTCTTTTGTTTGTGTGGTGCAAGAAATCATAGGAACAAGGTGTGCCTTAGGACGGTTTTGTCAGAATTTGCTTAAAACAAGAACAAACTTAAATCCAAATGCCTTATCTGGAAGATAAGCCAAATAACAAAACATTGTGACCTAAAGCAACCTACAGTACTTCTATAACTCCATAAACTGGACGACATTTTAAAGCCAGTCCCAACCAAAAAGCCTTAAAAGGCCAAACTTTGACTGCGACGATGGTTTGGTATGGTGCAGGCGCTTCAGATTTAAGAGCATTTGATTGGTCAGAAGATTCGATGAGAAGCTGAATCATTAATCCGTTTCAGTGTAAAGTGGTGCAATTACAAGTTTTGAATGTTTGTATCTTCTAAATGCAAATTGTGTCACTGTTTTATATATAAACTAAAGGCTTAAATACGGGTTGTTTCGAACACCCAAAAACAACTTTAATTTTGATTTCACGGGACTGTAAAGTTTCACTATTAGTAGGGTCAATATTACTGTAGGGTACACCGGATGCATCGCTACCTTGAGGTTGAGGTTCAAATAAACACTTTTTTAGCATGAATAAGCTAAGAAAATTAAATGGTAGAATATTATTGAATTGGGTTGCACCCAGGGTGTCCGATCAGGATCAAGCACCACCCTGGACACCCCACTGGGCCCGCCACTGCTTACAACGGACATAAATCTGGCACCACTGCCCAGGGGAAACATACAGATTTTCTCAGTTATTTCATACTGTGCTTTGGCTTATTTACTTAAACTGTTTGTTAGTTAACTGTTTGGTGTTTTTGTATCATGCAGCAAGTTTTAAACATTGAACACCTTTGTTTATCTATGAATCAAACTGGTACATCTGTATCAGATAACAATTTAAAAACACCAATTACACAGTGTAGTAGTGCAAGTGTGGCTGAGTATTGAAGGTGGGCATTTTAGAAGCAAAGCATATATATTACGAATAAATAAATATATATATATATATATATAAAAACCATGTCCTTCCAGATATTATGATGTGAAGGTTACCTGCAGCAGATAGGTAAACAGTAGGCCCAGCAAAGGATTGAGGAGGCTGTCATAATAATCGTGAGGGCAGGACATCACCAGCTGCTTCATGAACAGGCGTGAAAGACATTAAGGAAAACAACAGGGTACACTGACTTTGCTCACACACACAAAGAGTGCACAGCACTTCACAATAACTATTAATTACAGTTAAACAGCACAGATGTCTGTTGGACGCTTTCCACAAAAATGACTTTAAATGATCTTTAGGGAGTAATTGTTCAGCCAAATTTGATGAGATTAAAATAACGGCCACATCATGTAAATAATTAGCTTTTGTTTTTATCGTATAAACGTTGGTTGCTTTGGTAAACTGAAATAATATAGTATTTTTTAAATGTATTGATCCATTGATTTATTTATTTGTACGATATGTACAGTAATTAACTACTTGTGGTTTTTGCAGAACTCTTTATATGAGCAATTTGTTGTGGCCAGACAACTATGTTGGAGCATGTCTGAAAGATTCTCAAGTATAAATATATTGTAAATAAAATAATAATAAAAAGATATCCTGATGCCGGTAGTTAAAATATCGCAACTCACCAATATTGATAACTAAGGTGTTTTTTTAACCAGCAGTGTGAAGAGTCACACGAGAATCACACAAAATATACTGAAATCTGATTATTGGTGGTCGATGGAATTACTACTCTCCATATTTGATAGGAAGAATTGCTGTTAATATTTGCAAACTAAGCCTGTGCCATCCAGTAATGTTTATGATGCAGCATAACCTTAAACATTCGTAATTAGTGACCACATTAATGACATGTTTTTAATTATTGATTAGTTCATGCCATCACTAATCATAAGCTCATTTAGAAGCAATAATAAAGATATTAGCTTCAGGGACCCTTATAATGAAGTCACCACTAAATGCTAGTAGTTAATACAACAAAAAAATCATTATACAAAGGATATGAACTGTGGGGCGGAGCCTGTGGTCTGGAACACTGTCTAGATGGGTAAACGCAGAACCAACGATCTGCTCTGCCAAGCCTTCTATTGCATAAAAGTCTTGCTGCATGCAAAGACCTGCGTTTCCCAGCACATGGTAACTAAAAAAATAACCAAAGAAAATGGTAAATAGGATCAGGAAAATGAGTTTGGACCATTGGAGAGTTCAATAACGAAAAAAAAGAGAAAGAAATCAATGATTAAACTTCATTGTTCTAACCAGTTATCATAGAGTGAGGAGAAGAAGCCTTGCATGCGTTCAGCAATGTTTTTGTATGCTGAAGAGTCGTAGGCATCTGAAAGTGGTTGAGGAATACCTGTGGGAAACATCAGGGGTTATTTCTTTAAGAGAACAAGAGTGTGGGGTTTTGAAAGCAGAGATGATTTATGAGAACTGAATTGAGCTAGATAATGACACTCCTGCCTTCTGCAGAGCGGACGTGGAGTTTGTTTCATCATTTATTAAATCTGCAACCCCCTAATTTTCCTGTTTACTTCTGTGGAGCTGCTTTGACAATCTATATTGTATAAAGCGCTACAGTGTTTCCCGTTCATTGATTTATTTGTGGGGCACTACTATATCAAAACATGAGCCACTGTGCACATTTTAAACCCGGCGTGGGTGTTTTAATATCACTGTATTTCTGAAGGAAACCGACTGTACGTAATGCATGTGCTGTCTGATACCTAACCTCTAGCACGATAACAGCGCCTCTCGCTGGCAGAAAGTTAATTGGCTGCACAAGTCTGTGGGAAACACTGTAAAATCGAAACGAGTCGCGTATTTGGTGCAGTCTAAGCAAAACCTGGTGGTGTTGGGGGAAAAAACAGAACAGACGAGAAACCTACCTAAAGCAAAATTCTTCTCCACATCCGTAATATCATAGACCCTCGTAAAAGTCTTGCTAAGCCGGTTGATGTTTTCTGGCAAGAACAAGCTATTTTGGGTCCTGAAAGGAGGAAGAACGTCAAACCTTTTCAACCACTGTTACAATAATGGAAAAACTGTACTTAACACAGCACATACCTGTACACTATCCATGCTATTCCATATCTAGGAAATGTATTTCTAGCACATGACCTAATTTACCTGATGAGGGCAAAAAGGTTAGGCAGCAAGGCCTGCAGGGGCTCCGCACAGGGGTTTCTATAGACAGGGGCCCCATCAGAGGATGTGCTGACCACGAAGCCTCCTGCTTGCGCCTCGTCAGGATTTGGAGGCCAACGAGCACGCTTTACAACCCCGAGTATGGTGTTCACACAAAAACTAATCTGCCATTAATGACAAAAAGCAAAACCGATGAGATTTAGAACAAAATCCAACATGAGACTGCATGTGTGTTCACACCTACCCGTGACCTGTTGATACCCATCTGATCCTCTGTGTCAGCGTCACCGATCACCTGATCAGCACCAACATACGCCAAGAAGGTAGCAGGGTCCCATAACACACTACACAACACAGAACCAAAGGAAGGACCATACATCAAGACAGCCTCAGATGCACGTACACACACAAGATATTATCATTATGACACAAATCTGTTTAATAAATTCAGTAAACCTGAAAATATCTGTTCATACCTCTTCATCTCCTCTGACAGCCACTGTGCTGTAACGGGTGCCATGAGTTCTTTCAGAAAGGCTTTCTGCTTGTTATAGTCTTTAAACTGATTGCTGATTAATATCAGGGCTTCCAGAAGAGCACACTTCTCCATTTGTGTCAGCAGCAGCTCATTGGAGATCAACCTTTTCACATGGTCATACATCATGTCAAAGCACGGCTACAAAGGAAGAAAAAGTATTTATCTATTATCATCAGTGTCCTAGAAGGGAATGCTAATACAACCTGCTTCTTTAGGACCATAACTAAAATGAAATATCATTAACTGTATTTATTAAAGATGCATGCTTCAACATACCAGCATCAAATCTGAATAATCTCGACATATCCTAATGATGGAAGAACAGGCATGTCTTCTGAGATTCTTAACAGCTTTCGTTCGAGGTGCCTGAACACATGTATTATCAACGATTTGATACAATTTGATTAGACAGCGACACGCAGTTATATAAGTATGGGCACCTTACCTTGCATTCTTCTACCAACTCAAATGTGATGGAAGGAAATATCTAAGTGTAAATGAAAAAGACATTCTTAGCACATCTATACGCAGCTGTAATGACAAAGACTACTAACAAGTAACAAGAAAACATTTACAAATACAATAGCAGAGCGAGAACAGAAAATTAGGGGGAGAAGGGCTCTGAGAATCCAAACGCGATAGACACAAACGTTTTATTTTGGTTACATAATAATGCCATATATGGACGTCAAAGTTGAGCTGCTACGGGAAGAACTGGACCGTGATGTCCGTAAGAAGTGTCCAACCAGCGTGAATCATCTTTGGGCAATCCTTCAGGAGGCTTGGAGCAATAGATCAAGTCAATGTTTGAATAAACTGGATGCCCAGATCATGATGAATATGTAATGAAATATGTTTTTGTAGTGTGTGTTGTCCCTTATCGGTGCAAAATGATCACAAATTAAAAAGGATTCATGCCAATATTGCCCAAAAACCCCACTTTTCGAGGGCGTTTACAAACATTTGGAGGACATAACCATAATAATAAATTGACCTCACAAACAAAACTCCCAATTGAGTGGACTACAACTGGAATTACAAAAGGTTGCCTTCAAACGTTCTCTGAGCACCAGTAAATGTGATGGACATTTATTCACATTTTCCCATGACAGACTATATAACTCACCTTAAAGAGTACTTGAGGCAGGAAGTGTGGTTGGTGTGTGACAAAGGGAAAGAGCGTGGATATGATGGTAAGAACACAGGACAGAATGAGAGGATCTCTTGTCTCATAGTTTACAACCATCTGCAGCAGCTCCATACCCTCCTTTACGGGAATTTTCTAAGACAGAACAAAACACCGCACATTTCAATGACAAGATACCTCTTAAAATCCCTCACCGCTGTAATTGACTGTCTTACCTCCTTCTCAAGAATTTTGAAGAGTTGTCCAAACACACTTTCTGTGAAGCATGTCATGGCATCCCACTGAACCGCAGACGGAGACAGAGTAGAACAGAGACCCTTTTCTGTTTTAGCTTCAGCAGATAACAATTCTAGTTAGCATTAAACAAGCACCAATTTACCGCATTATGTTGATTACAAGCTTTTGATCATTGCCTGTGGTAGCCAGCATTGGTGAGGTTTATTTTGTATTGCGATGGTGTTTCAATTGTGAAGTCAAGCATGTCATCAGCACCTTTAATTCAATTATATACCAGTATGTTGATGATTTTCAGCCGTGATGACTAAAATGACATTTAAATGCCCTTAACTCATTTTTGCAGTAAGTCTGATGCGTGCTGTCATACCAGAAGACAGTAGGGATGGAAAGCTATTATCAGTATCGTGACATCGCAATAATAAATAGTCACATGACAATATGAAATTATATGTGTTCCAGGCAAAAAGTATAGTTTTTAAAGTATATTTAAAACTAGTGGAAACAATGAATCGCATTCAAAAAGTAAAAGGTTTTGTTTACATTATGTGTGTACTGTATATCGTAGTCATCAAAACTTTCATCCAAGCTGTCCTAAAACCAAAATGCACTCGTCTTAGAACAAACTTTCATCAAAGTTGTTTTATTAAGACAAGAATAGTGTCTATGTCTATATTTATTGATTTTCATATCATTTATATTACATCTTATTACACGTCTCTCTGGAATGCTTGATTCTGATTGGTCAGTTGAGACATTTGCAGGTTCGTTCTTTTCAAATAAT
>JAUMHG010000055.1:3199098-3215358 GCA_032359395.1 Enteromius anoplus | reverse complement strand
TAGCGTGGAGAGAATGTGTCTTCAGTCGTGCGATCCCGAAGAATGCGTAAAAGGCTGGGTGTGGAAGGAAAAAGGACAGGCTATTTATAGTGGGTAGAAGGGGATTTGATGATGAGGGATTAACGAGGAGATTGATTAGGGGATGCGGTGCCAGCTGTGATTAATCGACCGCGCTCCTAATCGAAATTAGTTTATTTGCAAAAAACGTCACTAAAAGAAGTACTTTAAATCTAAGGCAGCAACATAATATATGAAGGGGTATGAATACTTTCACAAGGCACTGCAATTAAACCTTTTTGTGTACACACTGATTGGATGCTAAAATGTTTTTTGGTCACTTGTTCCAAATTTTTATCTGCATTTTAAACCAAAAAGTTCCATTCTTAATTTAAACTAATTGTACATTTTGTACACAAACCCTGACACACAACATTTGGCATTCAAAAAATTTGAAAGACTAACCTGTCAGGTCCTGCTCGTCCATTCTATAACTGGCAGACTTCATTGCCATCTCCAGTACTCTCACGCAGCCATCATCTGATGCCAGTACCACTTTATCCGATGTGCACCAGTCAATATCCAGAATCTTATAATTCACATTCCGCCCCACTCTGATGCTGCTCACCATCTGCACCTGTATACACGTGTGACATATCATCAAAAAGAAGAAGACTTTGCAGGATTCAATTCAGGATAAATAAATAAATTGAATCTAGTGACACCAATTCACTTTTCCATTAAAATAATATATTTATAAGAGGGCAAATCTAACAGCATGCATAAAAAACATTATCTTGCATGTACACTCATTGCCTATCATTAAAACATTAATGAATAGCATAGTATGCTGCTCAAATGACTCCCAGAGGAATAATTGGTCTGATTTAAAAGTAAAATGCTGTTCAATCATTGCACCCAACCACACAGGATATGAATCATTATTAAGATGATGTATTATTAAGAATGTAATTATTTACTCCACTTTAGGCTGGAAATATTCCTTTGAACAGCTTTACTTTGATGTAATTATTGACCGTACAGTCAGTAAGTGAATGAAATACACTGTTTAAAAAAATAAAGGGAACACTTAAACAACACAATGTAACTCCAAGTCGATCACAACTCTGTGAAATCAAATTCTGCCTTGTCTTATTGCTCTGAAATGTATGCATGTGCATGAGCTGAACTCTTTCTGTTAAAGAATCAATCAATAGATTAATTATTTAATCAACCAAATCAATAAAAAATTAAGCACACACATACCTCTTTGGTATCCCAAACCTCAGCTCCATCTGTATACATCACCAAGAGTTTTTGGTTGCCTTTTCCTGGAGCAAAACGTATCTTCTTCACCCATCCACGGTGTGTAGGTACAGCCCTGAAATATGCAAACAAATCTGCCATTTTCAAAACAAACTTAAAAGCAACTCCAATATGGCATGCACATATTTCCAATATAGCAGTCGTTTATATTTCCAGCTTGGTGCTTTTTTAGGTTTCATTTCAGTTAGTCTTATAAAGTAGGTTTCTGAGTTTTCTAATTAAAAATCAATTTGCACTCATACATGCATGGAGACTCATTTTACTTGCTGAATCTTTAGTAATATACATTTGTACCTTGAAAGTCGAGCCTTTAGGTCCCAAAAATTGAGGTTTCCATCTACATCTCCCAGAACTAGAGTGTCTCCTTTCCATGCAATACAGGCAATGCTTCCCATACTGCCCTGAAAGAGAGTACAAATGCATTAGCTTCTCGCACACAAAACATAGGACACATCTCATATGTGATAGTCAGACAATCAGAATAAGAAATGTGATATTAAACAATGTGGTGCGAAGACCCTCTTGGAAATACTCAGAACTTTATGTCAGGGCATGGTGCAATGACACTGAGTTTTGTAATTAATTTCTTCCTATTCTTTTTTTTTTGTAATGTGAAACATTTTAAGGGTTAACACCCCAAATAGTGGACATGGAAATCTTTTATCGCCCATTGATTTTCAGTTCAACTGTTCAACATACACAAACACCTTGTGAAAATGAAGGTTACAAATATGACATTAAACATGTCTATGAAAACATGAACACATGATTAGATGTTAGATTATGATTATGACGCAGTAATGAAGTGAATTGAGCTATAATTGTAAAAATATGTGTGTTACAAAAACCCATTGGATCTGCTTCCGAAGACATGTGATAACACCCCGGAGGTGTGACAGATATATTGGAATTATGGAGCTTCAAAATAATGGGCACTATTTCAATGCTTAAAAAAGCCAGGATCCATTTAAACAACAAACAAAAAAACTCTTACTGTGTTCGTCTAAAGGCAGAAAGTTATAAACACCTAAAATGATGGGGTCAATTTTATTTGTGTGAACTATTCCTTTAAAGGTTATGGTCTTAATCTTTTGATCAGCTAATGATCAACCTGTTTCAGTTTAAATGCAGTTTTCAATGAAATGTCTCAATGTTTCTTCTATTGCTATTTTGAGGCAGTATGTACAACCTGTTAACCATCCACCAGAGCAAAATGCAAATACTTTTATTAATTATTTACCCTGTTCTTAAAGGTGACATATCATGAAAATCAAAATTTTCCAGGTTTAAATGCTAAAATCAGGTCCCCGGTGCATTTAACAACTTAAGAAAGTGAAGTTTACCCTCAGTAACTTTGTTACAGTAAGCCTTTTTCTGCAAACCTCTGCTAACAGAGCCTCAGAGTAGACAAGAGCAGTGGAATTATTGATTTATTTACTGGGATTTATATTGCTGCTGCCACACAGATCTAACATAGACATACAATTTATTTCCCATAAATTACTGTAGTTAACTGACTGTTTTTGTAACGTTAACTTGAATGAATGACGCATTTGTATAGTGCTTTACTGTGTATAGCCATACATCTCTCCTCAACCACCACCAGTGTGCAGCATCCACCTGGATGATGCGACGGCGGGCCACAGGTCAACGGCGCCAGTGCGCTCACCACACACCAGCTTTAAGTGGAGAGGAGAGAGAGATACAGCCAATCAATGGATGGGGATTATTGGGAGGCCATGATAGACAAGGGCCAGTGGGAAGGCCAGGACATCGGGGTTACACTCCTACTCTTTACGATGAGTGTCATGGGATGACCACAGAGAGTCAGGACCTCGGTATAACGTCCCCTCCGAAAGACGGTGCTCTATTGACAGTATAGTGACCCCGTCACTGTACTGGGGCATTAGGACCCACACAGACCCCCTGCTGGCCTCTCTAACACCTCTACCAACAGCAACCCAGGCGGTCTCCCATCCAGGTACTGACCAGGCTCAACCCTGCTTAGCTTCAGTGGGCAACCAGACTTGGGCTGCAGGGTGATATGGCTGATGACGAACTGTGTTTGTAATTACAAGTGTTCACATTTTGCTCTGGTCAGTGTTCAGTGTGTTAAAAATTTCTTGACACTGAGCCAAAACTGCTTATATCATGGATGTCAACGCACTATATAAGCGAATAACCATCTTTATTTCAAAGATAAATATGCCATCAAGAAATAAATGCAAAGTCACTGCAATGACTAAGTAACAAATGAATGTTCAAAATGTCCAAAACTGCATACTGAACAACTGTTTTGCATAAAAAGGTAAACAAGCATAACATTCAGAGAATTGATGCAACAATAAAAAAAAAAAAAAAAAATAGATGAACAAAAAAAAAAATCTAAACTAAATAACACCGAAAATCAAGTATATCTGTTCCTGTTTTACTGCTTACGCTGAAGAGAGAAACAGGCTGCTCATAAACACAAAATACGGACAGTGAAATAAAAAGCAATACATCTGAACAAATGATCAGAAATATAAGGACACTGTGAAAAAAGCACCGCAGGAGATGAAAGGATAATGAGGACAAAGAAAGGAGCAATTTCCCCTTCATCTCCGCTTTCATCAGAAAAGTTTGAAACTGCAATCTTATACTCTCAAAACACTGCAAGGAAATGTTTGAAAATGAGTTTTATCCGTACAGAGGAGTGTGCACAGCTGTAGAAGAGTATTCTACGGTGTTCAGAATATTATTATATTAATTGGGTGACCCTTGACTTTTTTACAACAATATATTGAACTGCTTCAAAACTATTTTCAGCTTTATTACAGGCAATGCTTTTTTAATGCCTCACATATAATCTGTCATAGTCTGACATGGGAGAGGGTCGAGCTTATGCTGTGCCAAGAGGCAGCCTTACAATATCTTGTTATTTATAGCTTTTCTCAATTTCTTTTTCTTGTCATCATTACTATTGTTATGTCTGTTGTACTTTCTTGCATACACTTGCACATGCTCACACAAATCATGTTGGCTGTCTCTGAATATATATCTGAATTATCACTTTTAAATTGTATATTTGCTAAAAAAAAAAATAATAATAATATTGCTAAAGAATTTTTAACGCTCTTTAATTTAATTTCATGAAATTTCCATGATTTTAACTCTAACAATCCACTCCTAGAGATGAATCATATCAACATCGTATTTGGTCTAAAGTCTAAATATGTAATCAAAAGTAAATTCTGTATTTGTATCCTCTGTGAAGAAAAACAAAACATAATTGATGCGCAGGATGCAAAACCCTTATGAAGGACACTCACATCAGGTGGAATACGCGCCCCATCCTTCACAGTGTTGCCTTCCACGGTGATGTGATAGACCTGACCATCTGTGTCAGTAAACACAAAGTGTTCTCGAGCTGATATACCCTGACTCACTTCAGATTTACTCTCAGCATCCTGCAACAGACTGACAGAAAACAACAGATTATTTACTACAGAGTATCGTTAAGAGCTTTGATTGAAACAACAAATCAGTACAGTAACAAAATACCAATTGACCAATGATTAGTCAATCAATTCTGGAAACGTGCTATACACCCGTATTACTCACTTCCTCCACTGGAACACAAAAAGAAACATTTCATACGCAACAATAACCGAACTTTTAAACTCTAATATAATTTAAATCTTGTATATAATACGTTTATGTTGCAATAATGCAAATTTAAAAGCTTGACAGGCCCTGGTCACCATTTGTTTTCATTATTCCCAATCCTGCAGCAGAACTGACAACAAGAAGATCAGTAACGAAAGGCAATCAGACCTGATGACAGAGGACTCGACACTGCTCTGCTCGGCATCAGCGAGGGTGGTCTGTCTGGCTATGGCCTCTCGTGCAGCAAGCTGCTTTTTCTTCAGACTTTTAAGGTTATGTGATGGAGACCACTCCTGTTTACACAAATACATGTTATAATGAGTCACCCTGAAACACAAATATTGTCTTGGCCACTATTGACTATGCAGTAGTTGTAATGTCAATGTACTGACACTAGGCATCTGGGATAGTAAAAAAAAGGGGCCAATGAAAATTGCTGAGGAATTTGCATGCACCCCTCCACAATACATACAGGGACACAAGGAAATGGCATCTACTCATTTAAGTTTCTGCTGAGGAGCCAAGAGCTATAGCTTGTCAATTGCATCTCCACTCACAATTCCCACCGCTTCTTTTTCTCTCTGTCTCGCTCCGTTTCATTTTCACTCTTGTTCAAGTCCATCAACAACTGGGGTGAGTCAGAATTATTCTGCATTCACTTGGCTTTGCATTGTCACCTGCACCGCATACCACACATCTGTCTCTCTGTCAGCGACCAGGGACTCACATGGGATAAATGCAGGGAAGTCTCTGACAGATTTTAACTCCCTGGGGTCAATGGTAGCATCTAAGAAGACCATGTTTATTATTAATACTCTATTATCAAATACTTACTATTTTTAAAAAATGTATTTTATGAGCATGCTAAACAATAATAATTCCTTTCTCAGATTTAAATGATCCTTTTTTTTTACGACAGTGGGCTACAAAACTTGCGCGAGTCTATGGCTACAAATCATATCTTACTATAAAATCATACATACTAGGCTATATGACTACAAATAATAATTGGATCCTATAATTCCTGACTACAAGCATGTTTAGAACATGTTTATTATTTAATAGCCTACTTTGTTCAAAAATTGAGTCTAACAATGTGCTAAACAATAATTAGTTTGTCAGATATACTTTTTACGATTGTAAAGCATGCGTGAGTCTATGACTACAAAATCACGGCGTCTGGTGTAGACATGGTGTTGTGGGCAGTTCGATATTTCAACTGTAGACGTGGGGTTTGCGCGCTTACAATCCAATGCACAGCCTTCACTGAAGAACACAAAACGAATCCCTAGCACACAGGGACTTCCAATTTTCTTATGTGTTAATACATTTGACTGCTTCCTAAAAGCATCCCAAATGCTGTAATTTCAAGTCACCAGAAAAACAAAAAGTCGCAAAGTTTCACTATCACTATAAGCCTCTGTGAGTTTGATACAGTACCAGGGCAGTGACGGTAGGGAAGTTCTTGGCCATCTCACGCAGCAAGGTTCCTGTGCGGACATCCCAGAGTTCCAAAGGTTTATCTCTAAACACCACCACCAGGTACTGCCTAAAACGGACCAATGTACACATGCAATTATTCTGTTCTCAGAAATATACTAAAATCTAATTTTTAGATAAAAAAAATGTAAGTGCCCAAACTCAATTCATATTCCTAAACCTACACCTCACACAAACTTTCTGCTTTCCCAAAAAAATGTCCCCAACAAGGTCAACATTTAATGGTATTATTATATTTGTGGGGATAATGTAGGGATGCGTACACACACAATAATTCACTCTATAATTAAATCAAATAAATGTTATCTTACTGCACTGTTTCTCTCGGTGGGAAACCAAAAGGGACTAGTTTGCAACTAAAAAACGTCTTACTTCAGATGTGACACTTTAATCATTTCAATGGCTGGTTCATCGTTCCCACGTTCACCCCGAAACGCAAAGCACCGCCCTGAGAAACAAAGCACACAATATGAATTATGTGTAAAATATTCAGCACAAACAAACAAAAGTCCTCTCAAATATATATTAAAACATACAAATTATAGGCCTGCTTAATATGTACACACACACACACACACACACACATATATATATATATATTATATAAAATATAATATGCAAAACATATGCTGGTTTTGACAGCACGAGTAATTTCATGTACATTATATGTGCAGCAGCAGCATCTCTGTAGATGTATTGGCAGCAACAGCGGTATTGCAGATCTAGTCCACCAAGACCAAATATATTAAACACTGTAATATCCAAACCATTACAATCTTTCAAAGTAGTTTTTATAAGCATTCTGGGTGTGACTGGGTTTGCTAAACTGTCTGAATAAAAAAATACCACTGAAACTGAACAAAGACATTTTTTCAATCAACAAAAACACACCAGTGTGTAATGTGCCTGTGTGCTTTACCTGTGCGCAAGTCCACATGTTGCAGTTCATTCCTCACAAGTCCAAGGTTATTGGGAACAGAGGTAGCGTAAGACAGAAAACTAGTCAAACTGACCCATTCAATTCCTCTGCAAGAGATGAGCACATAACAGAATTAAATTAGAAGAACTTTCTGAATGTTTCTGTCATTTTAGGCAGTTCTTATCATAGCATTGTTCGTTTTTCTAACAGGTTTGCTTTAAACTAGTTACCTGGGAAGTCCCGTTCAGGACATGTATGCGCTAGGGCTTTCCTTACCATGATACAACTAGAACAGGAGCCTTTGGCGGGGAAGGATTGTCTCTTAATTGACAATATATCTTGCCAATGGCAATCTGTACTGCATAAAGCACTAACTAAATTAAAGTGATGACTTTTATTTTAAATCATTAAATTATATATAGAATTATATACATCATGGGTGCCCAACCCTGCTTCTGGCGATCTCCTGTCCTGCAAAGTTTAGCTCCAACTCTAATCAAACACACATGCCTTTAAGTTTAAAAAACGTAATTAGATGCTTCTCCTACATAAACTATCCTTTAACTACATAAACTATAACTGTATATTCAGAGTTTCCTCTTTTTCCACTTAATGCAAAATTCACCCATAGCACAACAGCATCCTTAGCCATCTTAAGCTCTTGAAAACTTGACATGGCAGGCCTTTATTAGAGAGGGAAAAAAAGCAAAGAGTCTAGAGAAAGTTCTCTGTGTTCAGAATAGGAAGAAAGAATGATGGACAGTCTGATGAGACAGAGCAGTGGTGTGTCTTGGCTAGGGGATCCAAGCAGACAGCAATAATGAGACAAAATGGCCACATGATTAATTAAGGCCACTTCTCTCAGAAACACGCAGAAAATATGGAAATGAGAAGCCGCTATGGATTGAGGGCACATGACTGGGAGAAAGTTTTAGACTTTCTGTGTGTGTGGCACCATGGAAAGTCATTTCATGAGTGTATAAGATCAGATCAATTTCTTTTAGTGGAAAGGACAGCATTTAATGTATGAAAAAACTGAACTGAAAAAGTAACATATCGATAGAAATTTTTGGTTTTAATATTTACATTGCATGGTCACTGTTTGGCTGTATTTGATGGTTTGCCAATTGCATTTTAATAGACTGCCTGGCCTTTCTCTTTTAATATTTTTATGAGATTTTATAATGTTATCGAGATTTTTATTAGTGCTGTTAATTTGGGCTGTGATTAATCATGATTAAAATGCAAATTTAAAATACCAGGATTTGCCCGTAAGCATGTTTAAGTAAAGAAATGCTTAAAACAAATTTAAAAAAAACATTTTATTGCACCCTTACATCCAATATTATGACACTTTGCATTATGACGAAACTGCACCTGTTCTGCAGCTGCATTACAATCATGCTAACATAAAAATGTATGAGATTAATAGTACACTTTTACTCAAAATTCACATTAAACAACCATAAGGTTTTTGTAATAACTTTTGCATTCTCGTGTGAAATTTGGTCATTTATTGTTTATAAAATATGCTATTTGTAGACTTTTTGTATTACTGTACAAATGAGCATATTGTTATGAAAATATAAAAAAAAAAGTCACATACACACCAATATCCTATCACAATCATAATCTATAGTGGCTGTTGTCATGTTTATTTCTGCTGTGTAAAATCCTAAACATAAACTCACGTTGTTTGTGACGTTTTGAACAACTCTACGTTGCCAGATATAACTTACATTCCAAGTATAATACACATTAGTAGTACACATTTTTATTTGTCTACATACACTTTGGGCAGCCGGGGTAGATTATAAAAGGAGCCCAAAAAAACGCAACCCATTTTCAAAACTGTGTGGAAAAGCATGACCCTTGCAACACTGGTTCTCTGTACCCTTATCACACAGATAACCTTCTGTGCTGTGATGACAGTAAGACGTTGGGGTCAAAGCAAATGATTAATTTGCGGTAAAAACTTTTATTAAAATGCATGTATTAATGCGTTAACATTGACAGCTCTAATTTTTATACCAAAGTCTTCGTAATTACTCAGGAAAGCGTTACTGTAATTTGATTTCTTGTTTAAGTAATGAGTAATTCAATGTGTTAAAAAGTTCAAAATAGTAATTATACAAGCTGAGGTCACTCTAACTTTACTGCCGTGTTCCACTGTTGACAGAACGCAGTGTTTTATAATCTTAATGGATGTGTCATCTCTTTGTTATTGATGATTCTGAAAGCAGAAATGTTGCTTTAAAAACAAGTCTAGAGGGTATTTAGGGCTGTCCCCACTTAAGATCTGTCTAGTTACTAGTACTCATTTCTGTTCAGATCAAATCTTTTTGTGTCTCTTTTTACGCTTGTGTTAGTTGATATTGACATTTGTGACAAGGATTATGAAGATTTTGTGGTATCAAAAAATTTAATAGCATATAAAAAAAAAAAAAACTTTTAAAATAAACAAAATAAAAACTATATTATAATATATATTGTTATTTTTATATAAAATTAGTCATATCGCCAACCCCAAATATATGTATGAACACGGTTTATGCGGGGCCCTATGATAACCGCAAAATGTGGATGGAATCACATACAATATAAAACAACATAAATATAGAGCAAAATATAAAAGAATCAATTTAAAGATGCTGATGATGTATATATTAAATTATCAGCAATAATCACTGGCTTTGTTTGAATGTCTGTCTAGCAATGCAAAAAAAGTAATAACATTTCATCATGAAGAGGTGCTGGGAGAAATTTCAACCACCCACTCACAGAATTATCCACTTCTGTTGAAGTGTAATGCACTTCCCATTATAAATTATGACACAGCTTTTGAACGTTGGTTCATTGGGTTAAATAGCATTTTAACCAAAAGCAAACTGCTTCAGAGCTGAATTTCAACTGGACTGAGACTACCACATACATGACTGCAGTTTTTATATATACCTAAACAAAACAAAAAGGGACGTGCAGGGTTTTAAACTAACATTTAAAAAAGTGCAGTGTTTAATACATCAGAGCTAAAAACACTGTTTGGTTGTATGGTATTCTAACATATATACAGTATACAGGGATATTATTACAGAGTAAACAAAAGCTTACCTGACTTCACAGGAATGGACACTTAGCTCTTTATGCAGGAGGCCACTGGTCAGGTTGTACACCAGCACAGAGCCATTGCTTGTACCTAATGGGTAAACACATAAAACACTTGCTGTAATTGACAAGTTAATATGGCTGCATAATTATATCAATGCAATACATCAATTTTATAACAAATACTTAAATACCTTATTTCATTAATTGATATAAAGTTAATATACCAAGCAATTAATGTACTGAAAACTGTTTTGTACTGTAGCTTTAAAATACACTGATAGGCACAAAATGCAGGCGTTGATAAGAAAGTCACATGATGAACCACAAGCAGCTTTAAACATGAAGATATATAGAAGGTGCTCAGTGTTATACACACAAACACTAAACACCATCATGATGAGACTCATTACTCTCAAATATACAATAAACATTCATTTAACAACATTACATGTAACATACAACCCTAATTAACATATCTGAGAAGAAAACACTAAGAAGAAACTGAGTTATTTCAAAGGAAAAAATGCAATGCAGGGAATTCTGGGGATGTCAGTTTACATTTTTTCCCTGTAAATATATGATCTATATGTAGATGATTTGTTAACATCCTCATAAATATTAATGACACTGACTGAACAGAACATCAATCATCCGATCAGTGAAGGAGAGGAGTTGATAGATGTGGCACTAAGAGGAGATATGAGTGAGAGTGAACGAGGAAGCGTTTCAGAGGGTTATTGATGGGGACAGGACAGAGTCTGGAGTCATGGAAAGGCACTAAAACGTAGCCCTTTGTTTATGTGTTTTTGACGTACACTGTACATGATGTGACAGGATGGACTCACTAACTTTAACGTTAGCTTGTTTGAGTCAGATACCTTGCTGAAGCACAAGATGACACTAACGTTCTGCTTGAGCAGATGAAAACTGTAACTTAATGTGTATGACAACCAGAAAATGACATTTTCTGTTCATTTGGACTGGGGCTGAGTGCTTAGGGACATTTTGCTCACTTTTGATAGGGGTTTGGAAATGGAATTAAATAAATTCTATTGCTTATCCTCTCAGGCCCAGTTTACACATGACCATTCATGCAGGTACAACCATAGATACGTATAGGTCAGGGCTTGACATTCACTTTTTTGCTCACCAGCCACTGTGGCTAGTGGTTTTCCAAATTCACTAACCACACAGTATTTTCACCGGCCACAATTTTTCTTGTTAGGAAATTACATTTTATATGACTTAATAATGCTAAATAATTAATTAATAAATATTGCAAAGTCATTTGACCTATTTTAATATAATAAGATAATGTTACCAATCATATGAAGTCACACACATCCACAAAATGGATCATTCCACTGCGGAAGAAACAGAAGCAGCATTCAGATGCATTTATAATTGTTATTTGTAGCCAAAATAGAGCATGAATGCTTCCACTTGCAGGCAAACTTATAACAGCATAATGTTGAGTTTGGTGTTTTAATATACAAGTAGTGTATACATATATATGAAATCATGGAAAAAGAGGTTAAAGTAGGTTACTATAAATGTAAACCGCCAGTACTGTAGGTGTGAGCAAGTGACTATTTTAATGAATCAGTCATTGAAGCCTACAACGATTCATACAGACTAGAGTAGAGGATGGATACTCGAGCCCGACGGTACCCGGCAGTACCTGACGGGCCAGGTTTGGACAGATATTTTAAAAGGATGCTCGGGTTCGAGTCGGGCTCGGTTACATGATGCTCTCATCTGTTGACATTTCTGAATGCCTTCCTACAGTTGCTTAAAAAGGGGGGCTTTCCACACAAAAAAAGTGCATGTTTCATTAGTATGAGAAACAAAACAAAAATAGATTTTAACTGTGTCGGGCTGGGATCGGGCTCAGACATAAAAATGGGGCCCGATCCGCACTGTAGTTCAGACGGCTGAGAATCATTAAAGAATAAAGAAGTGCCTGTCCTAATGAATGGACCACTAAATTATTGACTCAAATGTTTCAAAATTCAAAAAACGTGAATCATTCATTAAAAAACAGTGCTGCTCTGTGTGTTGCATATTTGCGACTGTTCTGCTGTGATCTCAGAACTATTTTCATTAAACAAATGGAGCAAACACACTTAGCAATATATCATTTCAACAAATTTAAAAACTGAACTAAAATGTAATAATCCTATAATATTAACTATGTTAAGTCTTGTATAGGCTGTAATGTCAAATTTGCAATAGTGGTTTTAAGGGAACTTCGTTGACTTGGTCGTGTAATGTTGGTTAATGTTTAATATTGTTTTAATGCAATGCACTGTTTAGCACCGATTTTAAATCGGATTTGTCTAAAAGATGTGGAGAACAGTTTTGACAAATTCATTCTAGTTAATGAATAATTCCACAGTTCTGATAAAAAGTCTCAAAAATAAACAAATACATAAAAACAACTGTAAGTAAAAATATAAAAAGTCAAAAAATGTCAGACTTAAAAAAAAAAACATGAGTCATATACATGGCGTCGGCAGGTTAACACTGCTAGCAGAGACGTTAACGCACGTTCAGAACAAGTTGTATCAGAATGTTGATGGGAGTTTTATGCACGTAATATTACGTTGCAATGCGTTTATTATATCAGATGCCTTTAGAGAAAACTACAACAAAATATATTGTCGTACCAAAGAATAAACTACCCGCCAAAGTGGCTAGTGAGACTAACGTTTTTACCCGCCACAGACGAATTTTACCCGCATTAGGCGGGTGCCAATGTCAAGCCTTGGTACAGGTAGATTCCTAGATATTTCTTAGATGGCAGAGACATCTGCATGCTTGGAGCGTTCGAATGGGGAATCTACCTATACACATCTATGTGTCCAACAATGAGCATGATGTTATAGTTTACAGGCATCAAGGAAACGCAGAGCAAATGTGGGCAGCTACGCAATCACTTTCAAAAGTCTCCATTTTGGTGCGTTCACACTGAAATGCAAACCTGGCTACTGCAACTGTAACAGGCTACCGCTAGCAAGTGGCTAACAATGTCCATTTGTTGGCTTTGTAGAATGAGTTACTTGTTTAATTAATATTATCAACATTATCAATGCTTGCATATCTATTAATGTGATTTATTACATTTCGACAAACAGGGCTTCCCCCTAATCGTCGACTAATCATCAGTTGACCAGAAGAGGCCAGGCCAACCAAAATGGTATTAATTGCTTAGTCACAGAAAAAAATTAAATAATAATAATGAATCCACCGGCAAAGTCGCATGGTTTGTGACAGACAGATACGGACAGTACATCAGGAAGAACATACAAATGCTCATCATTTATCGACCTCAAATGTGGCTTATTCTATGAAATATGTAGCTAAGTATTAGCAACTATACATGGCCACTCAATTTAACAGAATGAGTGAGCTAAACAGTAGTGTTCACTACATGACAGATGATCGCTTACTCCTAAATACTACTGTTAATGCTGGGTTTCCTTACAATTTTTTTTTTCACACATTCATAACCGTTACTTCTGCCATTGCACCGTGGCAAGCTTTATGTGTGTGCCTGAATATTGACTAGGCTGTGTAGACAATTAAAAGGCTCATTATAATGATTCAAATGGTTAATAACATGCAATTAGACAACCAGAAAAATCCTTAGTTAAGGGCAGCCCTAGTAACCAAACAGCCACTGAATATATATTGTGGCCAACTGAAGAAAACATATTTAAATTGTGGGAAAAAAATAATTAAGAAAACATAAGTGTATGGAAACATGTATGCATTTATCCATGAATTTGCTGATGTTTTACTCTATTTGCATATGTGTGTGTTTTCGGTTTCAGTGCGTTCAGCGCTCTTGGGCACTCTTTATGTTTAAGTCCACAGCATAATTTGCCACAAAATAATGAGCTGGATGTAGACAGGGAATACATAGTAGGCTCCACAGCGTCAAACTACATGCAGTTCAATTTTCCCATGAATCACAGAGTTTTATAAGACACGTAAGAGTAATTTTCAAATCTGAGTGCTTGAGACAGCAAATTTTAACTTCATTTTTATCGGAGAAGATCAGGCTCTTGGTCTCAGTTCAAGGCTCTCGTGGATAGTGTGTAGACTAACTGACACTGATACATCTAAAATTGTACAATTATCTAGCTTAAAATGTCACACCAGTGGAGTCAGTTGCAGATAGAGTTTCTTTCCCCCAAGTGCTAGATGACCACTCATCAAGATCACTTTAAAGTTTTGAGATGGTTTAAAAAACTGCTCTTTAAGCAACAAGGAATGATTCAGCAACAGTCCTTGTGCATTGAGGCAGAAAGGGTATTTGAAGTTCTGCATCATCCCAGAGGCACCTTAAATCCTGGCTTATTATATTAGCAGCACATGTGAAGGTGAAAGAGTGAGTACTAGAACTATTAATATGATAGTGATACTAGTGAGTATCACTATCATATTAATTAGATTGTAAGAGCAGAGTGATTGCAATAAAAGGAGTGAGGAAGCGCTTCCAATAATTGTTCTTGTTAGCAATGGTTACCTCCAAACAAACACATCCAGCCATCATTGTGTTGTATCAAAATGGCCTTACAAGCAAGGAAATGTCTACAAAGAATATTTCACTTGAAAAAAACATTTTCTGTACAGTGAAAACTTGCTCAGGAATGGCAGCAGGTAGGTGTAAGAACATCTGCACGTACATTAAGGCCCAGACTTTTAGACAACGGCTTGGTTTTAAGAAGAACAGTAAAGAAGCCACTGCTCTCCAAGAAAATACTCAAGAACAGACTGAAATTCTACAGAAATTGCAAGGATTGGACAGCCGAAGACTGGCACAAAATCTTTTTTTTCTGATAAAACTCCTTTTGGACTGTTTGGGACATTTGGAAAATCGATTGTCTGGAGAAGAAAAGGGTGTATGGGTGGGTTGCACAAACAACGATTAAATTAAGCAAGTCTTAGAGCTAATCAGTTGCAGAGTTGAGTTGCATCACTTAATTTTAAACTAAGATTAACAAATCGGGGATTACAAATTTTAACCAGTGATTGAGACCTCCATCTTCGATTAAATTTTATTTGTCATGTAATTAAACAGCAACAATGTTAATATTCCTTATCCTCCGTCTCTGACATAACTTGCTTTTGTCGATTAAGGAAAAAATTTAACTCGTAAAAGGTCTGTTGTCTTTAAAACCACTACATAAAGAGACCGTTGATCAAACAGCTGATCAGCAAGCAATAGAACTGTGAATACATATTTCATAATCCAGGACATATATTTACTGTTTCAATGAACCGAGTATAGCTTATGACAAAACCGAGAAAAAAAGTTAATAACAGGCATGAGTCGCGTGACAATCTCTGCTTATAACAGCGCCGCACTGTCTGTTTGATTGCCATCGAGCACACGTGTAAGAGTGGGTGCCCATGAGAAATGAAAGGCTCTGCCACGATCCTGTCTTCTTTTCTTTGTCGTACGCCGAGACACACAAAGAAATACCTCCATATACCATATTCCTCCGCGAAAGGTCGCTCCTAGCCTCCGCATAGGCTTCTTCACTAAAATCAGCTTCCCCATCACCTCCACTGAGGCTCCTTATACCTCCGCGAAAGGTCGCTCCTAGCCTCCGGGAAGGCTTTTTCACTAAAATCAGCTTCCCAATCACCTCAGCCGAGGTTCCTAATACCTCTGCGAAAGGTCGCTCCTAGCCTCCGCATAGGCTTTTTCACTAAAATCAGCTTCCCCATCACCTCCACTGAGGTTCCTA
>JAUMHG010000055.1:3179952-3198998 GCA_032359395.1 Enteromius anoplus | reverse complement strand
TCACTAAAATCAGCTTCCCCATCACCTCCACTGAGGTTCCTAATACCTCCGCTGTGGTTCCTAATACCTCTGCGACAGGTCGCTCCTAGCCTCTGCATAGGCTTTTTCACTAAAATCAGCTTCCCCATCACCTCCGCTGGGGTTCCTAATACCTCTGCGAAAGGTCGCTCCTAGCCTCCGGGAAGGCTTTTTCACTAAAATCAGCTTCCCCATCACCTCCACTGAGGTTCCTAATACCTCCGCGAAAGGTCGCTCCTAGCCTCCGCATAGGCTTCTTCACTAAAATCAGCTTCACCATCACCTCCACTGAGGTTCCTAATACCTCTGCAAAAGGTCGCTCCTAGCCTCCGCGTAGGCTTTTTCACTAAAATAAGCTTCCCCATTACCTCCACTGAGGTTCCTAATACCTCTGCAAAAGGTTGCTCCTAGCCTCTGCATAGGCTCTACAACCTATTTTCCCCTTCCGAGCTAAAAGCTATTTTCCCCTATCACCTCCGCCGAGGTTCCTCATACCTCCGCGTAGGGCACCATACCCAGCCTCCGCGTAGGCTCTCTTCACTAAAGCCAGCCTCCTCAATTTCCTCCGCTGAAGTTCCTCATATCTCCCCGAAAGTACCACTTTCAGCCTCCGCGCAGGCTCCCCGCTCTAGCCTCTCATCTAAGCTAAAAACTATTTCCCTCCACCACCTCTGCCGTGGTTCCAAAACAATCCCAGCCTCCGCGTAGGCTTCCCTGCCTCACCTTATTTCCCACCCAAGCCCAACCTCCCCTGTATGTCACGTCTTATATATGCTTATCATGTCCTAACTCTCATTTCTGCTTTCCCTGCAGACCTCTGGTCACCCTGGCCACGGCAGAGAGAGAGAGAAGAGAGAAAGAGAGGAGAAATAAAAAAAAAACCCCGTCCAGCATCCTCTCTCACCGCATTTTCAAAATCTGGCTGCTGTCGTCTTAAGCTTTTTTGGGGGGGCAGACAGTGCACGACCCGAACGCCAAACTCTTACCCTCGCTAGGGTTCCATCCTTTAGGGTTCGGAGTTCGCCGTTCTACCGGCTCTCTCCCCTGGACAGCTCGCTAAATTTGCTTTTTTTTTATTACAAGGAAGCGTGAACTCTTGAAAGTAAATGTTTTGCAAATTCCATGGTTTCAAGAGGATCGTGAACGAGTAATCACCCACAGATGGTAGCCGGTTTTCCAAATTATCCTCGTTAATTCACATCCAATCAAATTCCTTTCCCTTCACTATAAATTCTCCCAGCTTTCATTTCCCTTCATCTCGCTTCATGCATCCCTCCTCCACCCCTGCTCCTCCATCTATTCCAGTCACGCCTCCCAAGGGGGGGAAGACGGTGACCGAGCCGAACGCCAAACTCTTATCCTCGCTAGGGTTCCGCCGTTCTACCGGCTCGCTCCCCTGGACAGCTCGCCAAATTTGCTTTTATTTTATTACAAGGAAGCGTGAACTCTTGAAATTTAAACTTCTTCATCTGTAAATTTTAAGTTAATCTTTAATTGAGATTTGAAGTTTTGGAGCAACAAGATTAAAGTTAATCTTTCTTAAATATAAAATAAATCCAGGATCAATATGATAGTTTAAATGTAAACCTGATTTTTTAAACAAGTTTGGTGCACCATAATTATTAGATAAACCTTGCTTCAATCTAGATTTAACCTTAGTCCTTGTTGGTGCAACCCACCCTATGAGTCCTTTGTGAAGCATCCTGAGACCAACCATGTGGGGTAGCTTTTCAACCAAGGCAGAGCGCTCTCTCATAATTCTGCCCCAAAACACTGCTATTAATAAAGAATAATATCAAAACATCCTGCACAAGCAACGTTTTCCAATGATTCATGAGCAATTTGGTGAAGATCCATGCATTTTTCAAGATGATGGAGCACCATGTCACAAGAGCGATAAAGAAGTGGCTTGAAGATCATTACATTGAAGTTGTGGATCCGTGGCCAGGAAACTCCCCGGATCTCAACCCCATAGAGAACCTGTGTTCAGTCCTCGCAAGTGGACAAGCAGAAGACCAAAAAATGTTATCAATTCTGAGAACTAACAAGGCAAGACTTGTTAAAGACTCATCATCAGTCAGGATTTGGCCCAGATGCTTATATCCAAAATGCCAGAGTGAACCACAAAGGATATGAAGAACAACGGTCAACACTGTAAATACGGACTGTAAATATATATATTTTTTGTCAGTATTACCATAGAAAAATAATCTCCAAATACCGAAGCTGCAAAACACAAAATTCATATCACTGGCAAAACATTTGGCCATGACTGTACGGTGCATTCAAGGATACAAAATATAGAAAATATCAAAGTCTGCACCACTGAGATGCGAGTGGAGAAAATCAGACCAACAATCACAGAACTCAAATTGCAATTTAAAATCCACTGACTAGACTGGGTGAAAACCTCATTTGGAACATATTGATATTTGGCATACTGACATTTGCACATGAATTTCAGAGTTTTGTCATTTCAACTGGGTGAGCTCACTCACTTTACTGTCAAAAAATTAGGTATTGCTCACAAAACGACAATACATTACTTATGTGAAATAAAATATATGCATCTTAATACAGAATACACGATACTGATTTACAGAAGGAAACATAATCTCACATTAATTTAAGGTCCATTTCTCACCATTAACAAACCATTAACTATGACTTCTGCCTCAATAAACTCTTTTATTCAGTTTTTATTCAGTTAGGAAGGTGGTTGTTAGGTTTAGGTATTGGTTAGGATTAAGGATGTGTGCTTGAGTACTAATAAGCAAGCAATAGGCTAGAAACAGGCTTTCAAATAAGCAACTAGTTAATAATGAGAACTAGTCCCTATACTAAAACACGAACGTAAAGATCTTGTCAAATGACATTGTATGGTTTATGTACCACCTAGAGTGGTATTATTCTTGCTAGAACGGGTTCTGTCTCTGAGGGAAAAAAGCACCCTAATGTGACGCTGCAAAATGGATTCACATCAACAAAAGAAACAGATTATCACCGCATTTTATTCATCGTAAGCTAATTTTAAGATCAAAGACTGCAACAGAAGAGAGCGGTATTAGCACTTGATGCACACGGTATGAGCATTTTTGATTGTCAACTATTTAAATGTCTCTACGGCCCGCTTTTGAAGAGATATCATAGTATCATACTAGAGTGCCTCGGTCTCAATATACTGTACAATGCAAATTACTTTGAGATCAACTGTTAACTCTGCAGCAGATTTACACTTATTCACAAAAGTGCATTATTCATATCTGTTTTAACCCCTTAACTGTCACCCCCATTTTCGGGAAAACACATGAAAAAGTACTATACAAGCTTAAAAAGATGTAATTCAGGACATATATTAAAAAAAAATGTAGGTGTCCCGTATTCGGAACGGTGACAGTTAAGGGGTTAAAGCCAGTTAAACCTTTAATTGCAGATAGGGGGGCAGTCGTGGAGCTGGACTTGTAACCCAAAGGTTGTGGGTTCGAGTGTCAGGTACGGCAGGTATTGTATTTGCTATTGACTGTTCAAATGTGGAGTTTGCACTAACACGGCGTAAGCCATTGAAACGATTGGGTTTCATAGTGCTGAGTGAAAGGGCCTTAAAAGTTTTCCTTGCTCTTTGGAGTGTTACAAGCGGTTAGTGCATAGATATGAACACTAGAGTTGAAAGTACAAAAATTTCAAAACCAAAGAGAGAGATATTCTTTATAAAAGTTAGGACTTGTCCACACCCCCCTAAAACAGCTCATATTAATGTGTCCCCACTTCTCTACGTCACAGAGAGGGTTCAGTTTCATAACACCGGGCAAATGTTTATGCAAAGGAAGGCAGCGAAGCTATTATTCTCGCTGTAGTGTTGCTGCCAGCGCCATGTTCTGGAGATGCTGGATTTCGTTGTGAAGGTGAAACTACTTTCATTGTGCTTCCAAAAGAGCACACAAGTTTTTACAACACTGGTCCAGAACAGTTCAACACAAATATTAGAGAGTGTGCAGCGCATTTACAGCGCATAGGACTGATTCCTGAACATAGAGAGCAGCCTATGCTAGCTGTGCACAGAGAATATAAGGTGGGGCAATACCAATTTCGCAAGGACAGTCACTTCTAACTCACAATCTGTAAGTAATCTACATTTTCTTATTAAAAGAACCTGCTACTTACTATTCAAATGTGAGTTTTCAGCAGTAATAGTGTAGTGTAGTGCTTGTCGTTTGCTGTTTCTCTGATCACAAGTGCAGACGTGGTCATGTTTAGGAGGCACAACGCATAAAAAGTCATTATATTCAGAAAATAATGTGTTTTTGACCTTAAACCGCATAAACACATTGCACTACATCAAATACACAAAATAATGTTCTTGTGTGCGCATGCACATGTGAGAGAGAGACAGGGTCACATCACAGCTTGTGTACTACAAATACATACAAGCGCTGTGTTTGTCACATGACTCTGTTTTTGGGCTTTAACCTATGGCAAAACTATGGCTCAACTTTTTTTTTTCATAAATAGACCATGAGTGGCGTATTTTAACAATGCAGCAAACCTTTAAAATTATTAAGTAAAATATTGAAATAAATAAAATGACTTTTTAAACTGTTTAACTGATTGTATTAATCGTTCAGAATTCATATCGGTCGGTTAACCATTTAAAATGAACATCCCTAGTACAGTGGGTACGGAAAGTATTCAGATCCCCTTAAATTGTTTACACTTTGTTATTTTGCAGCCATTTGCTAAAATCAGATAAAAGTAAATTTTGCATCTTATTTGAAAATCAAGGTGAAGAGGCACAGAATCCAAGCTGCTTGAAGTCAGTGATGATTTGGGATGCCATGACATCTGCTTGTGAATCAACCCTTTAAATCAGTCTCGAAAGCATTTCAGAGGGCATTAACACATGGTCTTATCGTGATCTGAGAATTATTGAATCAGAGAAACCATGTGAAGTGACCAAGTGTAACAGGCTCTAAATCTAATTCTGAATGAATGTAAACATGTTTGAATTTGCAATCGTTCAAGAAAACCAAAATTTCAGTGAAATTCAGCATGGTGGGGTGGTGCGGCAGGAACCAAGCAGTGAGAAAAGACGTAAAGAAACGCCACAGTTAACCGCATTAGCTGTTTTTGTGTGGGAACACCTAGTCACTTTCCATCTTAAATATTTTTGTATGATATATTGATTAAGTGAGCTAAACTGAGCGAGCTATAATTTAACTATGCTGTGGAAAATCTTTTTTATGACTGACTGTCATAAAACGGTAAAAAGATTATTCATTCAATTATTATTATTGTTATTATTATTATTATTAAATGACAAAAAACTGTTTGATTGGATGATTGGCTTAAAAATGGATTCTGTGGTAGAGGGAAAATGTACTATTAAAAAATGTAAAATAACCAACTTAATGACTAACTTCCACCCATCCCCTAGCCTGTTCTAAACAAAAAGCATTCAAGCCAACCTAAACTTACTCTGGGCTCATGGCACAAGTAAACAGGACCCAACACAAAGCTAGCAAAATGAGCCGGGATGCACACAGGCTGATTTTGAGCTACAGTAATGCACTATTTGTTTCTTTCTTAAATATGTTCAACTGTCGTTGTTGTTTTGCATCAGTTATTATGTATTATTAATATAGTAATTTACATTATGAAAGGAAGTAATGGAAATAATGCACTGTCAGAACTAACTTTGCTGACTTCATTGACTTCCAACAAGTGTAGCTCAGTCATTTTTGGTCCGATTACAATAAATAATACATCCTTTTAAATGTTTTTTAATGAAAATGAGTTAACTAAAATTTGCTCATTGGTGAATCGTTTTGCCAGTGCAGATCACGTTTTGTGTTTCATAGGAGCTGAAACGGTACACCAACACTTTTGCTGTGCATGTGATGGGGTATATTTAAATGTCATTTGAAGAATGGAGTAGAAAAATGTATTTGGTCTTTGCATGTGAAGTACTCACCCACAGCCAATAAGGGCTGGTAGTGGTTGATGTTCTTTGTGGTAAGCGGAGGGCACATCCGGAGGGAGAATGGGGGCAAGGGCAGGCCAGACAGCAGACCTGTCAACAGGAACTTCAGATGTACTTCTTGCTCACCTGCCAGGGGTCGTGGGGAGTCCACTCCAGAAATCAGACTGTGACCTGGAATAGGGACAAATCACATAACTCATACAACACCATATCAGTAGATGCAACAGTACAGTTCTTTAAGGCTGCTGTAAAGCCCCATGAGCGAAGGTGACAGTTAAATCCAGATCATGAAAGACCAGGCTTGTGTTGCCCATTGCTCATGTGTGAAGTGTACCTGGATGGTCCACAACTGGAGATTAATTACATACTTTTAAAGTCCCTTAGACTAAAAAGCTGTTCAATGCTTAAGATTAAAGATTTAACAGGAGATAAGTCATAAGACTAAGATTATCAAGCCTTGTTTCCAAAAGTAAAAATAAGAAAAAAGCCTTTTGATGAAAAAATTATAGACGGAAGAGTGTGGTCGCAGGTTCTTCTGTCTGAAAATATCTCCTCGAGCCAAAGGCAGAACAATAAGCTTGGGACTCTTTAAATGTGGCATATCTAGAATCTAAAAGGAATGTGTGTCTCTTACCAATCATTGTATTCAGAGAAAGATCCGGGATGCGTTTCTGATTCTGATTTAAAGGTGTCCCGCAGAAATCCACAGGAGAATACAACGGTGGCAAGCCAGAACTGAAGGGAAAAAGATGCACTGTAGATATACATGTATATATATAAAAACATATTTCCGAGAACAGTTCTGAAAACTAACACCATTGGTTTAGTCAGAGAGTAGTGTGCTAGTTAAGACACATTATTTAAATGAAAATAAAAACTGTGCGCAGTTAAAAATATACAATTCAAGCTCCAAGAAGATATGTCAAGCAAACTCTTCATTATAGCATTGTTTTCAAGTCTGCTACTAGTCTGTAAAGTCTAGCATTTCAAATACTATTTTTATGTTTAAAAAACTGCACCTCATGCTTGAAGATGATTTACTGGCATGAGCTTTGAGCTCCCACAGCATTACCCTTCCATCACTGACTACAAGGGCGGCACTGTTCTCATTGACAGGACAGATCACCACTCGGTAGGGCCGCACGGTCTTAGTCACACGGATGGCGTCACACTGGGAGCGCAGATCGTATACCAACTCTTGGACATTCTGCTCTGGATCAATCACTGGAACATATCACATATTTAAAATAAATTACCTTATTTCTCATCACAAGTCAAGTAAAAACAGGGGAAGAACTTATAAAGGGTGTTGCTAGGGCAACAAGAGCCAATTAAGGTTGGGTACGGTACCATTATGGCACCGGTACCTAATGGCGCTTTTCCACTGCGTGGTACGACTAGGTTCGGCACGGCTCAGTTTGCGTTTCCAATGCAGTTTAGTACCGCTTTAGAGTGATCGGGATTATTCATGTGTCGTTATAGTTGCGCCGCCTCTACTGCCGTGACATCATCGTAAACACGCGACAAGCAAACACACAACAATGGAGTATTTTTCATTCCACGTCGCCCCATCAAGCTCTCGCTGGATCTGCTCCTCGGTATCAACGAGAGGAACGGCTGTACTTCCTCAATAGACCACGAAACAGCTATTTTTGGTTGATACAAAAAGGTGCGTTTCTTCAAACAAAACAGTTGCGTCCGATCCTTCTCTGGCCGTGCTGATTTAAATCTAGAGGGTCTGTTGTGTCTCGTGTTGGAAGTTCAGTGATGCAGTAATGACGATGTTCTCCGGCCTATCAGTGACCAGCAGAGTTTACACGTCACGTTTTGGTAACGGTACGGCTCGCTTGGAACCTCGGCTGAGGTGGTACTAAAATAAGGACCAGGTACCAGGTACTGTTACCAGCGGAAAACCCCTCAAAAGTGAGCTGTACTGAACTGTGCCGTACCGTACTATGCAGTGGAAAAGCGCCATAAGTAACCGGTATGTACCGAACCGAACCGTGCCTAAACGAACACTCAATTTATCTATGGCGGCAAATTTATGGCATTAATAAGCGAGCGCACCACTGATGCCGGCGTGCGCAGTAAATCATTTCCGTGAGAGTAAAACAGATCTAAAGTTACACATCTGCGTGCGAGTATTCTTGCGCTCGATCTTCTCTCACCTGCTCACGTGATGTTTAATTTTGTCAGTCGTGTTTTGGATGCCTCTTATAAGAGGATTCATTCACTTGACTTGAGACATGGCATTGGATCATATGTTAGTTATAGTTTCATAAGCTTATTTTATTCATATATTATTGTTTTTGTCTTTATTTAATGTAATTGTTCATAGAGTATATCTTTTTCAGGTACTTTATGAATAGACTTTTTAAACCTTTCCAGTTTCATATTTATTTGCATCTTGAAATGAATCGCTCTGTATCCCTCTGTGTTGTTTTATTTGTTCTGTTTGGAAGATAGCTGAGCGTTTAAATCTCATTAGTAATAGATATTATTATATAAATCAAGAACAAGGCATTCACAGCTGTATTTATAAACTGCTTACTAATGACTATTAATGTTGGAACAGTGCTTTATAAAGGATGAACCGACTGTTTACTAATGATTAACTAATGATTCATAGTGTGCAGTTATTATAAAGTGTTACCATTTTTATTTTATAAGTATCGATTTAGGCACCGGAACCGTTTTAAAAGTATCGATTTGGCACCGGTATCGAAAAAATCCTAAACGATACCCAACCCATGAGCCAATACAATTTAAGAAGTCAAGCCACAGATGAATTACCTGTCATTTGTGAAATATTTAATTCATAGGATTACCCATATAATTTCTGTCATTACATTATTGTCTGTAAACACAACTATACTGTAATATATACACCTTTATTGTGGTAAAAAAAAACGTAAGGACAGATGTAAAGGAACGAAATCTGTCTTGCCCGTTTCATTAGGAGAAGGTGTTGTGGAACGGCACACACGCAGCGTGATGCAACCGTTCTCGTGGAGGCAGTATAGAGCATCTCTCTGGGCACAAGGAATCACCTGCAAAAAGACAAAACAACCATTACTCTTCAGTGTTTTATATAAGTCAAACCCTTGTCTTCCAAAAGTGTCTCAGTGGCACCTAAGGAACAGATATTATTTTTTGAGAAATAAAAGCTACAGTACCAATTTTACAGATTTTTAATGCGTTCCAAAAACATTTATGTGCAGGATTTTAATGACTGTTTCAAATTTTACATAAGAAAACAAACACTTGACAGGAATATTTCATCAAAAAAATTGCAACTGTAACTTACTTGAATTTAAAATATATATATAAAACCTTCTCTAATTGATAGGTGTCATTCTCATTCGGTTAAATTGTGTACAGGTTAAAGCCCCTTGAAGTGTGGTCTGTACATACATCTATAAGCAATATTGAAATTGTTCAGTTTTTTACTTATGAAATGTATTTAATGCAGTTACTTCAGTGAACAAAAATCTATTTTTTCTACTTTATTGACATTATGGTGTGTGAAGTGTGGACTGATGTGAAAAAAAAATAGTTGTATTACAAGGTAGCAACATGACAAAATGAAGGGGTACGAACACACACACACACACACACACACACACACATATATACGCACAAACATACTTACCGTGCCTTGCAAAAGTATTTGTACCCTTCATTTTTTTCATGTTGCTACCTTATGTCAAACAACTATTTTTTTTTTCATTTCACATCCGTCCACAATTCAAACACCATAATGACAAAAAAAACACAGATCTTTTTGTTTACTGATACATTGCATAAGTAAGAAACTGGCCATTCCAGTATCGCTTACAAAAGTTCACACACTTCTAGTGGTTTTAACCTGTAGCCTATTCAACTGAATGAGAATGATTTCAAACACCTGCCAATTAGAGAAGGTTAAAGTGGTTTAGGTTAAGTTCCATGATAAAATATAGAGAAAACTACAGAAAAACAAACAGCACTTCAACACTCCACCACTAGTCCTAGTGATAAACAAGATTCTCTAGTCTGGTGAAGGCAAGGTCTGGGGTACTCATGAGACTAGAATGACACCTCAATACAGACAAATATGGAGATCGCCTTAATGTACACCTAGTTCCAAACATCAAACATTTAGAACCTCAGACTGGGCAGAAGATTCACCTTCCAACAGGACAATGAATCTTAGCCCACACTTGCAAGGCAATGCAAGTGTGGCTTAAGGACAACGTTTTATTAACCACAATGTTATTGTTAATAGTTGCTAAGAGGGAAATTTTCTTTTGATTTATTTAGAAAAAAAGCCCCCACATGCCTAAATAATCAGTAATGAATAAATAATTAGTAAATATTTTTTTTTTTTTTTCATATTCAAATTGACCAGTACACATACCACTGCTTCTATGTATACTGAACATTAAAAACAAGTTTCTTTCTAAAAACTAAATCTGGGTTTTGTAATAGAAAAACTAGAGCAAATTTGTGAGCTTTTACTGTGTGCGGGCATTACTGGCTTATCCCAGGCTCTCACGGTCAGCCTAGACTGAGAGTACTGTATGAGTGCTTGCAGCTGCACCATCAGTCATGCAAATTGCCTTCCTGACAAGTGCTTTTGTGCATTTTAATGCACAAAAAAATATACTTGCATACTTCTAACACACAAACATACTTGAGAAATCTCATGTAAATAGGTCAATCTTAAGTGCTATTTGCGTCCCACATATACCATACATGTGTAAATGATTTTGAATACCAGTAAACAAATGATGCCAACTTTTACTGTGGAAATATGAAATGGTAAAAAAGATAAAACAAGAGCATGAGCACTGTGTCTGCAAACGAGACTTAGTATGTGCATGCTTACAACAAACATACATACAGTACATTGACCACATAGAGAGTGCTTGTATGGTTACACTTTATTTTGATAGTCTACACATAATGCTAATTGTAAGTAACTACGCAACCACATGTCAATGAATTCTTATTAATTTGCCACTACATGTCCGGTAACTCTAGACTGCTGGTAACTAACTGTAGCCGGTTAGGTTATATTTAGCATTTGTAGAATAGGTTGACAGTAAGTATATTAACATTTCTTTTTTTTTTTTTATTGAACCGTATCGGCTACCCTAAGCCCGAAACTTTAGATTATGTCAGGGGTCATGCAGTAGATGGCGGTGTGTACCTGCAACTGTGTTTTGCAACTGTCATTAAGATGGAAAAATAAAAAAACGCTCTAATGTGAGAACAAATGAGGTCTGTTCTAATGCATTACACACATTCAATGTTCAGCACCTCCATGCTTAGCAAATAAAATGCACAGTTTTATAACGAATCACTCAAAGTAAATGATTGTTTATTTTTATCTGACTATTCGTGACATTCTTGTCAAAGTGTTGCTATGGGTTAAATATTGCTTCCTACTTGACGGACACCTCAAGCTTTGTGCTTGCTAACCTAATCTCCATTTTACTTGTTGTTTTTGCTGTTGGTCTGCTTATTGTACATATATAATGTGAGCTGCTTATATCGGTAGTCCCCTATTTATAATTGTGACTACACATTCTGTTGACAATATCAACCATATATGCTTCATCTTTATTCATAGGCATGTTTAATTTAGTCTGTCTGTCATTATCTCTGGAAAGCACTTCTCTGTGTATTTGAAGAAGTGCGGGGAATTAGATTTCGGAAGCAAGCGGCCTCTGTGTGCCTTTCTTAAAAAAAAAAATCAACAATATACTATACATTCTTCTAAAAATCACTGCGGTTCTGAACTTAAGATGTGCATATACAGTATGTGTGACATTGTGATTGCTTGAATCATTTTAAACTGAAACAGGCACCCTGCAACAGGAATGCAGACTCTCACATTCCCTCCTCACACACACACACCTGTATAAAGGGTACGCCAGAGCGCTCGATGGCAACCACTCCAACGGTCTGACTGAGCTCCAAGTCTAGGATGAGGATTTCTCTGGGGTATAACAGCAACATGTGATTCCTCTTAGATGGTAGATATGACAGCTGGAGACAGTCAGTAAGAGTCACTGCTTCAGCCCTGCACACAAAACACACACACACATATAGATCACATTTTAAACATCAATTCACACTGGCTGACTCAATGTTTACCTATCTGCTGTTATGTACGTTTATAAATCACAAATCAGACAACTATGCATCTTTATCCAAAGGTGTTTAATGGTAAACGTTCTTGCATACTGAAATTAGCTGCACTTTGAAACAGCCAATCAGGATAGAGCTCAACATTATTATTCATGATTGTTTGTTTAAATTTTCTGTACTCTGTTTTGAAAGGTTAAATTAAATGTTACCTTAATTTTGTGTTCGGTGACCCATTTCTGTGTATGAAAAAAGTAGCAGGAAATAAATATATTTCATTATGTGAATTTGTTTTTCTTTCATTTGTTTTACTTGTTAAAAAGTTTGATTTTTTGTTTAATTAAAGACAATAAAGATAAACAATACATATTTCTTTTACAGCTTTCTTTGATGATACTTAACAAGGACGGCAACATTTCTAACCATGACGGTACAGTTTATTATATTTGATTGATTTGAATAGATTTGACTTGAAGAAAAGCAGCCTAACATTACAGAGTGTTTGTACTGATTTTTGGGGCAATGGGTATTTTGAACACTTACATTTACTTTTGACAAAACTGTGTAATATAACTGTTACCTGAACAAATAATGATATGGGGGCATCTCCCTTCCCTCTAAAATTAAACCTTTTTCTAATTCCCAAACAATGCTACCAAAAAATAAAGTAAATGCAGTAGTCAAGGCAAATGTTTTGTTCATCTTTGCCATTGTTGCCATTTGCAATGTTAGTTATTGTTAAAAAAAAGAAAAAGAAAAAAGAAAAGGAAATTACTGATGTTGTAATATCCTTGTGCATTTCCAAAACTATATATATATTTGCCATTGTTGCCATCTGTAGTATTAGTATTAACTATAGCAACAGCAGTGTCCCATTGCATTTTCTTTCATTTTCTTCAACATCAAAACAATGTCTAATAACTGATGTCCCTCGCTAGGCTGAAATTATATATCTGAGGAAGGCCATCTAGCCTTTTTAGTGTTATTAATCATTTTTCACAAAAATCACTGCACCACAGACATATGAACTGAAATGAAAAATGAAAATTATTCAGAAAATTTAGAACTTTACAAATACCAGCTGTAGTTTTTTTGTTTGCTTGTTGGTTTAAATTCTTTAATGCAGAATTGAATGCGTCTTTAACGGACTCTGGCAGTTACAGGATGCACGTAACTAAACAACAATCATCTTGTCTCAGAATATATCTTTCGAATATTCAGTGATAACTATGGTGAATAACGTCAAGTCACTACAATATGGCTGTTATTCTTGCGTGTTGCGGCCCATAGAAACAGTTGTGCATTAAAAGCATTTTAAACGCGCTTTGTGTCGTGCTTTTAAAATCCTTTAATCATCCTGCTTATTACATGGTCATTTACCAACTTAAATGGCGGTTATTTTCATCAGTTACGGCTCGTTAGTGCTAACATTCTGTCCGCTTCAAATCAGACACAGAGAGGAAATAGTGCAGGAAGATGTCATTTATTTGAATGAATTCTCGGTCGAGGGAGAGAAAGAGAGCGAGATGCAACTGTGTGTGTCTTACCTGCGTCTGTGTGTGTTTCTCTATATTCAATAATTCAATCAAGCTATTTCTAGTTACTTCAAAAATAGCACCTAGTTGCAAAGAAATATAATGTAACGATCAAGTATCTCTAGGTTATTTTATTAATAACAGTTGCGGGGAAACATTGGCAAGTTTGTGCGCATATGCAGGGCAATCTGCCGTCTCTCTATCTCTCTGTGTGTATGTGTGTGTGTGTATCAATTAAAGTAGTGCATTAATATGGAACAGTGATTAAACTTGCAACTACCTGTGCATTAAACGATTTTAATGCATACTTGCCAGCCAATCAGAATCAAGTATTCAGACAAACCATGGAATAAATAGCTGTATTTATACTACGGGGCCATTGAATGCTTGAATCTGATTGGCTGATAAACGCACGGAAAGGCACAGAGAAACGTAGTTCCAGGCAGCTCTCGGACCGCATTACATGACCATAACACTTCGCCAAATGGTTTCTATTATTTCAAAAGGTCTTAAAACAGCAAAATAACCAAAGCCACTAGCCAAACAAATAAAGACGATGATCACTATGATAAAAACAACAGCTCGTGTCCATGCTTTGCCACAAAATTAGGTCATCAAGCAAGCACATACTCTCTCATGTCTCTCCCGCTCTCTCCCTTAGAGACACACACACATTAACATACATTCTAATGTTGTTAGCACTACTCTGACGGCTTAATACTTAACACCACCTTAAAAAAAAAAAACTTGACTTCTCACAAGTGAGGTAAGAACAGCAAGGATAGTGAAGAAAATAAACGTAAAAGTGTCACTGTTTTGGCAGAAAAAGGTAATTCACATGCTGGCTAGCTCACTTACTCTCTCTCTCTCTCACACACACACACACACAAACTGAGTTATTAACTGCATTAGTCTGCTCTCAACGGCTCAAGCCTCCATTACTAGGTCTAAAATTATGTTTTGGAATTAACAATGGAGGCAATGGATGAGGAGATGGAAAGGATAGGAGGAAGAAATAATCTTAAACCAAAAAAATATTTTGAAATCTATCATCTGATCAACGTCTCGAGGTGTGGCAACTGTACTGTAAGCAGAATAATTAACTCTGGGCCATTGGATTATTTGAAAAATAATGCACATATAATAAGAAAACATTATTTTTCAATTATTCCTTAAACACACACACATACACACTGACCTCCAAAAGTTTGGAAACGCCCAAGAAAAGTGGGGTTTTGGACAATATTGGCATGAATCTTTTATAATTTGTGATAATTCTGCAATGATAAGGGACAAAACAAACTACAAAAACATATTTCATTACATAAACAGTTCACACACAGAAAATACTTACATTTTGTTGAAATATTATTGCTGGTCTTCAATGATAATGTCAAGTTACTTTAATGGACAGTATTTGCGCCCCAAAAAATGCTAAGGATTTATGCTGATATCATCCAAAACCACACTTTGTTTTTAACACTTTTCCTGCCTGTTTGTAGTTTTAATCGAATCCTTGTTTACTGCGTAATGTGCTGTGGGCAAAATTAGCTGTTAGAATGCACTTGCCGGAAGTAATAACCGGATAGCAATCGTTATGTTCTGTTTTTAATTTCTGTTTACGGTTTGATTTCTATGGATACTCATTTGATCGGTCCTTTCTTTCAGCTGCTGCTTAATCCGTTATCTTTGTTTGCTCTACTGTTTATGCCTGTGTTTCTTCTCTAAGAGTTCAGTTCTCATTACACAGTAGCTGAATTTGTTCATGTTTGTCTTTCTTTCAATAAAGCCGATTTTCCTAATTTATCATCTTTGTGTTCCTGAACACACCTTAGTATAAGTATGACACATACAGAAAAACAAACAATTCTTCCACCACCTTTTATTTAAGGCAATGATAAAAACGTGAGGACATTGCATACCCCAAAAAGAGTGGTAAACAGTCATGAAAAACTAAATGATTAAGTTTGGCGTAAAAACTTGACTACAAGTGGACTTACGGGGAAAAATAAGACAATGGGGGGAAAATCCACAATAAACACCCTTTAAAATCCTGTTGTCATTGTCTGTTGCTCTCTCAGTACTAGTTTCATCTAAATGCTTCCATCTATAAATTTTGTTTAGATGATGCAAATCTAAGCTGGGAAATAATTAAATCAATCAGACTCCGGGAGGCAAGAGGGCTTGGGTTGTGGAAATCCTGCGGCGAATAAGAAAGCAGTGAACAGAGGAAGAGAGAGCAGAGGTGCTCTAATAAGACCTTCTATTATTCACTGAGAGAGACACAATCGATAAAGAATTTTTTTTTTAAAAAGAACTCACACTGACAACACAGAGCAAAACAATGTGCAAACAGATGGAATCAATGGAGGATCAGAAAGAGAAATCAAACAGGAAAAAAATCATGTTAGAGAGTACAGACAGATGAAGAATATAATTTTCATCATACACTGTAAAAAATGACCATGATTTTAACGGTAAAAAACTGTCAAAGTGCTACGGTAAAAACCCGTTAAATGGTTAATAGTAAATTAGGAAACACTGTAAACTGACATTCCCAGAACTCCCTGCAATGCATTTTAAATCTTGTTTGAATTTGATGTCTTTTAAGTTTTTTTGTATCAGTTATGGTTATTAGGGTTGTATGTTACATGTAATGTTGTTAAATTAATGTTTATTGCACATTTCAGTTTAATAATTCTTACCATGATGGTGTTTAGTGTCTGTGTGAATGACACGGAGCACCTTCTTTATGTGTTACTATTTAAAAGCTACTTGTGCTGGCCTTTGGTTCATCATGTGACTTTCTCATCACTACCTGCACTTGGTAGTAATCAGTGTATTTCAAAGGTACAAAATCGATTTCTTTACTTTAATAGGTTGGAACATTATATCAGTTATTACGGTTTATTATTAGAAATTATGGTATTTAACAGTAAATTTAACATAAAACCGTAAAACAAAAAACATGGTTACCGTATTTTTCATGGCATTTTATTCTGGCAACCACAGCTGCCGGTTTTACAGATTTTTTTTTACACCAACACCTCAACTATGAGAGACAAAATCAGGAAGAAAAAAAAATCCAGAAAATCATTGTAGGACTTTTTAAAGAATTTATTTGCAAATGATGGTGGAAAATAAGTATTTGGTCAATAACAAAATTTGATCTCAATACTTTGTTATATGCCTTTTATTGGCAATGACAGAGGTCAGAGGTTTTCTGTAAGTCTTCACAAGGTGTTCACGCACTGTTGCTGGTACTTTGGACCGCTCCTCCATACAGATCTCCTCTAGAACAGTAATGTTTTGGGGCTGTCGCTGGACAACACAGACTTTCTATGAGGTTGAGATCTGGAGACCGGCTAGGCCTCTCCAGGACCTTGAAATGCTTCTTACGAAGCCACTTCTTCGTTGCCTGGGCGTGTGTTTGGGATCATTGTCATGCTGAAAAACACAGCCACGTTTCATGTTCAATGCCCTTGTTGATGGAAGGAGGTTTTCACACAAAATCTCACGATACATGGACCCATCATTCTTTGGTTTACACGCATCAGTCGTCCTGGTCCCTGGTTGCAGAAAAACAGCCTCACAGCATGATGTTTCCACCCCCATGCTTCACAGTAGATGTGGTGTTCTTTGGTTGCAACTTAGCATTCTTTCTCCTCCAAACACGACAAGCTGAGTTCAAGTTCTATTTTGGTTTCATCTGACCATATGACATTCTTCCAATCCTCTTCTGGATCATCCAAATGCTGGACATGTAGTGGCTGAAGCAGGGGGACACGTCTGGCACTGCAGGATTTGATTCCCTGGCGGCGCAGTGTGTTACTGACGATAGCCTTGGTTACTGTGGTCCCAGCTCTCTGCAGGTCATTCACTAGGTCCCCCGTGTGGTTCAGGGATTGTTGCTCTCAGTTCTTGTGATGATTTTGATGTCTTCCATTTTCTAACAACTGCTCCCACAGATGATTTCTTCACATCAAGCTGCTTACCTATTACAGATTCAGGAGTGGAGTTTGGATTGTGACTGTTTGAGGTTGTGGACAGGTGTCTTTTATACAGATAACGAGTTCAAACACATGCCGTAAATACAGGTAACGAGTGGAGGACAGAAGCGCGTCTTAAAAAAGAAGTTACAGGTCTGTGAGAGCCAGAAATCTTGCTTGTTTGTAGGTGACAGAGGAATTTAACAATTAATTCATTAAAAATCCTACAATATGATTTTCTAGATTTTTTTTTTCTCATTTTGTCTCTCATAGGGCATCTACAGGCATCTCTCATCTTTTTAAGTGGGAGACCTTTTTTGTCTCACTGTACATAACTAGGTAATATCCGTTTTTCAATTTGAATTAAGTAGGCACTTCAAGCTTTCAGATAGAGGAGAGACTGTATCTGTAATATTCGTTTTCAATTTGAATTCATTATTTTAAAAGCAGACACTTTAAGCTTTATACACAAGAAAGAATGTACCTCACTTATATAACATACCTCGCTTTAGTTTCATCCTTAGTTTCACAAGAGGATATTACAAGATGACTCCTTAAAGTGATTTACAGGGAATTTTGTTTCTACCTTTGTAACAGCATTTTCATTTTTAAGATGCCAAATAAAAAAAAAATAATAATAATATTTATAAGCATTTTAAAATTGTGGTTAAACAGAAGAATAAAACCACGTACAATAAGTATAAGTTACCAAAATCAGTGTGTTAAAATTAATTTGTACTACAGAGGTGGCAAAAACACCACAAAACTGGCTTGTATATGTGTATAAAATTTGCCAATAGTGTTGTTGCAGGCAATGGAAGAACTTCATATTAATTTGTGTTGGGAGTGCAAAACTGCTATAAAAGACAATAGTCTACTACCAGTAAATTGGTAAAAATCTACAACGGATGATCACCCTCCCCGTCCCTTCAGCGCCGCCCTTCACCAGGCTCCACGACGGGAGTGGGCGGATGAGAGGAGGGGCGCAGGACGGAGTACGTCTGGCGGTGCGTAATGAGGCGCACCGGAGGATAAAGTTGCCTCATCACCACCGCCGGTAAAAGTACAATGCGCGCCCCTCCTCGGGAGACCGGTCTCTTCCCCTGTGCATGCACCCTGGTGTCCTTGTGGGTCCGGGAAGGAGGCGGCGAAGCAACGCGGAGATGATGCGAAAGAAAGCGAGCCGTCCAGAAAGCAAGCTGTGAGGAGAGCGAGCAACGAGAGGCGCCGGAGCCGCCCCAGGTATACGCTGCGAGAGGGGCCAGCCGCCGAGAGACGCAAGCAGCTGGAGCTGCATCTACTCCGCCCCTTCCCGGGAACCCCTACCCCTTCTACACTGCCTGACCCTCACCGAACCCGAGCAGCACAACGAGGACACCAGTTCCCCTTTTA
>JAUMHG010000055.1:3164903-3179852 GCA_032359395.1 Enteromius anoplus | reverse complement strand
GTATATGAAGATCACGGACGACAGGTGATAAGGATCGAAGCTCACACGTACAGTAGTTTAGAAAACTAGTCCCGTCCAAATAAGGTTACAGTGTAATTCGGCTATACATCCGCGCTAAAGGTGAGAGTCATCATAGCTTGTAGTATAGACTCCAACCCAACTTAAGAGTAAGAGTGTAGCAGCGCGTTAACGCCGATAACGGCCCACCAGTAATATACACACATTTACATTACTATATATTTACACAGTTACAATACTGCTGTGCTGACCCTTGGCTTAACACCACTCCAAAATGACAAGTATGCAAGTTACTGAATAAATGTTAACAAGATAAGGTAGCTAACATAGCTTACCAGTGAACAGTCTCTGTAAACATTTAAGCAGGTAATAACCATAAGTAACTGCTGTTGTGTTAACACGAGACTAGGCAGCGACATTCAAGATATTTCTCTCACACTTATTTGGACCAAAGCACTGTGAGGTTCTGTCCCCTGACTCCCGGGATTTCCCCCTATGCTTACACTTTGAAACTCTTCATCCTTGAACATTACACTTTCTGCTGTTTAAAGAGGTACATTTGCATTTTTGGTTAAAATAAAACATTGTCGTTTTCGGAGCACACGATTTTCAAAGACATTTTACATTTTATATTATGTTTTCATTGATTATTCAATTTTTCACAAGACAATGTAATGTCAAACATCTTGTGGTGCTTCTGGTTTGTGTTAAACTTACGTAGGTTTCTCATTGGTGATGAGCACTTTGACCTTATTGAGGGCCTTTTTGGCACCAGTAGGTTGAGCTGCAGCAGGTTTGCTATGGGCCGGGCTGGAATGAGGACTGGCGATATAAACCTTCTTACCTCCACTTCCTGGTGGTTTAGAGTGTGAGAAATCTGTGATAAACACTATTCCCTCACTGGTTAGCACTATGACATAGAAAAAAAATAGAAAAAATTAGTTAAGTAAAACTGTATTTACTTCATTAAACTACATTACACCATATATTACGTACCTTACTAACACAGTACAGTTAGGCTAAGTGGAACATCATATAATGTTTAACATAATGGTTGTTTTTATTAGACTTATTGATTGAAGCAAAATGCCCCAAGCTGTGTCACTTTAAACAAAAACAAACAGAAAGTAAATATTTTGAATATAATATGATAAAATACACACATGCCAGATTGGAGGGCTCAAAGGGGTCAAAGGAGAAAGACAAGATGTTCTCAGCATAGCTCTTCTTCCACAGCTTGGTGCCAGTGTCTCCATTCCAGAGAACAATATAGTTGGGAGGGTGGACAGCCAGAAGAAGATCACGAGAGGCATCCTGAGCCCACAGCCAATCCATATCTGATGCAAGGTATCACAAGCATTAACATAAAGGAAAAAAAGAAAAAGAAAAAAATAATCAGAATTATACACACAAGCACATATTTTACACACACACACACACACACACACACACACACAAAATGTGAGTGGTGCTTGCTGTGGCAAAACTCGGCCCTTGGTTGCTATGGAGTTGCTATGCGATTGCTAGTGTTTGACTATGAAGGTCATCAATGGTGGTTGCTAGGGTGTTGCTATGCGGTTGGTAGGGTACTCGGGATGGTTGCTAGGGCGGTTGCTAAGGTACCCAGGGTGGCTGTTAAGGTATTGCTACGCGGTTGCTATAGTATCCAGGGTGGTTGCAAGGGTGTTGCTATGCGGTTGTTAGGGTACTCGGGGTGGTTGACGGGGTGGTTGCTAAGGTACCCAGGGTGGTTTCTAAGGTGTTAATATGCGGTTGCTAGGGTACTTGGGGTGGTTGCTAGAGTGTTGATAGGCAGTTTCTACTTATCACAGATTATTATTATGGAGTCTTATAGAGTTCTTAGCACGTTCTTATCCTGATTTAGAACTTAGCTAATCACTATTAGCATGTAGCTATTTACTGCTAGCAAGACTAGCATCTTAAAGATACCTATTTATTAGCAAGAGTCAAAAGAACTAAGTCCCATGTCTCTACGATGTTCTGATGTTGAGATATAGGTCTTGTTAGACGGTTGCTAGGGTATGACTTGGCAGTTACCAATGATAGCACTCCAATGGCTACTTGCCAGTATGAATGATACAAATCAACCTCCATGTGTCTGTGACGTTCAGATTTAACGGCATGCCTATTTGGGTTTGGGTTACTAGGGTGCTTCATAATGGTTACTAGGGCGTGGCTAAACGGTTAAAATGAGCATCCCTAGCCTTTACATTAGTATGGCAATGATTCCATAGGCAAAAGGATACAGGCCTGCTAATACTGTACTGCACAACTGAGAGAGCAAAATATCAACTGAACCAATATTGAAATAAAACAAAGAAAAACCAAAGAATGTCTTGTGTGTGTAACTACTTTCATCTTCTTCTGCTGGGTGGTCTGAATCAAGGTCTTTTTGAAACAGAGTGTATTTTAACACAGTCTTTGTAAACAGGGTTCTTACCCTGAATAGGTTTGGTGTGTTCCTGGATCTCACAGTGTGCCATACCACTCACCACATCCCACACAATAATCTTCCCTGCTGCATCTGCAGATGCCAGGCGAAGAGAGTAGGGGGAACCGAGACTGTGGTGATAGTTTTCTCTGGACCATTTTACCTAATGAAATAAAAAGAAAAAAATTGCTTTCCCATTTGTATATTCTGATGCATTTACTAAAGTGTTCTGAGTGGTTGTAATCATGTTGCTAAAGAGTTGGTCCAGATAAACGAGCCCACACCTAAGACACCCTTAAGTTAGCACTGCCTTTAGTAAGTGAGAGTCTGGAGTATAATACATGTCAGAAGCACAAATGATACAGGACAGTGATGTGACTGATCCCCTAAACCAGAGTTCAGTTTTGTGGAACAATCCAACGCTCTCCATTGACTTTTTATTGGGGGAAGCTACCTTCTTGTCATTTCTGACTTAAACAATCCCTAAAATCTACTATTTGACAAGGTGTACAGTTCACAAGATAAAAAATCAACAACACTTTTTTCTTTTTCTTTTGTTTACTGTACACCTTGCCACATAGTGCTCTCTTTAAGTACTGGCAGAATTGCTTTGCTTGCTGTGTAGTCAACACATCCGCAAATATAGTTCACATTTTGTCACATGTTACATTTTATTATTAGCTGTTTTGACACATACATGTTTTACCAAATAAAAAGGACAGTACTTTTAGAGTTCATCCCATTATTTGATGTGAGCATAAATATTAGGACAGCTTAACTCAAGGCAGATGAAAAAGATTAAATAAACAATATTAATTCGTTGCAGAGCCCTTGTGAGCAATCAGTGAGACTATGACCCACTCATCCTTTTAAATCATTTTTACCAGCCTTTAATGCAGTGGGTGGAGTTGGTGCACCACTGCAATACCAGTGTACTCACATGCTAACTCCTCAAGAGCTGTCCACTTAATATAAAGGTAACCTCTTCAGCTGGTGAAATTCATCACTCATCACTGGCTGCACTGGCGGGGTGTTTTGGGTCATTCTCCTGATGCAATATGGAGCACTTTCTGGGAAGTCATTTTCTTGAATATTGGTAGCCAAGATGGTTTTGTAACCTTCAAAATTTATTTAGCTATATATTAAGTCACCATTAAAATTGAGAGGGCCTGTTCTAGACACAGCCAAGCATGCCCATGAAATGACAAACTCCACCATGATTTTTACAGATGAGGTTGTATGATGAGGTATTTACTGTTCCCTTTTTTTCCTCCACACTTTGATAAAAGTTCATCTTTAGCCCATAAACTCTGTTCCAAAGCTCTTTTTTGCAACCTCTAATCTTGCCTTTCTATTGGTCGGTGCGTGTCAGAGGTTTGGATCTTGTTGTAGCATCACCTCAGCTTTCTGAAGGCTGTTGGCGATTTTCCAGACACAAATTTAGGGTTAATTTTCACAGCTTTTATGATTTGTCTGTCATCAACTACTGTTGTTTTTCTCGACCAATCAGGTCATTGTTGGCTGATGATATCGCTGATGGGTCAAACTCTTGATTTCACCGTGCCCTTTGTTTTTGCTAAAGCTCTACTTCCTCTTTTTTTTAGCATCCAAATTGTCAGCTCCCTCATCTTCATCCTGGTTTGTGTGTGTCAACATCAAATGCAAGACAGAACACAGCTGACCACTTAGAGAGAACTGCGAAGCAGCTGTTCCAATACTTATGCTCACATATAAGGAACTCTAAAGCTTGAAGGTGTTAATTAAAACATAACATTCTAGTTTTGTCCTATAATTATCTCTAATCATATTTACACATTTATTGATTCTACAGCTAAGAGAAATAATTTTTATTTACTGGGCCAATACTTATGCAGGGCACTGTCCCAGCTTTTAGGCATTGTTCTGTCAGAAATAAAAAAGGGGCAACACAAAGTCAATGGAGAAGGCTGAATAGTACACAAGTAAATGCAAAGTTTGTACAGTTTTAAAAGATCAATTAGTCTTATCTGTATGACCAACAATGAGGGAGTATTTTAAGAGCAAGTGACCACACAGGTGCCTGTCCTGCGTGAGTACTGCATTACTACATAGACCAGCTGTTAACAATCTCTCCGTCACAAACCTATGAAGAATTTAAGTGACTAAAACAACTTTGGTCAGCCAAGCCTCTTCTGGTCAACTAATGGTTAGTCGACCATGTTTCCCCTTACACAAACTTCACCTGGGCAGCCCACTTATGCAGTAAATTACGACCCACCCAAGAAGATATCATTCGAATTCAACTTTGGTTTTCTGACCTCAGTTGGCTGACCTGTGTAAATTGCTTAACTGTAATGTGCATGTTGTCAAAACTGGACCAACCAGAGTTTGCTATACATTGTGGCAGTCTGGCACTGGTGGATTTCAGTTGTGGCAGGTTCAATTTTATATACAGTAACAGAACTTGACATTAATGCTGGTCTGAAACAAATCACTTTAAACAGTGATTATTGAGATAATGAGTAACAACATGGGAGGCCACTGGGACTCACACAGCTTGTCTATGTGAGAGAATCTCTTGGAGAAATCAAAACAAATAAACACGACTGCACACAGAGGAATAACAATAACACACAGCATAGTTAAGCAACATGACATGACCAAGAGAGGGAAGTTCCCTGAAAAACATGGTTTTGCAAATTTGACATTTTAGTTTCAATAGAAATTTATCGAAAAGATATATTGTTGACTGTTTTTGCTTCATTTAGTTAATGAAAATAGTTCCAATCAAAGATCACAGCACAACAGTAGCGCATATGCAACAAACAGAGCAGCAGTGTTTAGTTAATGAATGAATCATGTTTTTGAATTTTGAAACATTGAGTCAGCCCTATATTATCTTATATTAAATAACTTGTTAAAACAGTAAGGGGAAGTGCCCTTTAAATAGGTCAGATGACTTGGAAACATTTGTGTGCAGCATTAAGTCATATAAAAGGTAATTTCCTAACAAGAAAAGAATTTTCATGATTCTTCTCTGTGGGTTCCTTTAGTATTACAACAAATTAACCAAGGGAAGCATAGGTCTACGATTCAGCTTTCTGTTTTGGGCAAATGGACAATGCTGTGAGACAGTGTGTGAGCAAACCAAAACCCACCTTGACCACAGTGGCTTTGTGTCTCTCCAGGACCTGAATGGTTTGAGATGTTTTTGGATCAATGATGAGGATACTTGAGTGACAGCCTTGAGCGATCAGTCCCTGCCATCCCCTAAGCAGAAAGAGAGGAAACAGATTAGAAAAGGGTAAAACAGGATCAGACAGAACTAACAGGTGGAAAATTAGAATGTATAAATACTTTTATTAAACATTTCATAAAATAAAGGACTTTTACTTTCTTTCTCGCTCTATATTACAGTTATGAGTGCTTAAAAACAAGTCAAATAACAGAAGGTAGGCCTGGCAAATTTTAATTGTCCATCAAAGATGTATTTCTTTTTTTTTCCCCTCTCCAAAGGTTTAAGTCCTGAAGCAATATCCCTGGAATGTGACCAAGTAGAGCCTTTATTGTACCAATTAATATACCAAAAAAAAAAAAAGGTTTGTTCAAACGTGTATACCAGAGTATCAGGCCTAATATCTACAGTGGGTACAGAAAGTATTCAGACCCCCTTCAATTGTTCACTCTTTGTTATATTGCAGCCGTTTGCTAAAACCATTTAAGTTCATTTTTGTTCCTCATTAATGTACACACAGCACCCCATATTGACATTTTTGGTCCTAAGTATTCAGACACTTTTCACGAGTTTGCTCAGTATTTCACGGGTTCACACTTCCTCATGGGTAAAGTAAAAGCAAATTTGGCGTGCTGTCCAGGGAGCGAGCCAGGAGAACCCTAGTGATTTGAACCCTTCCAAGGGCAAGGGTTCGGTTTCCGCCTAACCCCAGAGAGGAAGTCACGGTGCTTTTTGCAAAAGCAAGATGCGAATGAAGGGAAAAATGCAGTTATTTATAAGCTGTAAGGTCTTATATAGACAGGTGTGTGTCTTTCCTAATCAAGTCCAATCAGTATAATCAAACACAGCTGGACTCAAATGAAGGAGTAGAACCATCTCAAGGATGATCAGAAGAAATGGACAGCAACTGAGTTAAATATATGAGTGTCACAGCAAAGGGTCTGAATACTTACAGTAGGACCATGTGATATTTCAGTTTTTCTTTTTTAATAAATCTGAAAAAATGCGAACAATTCTGTGTTTTTCTGTCAATATGGGGTGCTGTGTGTACATTAATGAGGGGAGAAAAAAAACTTTTTTAATGATTTTAGCAAATGGCTGCAATCTAACAAATAGTGAAAACTGTAAGGGGTCCCAATAATTTCCTATGCTATGCTAGAGTCATTCAGATCGATTACAATTAGTATAATCACAAATACCATGGTGAAACTAAACGGCTAGTAAACATGTTTAATTCTGATAATTCAAACATATGTAACCGAGTGCAGAAATGAACGCGAGTAATCTTACCTGATACTGATATTACAATAGCCAGTCTTAACGTGATCTGGCTCTTTATTTGTATGTATTAATTTCTTTCATATATCAAAATATATTAAATGTGCGTGTGGTAAGAGCATCTACGGCATATCGTGTTGGCCAAAACATACAAGGAAATGCGTTATAATACTGAATTATCGCAACGGTTGTGAGAAAAGCAAAGACATGGCAGATTCATACAGGATTAAAATCACGAAGTACGTCTGTGAAACAAAACATCCTCTAGCGACCCCCTGTAAAACTAGTCCCGTCCGAATAGGGCTTTACTTTTAGTCATTATTTAGGTAGCACACATATTCTGACATTTTAATAGATTAATCTAGATTTAAAAAATAAATAAAAAAATCTATGCCCACCCCTAATATATATATATATATATCTCAGTCATCCTTGAGAAGTGGGACAAAACAGGGTGCAAAATTGAACAAATGAAACCTTATTTAGACAAAGGATTTTTGTATCTTATATGTACTAAGCTATGCTTTGATTCAACCTCACAACTTTTCTCTTTTTTAACTTCTTTAAATGTGCTTTTTACCAAGAACTAATATAATTTCAATTTTATCTTCAACAGCATTCAAGATGCGACATTTTTTACATTTTAAAACATATTGTCATGTAAGCAGACAGATTACACTTTCATATGTGACCAAGAAATCCACAACAAATATAAAATATCATCAAAATGTTCATCCGACGGAAATGACAGATCCGACACATCTGACAGTGGTGCCGAAAACCTGAATTTGTAGTCATTTAGGCTAATTATAAAATATATTAAATCAATAAATTACTGTATTAAAACAAACACAGCTAGCAGTGAGTATGGTATTGTTAATAAAGCATTTAAAGCAGTCACATTTAAGTATTTGCATATCATTGGAAAACAAAATCTTATGGTGGTAACATATGACGGCGTTGACAAATTTGCCATTTCTTTCACAAAACAAATGAAGTTCATGCAGTAGCCATTTAGTTTTTTTCTGTTGATTCTTGATGCTACTTTAGATGGAAATCTAAACATTTAAAATAATTTCCTCGGAAACTGGAAGATTGTAAATACTGTAAAACTCAGCAGAGCCTGTCTAACAGTGACTCTGCAGAGGTGAACGGTGGCAAGGGGGTCCTTCAGAGTGACAGCTGCCCCTCATATTCTCTGATTTTATTACAGTTCAATAAATGTCTGACAGTGAGGACAGAAGTTTGAAACCTTAAGAAACACGCATGTGCCACTGAAAAACAATCTTTGCTTTGATATTACTAATAAAACATAAAACAAAGCCTTTTTCATAATTGAAAAACATTTTTATAAATTTTAAAGCATATGAATGATTGAACCCTTCTCAATACGAGTCATTCATTTGGCATAATAATAATAAGAAAATTAAATTCAGTGAGATAGTTGTGTTAAACAGCCTACATTCTATAATGACTCCTCCTAAAACATGTAAACTTGAATATATATATATATGTTTTTTATTTTAACATCAAATAGCAGTTACACTTCCTGAACCTGGAGTCCCATGTCTCGAGAATGACAAAAAATACAAAATAATTTGTAAGACAAGAATGCACCTAACAAACATATTGTCTTGTAAGCTGACAGACGAGTGTTGTCACGTCCAGCGCGTAATCTTTATTATATTAACGACCATTTTTATTGCATTGGCGTGATGAATGTGAACACACTAAATTATGTTCCTCAATATACAATACGATAATATCACGTAAGCAAAACAAAAATGAACGTGACAGCTCGATTGCTCGGTTTGAGTTTCTATATTTAATAATAAAAATTGACCGCATGCCCACGCAAGCAACGCGTTGATTTAAAACACAAACTCTTTAGGTCTGTTGACATCAACACTGGCTGCAGAAGCTAAAGCTACTCACCAGTCTACTGCTGTCTTGTTCTGTAAATTAAGGGTTCCGGTCAATGTTCGTGCAGCCAGTTTAATATTGACCGTGTATGGAATCATGGTTGAAACCATATGTCAAAACTACGTGAAGAAGTGGAATGCTTTGGCTCGGTAATTGTAAAGCTCTGTTATTAGGAAGTGTTCGCGGTGCGTTTCATTATTGTTCCGTCTAGAAAATGTTCCGTCAAATCTGTAGTACCGCCAGGCATACAATGCATCGTATATAATTATACTAAATAAAAAAACAAATTCCGTTCCTTACGTAAAACTGTAAGATTGTCATAGTTTATTCCTTGCCTTACTTTCTTTAACTGTTTACTTGTTATGGCCTTGTGTAGCTGCTGACTGTGTGATTGATGTTATAGAAAGTGATGAGGGGAAAAAAACTTGAGCAGCAAGGCATCTTATGAATTTTGAGATTTAAAATGATCTCAAAATAATGATAATATAAAGGTTTAAAAATATGACTAAAATCAAATAATGTTAACAAACTCAATCTGAGGACTGGCGAGCTAACTTTAATTATTTTATTATCATCTTGTTTATTTTTTGCCCGTTTATAGGACTACCCAGGTAGCCAGAACAATCGGGCCAAATGTGGACAAGTGACTGCTGAAGCTAAGCAGGGTTGAGCCTGGTCAGTACTTGGTTGGGAGACCTCGATGTCGGCTCACTCAGCTGTGTTCACCAGCTATATTTGCTAGATTTGGCTAGGCTTTGGATATGCAGAATTAGCCCGATTTGCACCGAGACGCAGCACATTTAGCCAGATTTTAGACCATAAAAGATGGTCTGATTTTGAGATATGTCCATGCAGACCCGGACCAGTTTAGGTTGAGTGCTGGGGGTGGGTCTCCATTTACAATGTGGTAAATAGTATGCAGCAGTGACTTTTAACCTTAAACATAATATTGTTTACCAGCCAAATTTGTGTTACTTCTTAGTGTCCCCTTTTATCCAACAGTCTTCTTTTTAATTAATGATTTCATTCATCAAAATAAACAAGCTTAAAGTAGTTAAGGGAACTTTACCCTTTCTTTTTTGTATTTGAATGTTTTGAGAGGGGGTTATCAGATACATTATGTTCCTTGGCCTCTAAATTTGAGCAACTTACTTGAGAAGGTAAAAATTCTCTTAAATTCTCTTCTGCAATTCTGAAAAAATCTACAAAAAAAAAAAAATAATAATTAAAAAAAAAAACGATATTTGAAATGATTAAAAAAGTGAAAAAAAAAAAAAAAAAAAAACTAATTGTGAAATTAAAATGGCCAGTAGGTGTCAGCAAATCACTGTTAATAAGTGAGTCATTGCAAACCAATCATTTAAACAGTTGATTCAGTTTAGGAACTAAACATATCATGTTGCTCAGAAAAACAAAACAGCACTGAGCCTGTGTTTCAAGAGGTGCGGCCTTCTCCTGCAAAAGTCATATGATGCGATTTCAAATTTCCCTTTCTTTTTGGAGTGTTACAAGCTGTTGGATACATGGATAAGATAAGTTGCAAAGATTAACTAGGGCTGAGAATCGTTTAAAATATTTCGATAGCTTGAGTTCGATACCGGTTCCTGATCAATATCTTTTCGATACCAATTTTTTTTAATCAGTTTTACCAAAATTACATTATCTCAAAAATATTTTTTTCAGCTTGTTGACATTTATACAGACTCAAAACCTCTTCTGAGCCACTGCACGGAAAAATATATCCGACACAATGAATCAGTGCAAATTCGTTTTTATAAAGTCCAAATAGTTTTCAGTTTACACATCTGTTATCCTACCTTTACACTAGTGCATTATTATTTATTCCTACAATAACCTTATAACTGTTTCCCCTCTGAAAATTTTGTGTATTTAAATATTTTAAGGCATTAAACATTTGTCTTTTAATTAATGCAGTTTTCTTTTTATAAATAAAAAAAGAAAATAATGTTTTAATATTTTTTTGTAGTAGCCTATTCTACTGAACAATGATAATATACTTATTTTGTATAATATACTTAAAACACAACATTTATTTTGACGGCATGCCATGAATGGACTATTGAAAGCGGGAAATTAAAGTTAATTATATTACGTTTCCTTATAATGGCTGTGGGGGTGAACACTCAACATGATATTATTAACTTCATACACTGAATAAGAGCTTGTTCTTTACTATTAATACAATTGGACAGAATTGTGGTTTCTCCCGCTCGTTGTTAAGGTACATTAAACCACATTAAGCTGTGTTCTTATAATGGACTTCTATGGGGAGAAAACACTTAACGTGATATCATTCACTTTATCTGTCGAATATGGGCTCGTTCTTTTGACAGTAGTTAGAGATTATTACAAGGAAGGTTTGACAGGAGTTTGGGTTTCTCTCGTCAGTTTTTAGGTACGTAAGCGTTTTTTTTTAACGTTAAGCATTTTAGAAAGTCTCAAATGACGTGCAGTCGTGTAAATGGTATAAATAACATAAGACTATTTTACAAACTTCTGGTCAAACACACTGGCTAGTTCTGCAGTCTTATTGGCTCACTGACGTTGATGAGATTAACCCCTTTAGATATCGATACCGGGTACCGAACAAGACGTTTTTCGATACTCGGTTGTATCAAGGCAATTCGGTCGTACCTAAAAAGTATTGAACTCGATACCCAGCCCTAGTGCTGGATGTGAGTTTGCCCAGCTTCACTGGCTGCCTTTCTGTCAGGAAGCTGGTGGTCCACTGACAGATAGAGCTAGGAACAGAGAGCTCGGTTAGTTTGGGCTAGACGATGTTTAGGATTATAAGATAGGTCGAGCTGAAGTTCACAAACGGGATCCCCTCATAGGTCCCTGGTTTGTCTAGATGTCTAGAACATAACGCAGTCCCATATTGACTGCATCATTCACAGACCCCTTTGCCCTGTAGGCAAACTGCAGAGGATCCAGCAACGGTCCAGTAATGTCCTTCAGGTGAGCCAGTACCAGTTTTACAGATTACTTCATGACCACAAATGTTACAGCCACAGGATTTAGAACCTTTAGAACTCATTCAGATTGTCTGCCAGTTGTTGATTCCCCACAGTGCTGGGGGCTGATGTCTTGTACTCTACTGATGCTGGGTCACTGGACGTGAACTGACACAGAATAGTTCAGAATAATTCCTCTTTGCCACTCTGATCTCTTTTTCCAGTGTGTATTTGGCCTGTTTATACAAGACCCCTTTCCTGTAAGCATCTTCTTTGGTCTGATGGTGCTGTTTTACGTTGAACCATGGTTTGTCATTATTGTAAAATCCTAGTAGGAACGCACATATTTTCACCGAAACTAAGATGGTACAGTCTCTGTGAGCTTGTCCAAATTGTTTGCAGCAGCTTCAAGAACACCATTCAAACAGGCTTGTTAAACTTGCTCTGTTTCAGTGGACTGCATCTCTTTACAGTCCTTAATAAAGGTTTAGCTAATTTCTGTTTCTGCCTGAAGGTCAGTATAAGATGAACTTAATAGTGATCAGAGAGTCTAAGTTGCTCGTGAGACAGAGTGATATGCATCCTTTATTGCTGTGTAACAGTGATCCAATATATTGCTGTCTCTGGAGTCTGCATTTTGGCAGTTAGCTAAACTTTAGTTTTGCGCCGCTAGGAAGATAAATTTTTTGGTGCAAAGAAAACAAAAATAACATAATTTACTCAACTATTCTTCTCCCTAGAGTTCCGTCTTCTGCCATTTTACAGAGTATTACTACGCATATGTGTGGTTTCTCTTAGGCATAAGCAACCGCAGATTATGTTCATTCAAAATATACACGCAGCATACTGCTATACAGTTGGAGGAGTTGTGTGGTAGCATGCCATTCTGAATACAGCTTCAGTACTGGTTTAGTTTTAAAGTTTCCTTTCCTGTCTCTGCAGAATGAGTCTGTAGAAATCATCCACTGAGAAATTCAAAATGTCTGTTATTTAGGTTGCCGACCCATTTACATACCTCTATTATGGTGAGGACTTGCTAGAAGATATGACAGACATCCAGGAAAAACATTGCAATGCAGCATAAAGAAACCCAAACTATTCTCTGAGTGTGCTTTAGATTCCTACATATACCTTTGATGGAATATTCCCTACCCACACATGCCCAACCAAATGTTGACATTCAAAGAGAATGGCTCTCATTACTCACTAGATAGTAAAGTTTGTAGGCAAACTTTAAGTTGGCTTGAAAAAGCCTAGCTGGAAAGTTTAGGTTTATAGGTTTTCAGTTTAAACTAGTTTGAAGTATAAAGTAATTTTAAAATGTAACATTTTTAAAAATAGATAGATGGAGCAGATTACAGAAAGATAGATAGATGCCACGGACCTCAGAGTGGTTGCTAGCGTGTTGCTGTGTGGTTGCTAGGGTACCTGCCGTGGTTGTTAAGGTGTTGCTATGTGGTTGCAAGGGTACTCGGGGTGGTTGCTGCTGAAACAGTGCTACTCAGTCGTCAGCGAGTCTGTCCTGTGTACTTCTATTACTGTTTGGTTTGGCTCAGCTACAAAATCAGACATCAGAAGACTATAGAGGACAGTTCGATCTGCTGAAAGGATTATTGGTGAACCCCTTCCCCACCCTTCAAGAACTGTAGACATCCAGAGTGAGGAAAAGGGTTCAGAAAATCACCCTGGATCCCTCACATCCGAGCTATGACTTTTTTGAACTTTTGTCATTGGGTCTGTGCTACAGAGCACCCAATACCAGGACAGTCAGACACAGAACAGTTTCTTTCCCCAGGCAATCTACCTCATGAACAGTTAATAGTTCTCCCACTGAGCAATAAAAATATGTGCAATAACCTGATGTATTTTATCACCCTACATTATAGTACATCCTTCATCTTATTATTATTTCTAAGTATTATTTTATACTATTTCTATTTTATTCATAGCACAGCTCTACATACAATTTATTTATTTAAATGTGTTATTTATTTTATTTAGTTTTTATTATTCTTTGTGGTGTTGTTGTTGTCTCTGTGTACTGGAAGCTGAGACACCAAAACAAATTCCTTCTATGTTCAAACATACTTGGCAATAAAGAGAATAGACAAATAGTACTAAAATAGAATAGTACTAAAATATAAGTAGTACATAGAATGGAAGTCTGATTGAGTCTATTTAAACATTTGAAAAGTGGTATATGAAATGTATATGTATGTAGATGTATATGATGTGTTTAATAGTAGGTGTTTCATTCAGAAATGAATCCTGACCATTTGAGGGGTGTGGTTAAGGTTGTTACGCTCATGCCCGAGTCGTCAAACTGATATCACCAGAGAAGGCCTGTTGTTTTAGAGAGAAGGAGCATATCAGATTTGGATTAAAGATAACGAAGGCAAACAATTTTTTTATTTATTTTTTTGTGAATTGACTTGCACAGATGAATTATTCACCAGAAAAATAGCAATGTAAGCCAAGAAAATAAATATAGTCAATTTTGATTTCACATGGACTTTAATTGTCAGCCAGTGTCACATTAAGTATGCTGTAACAGATGATGCGCTGTAGAATACCAAGAAGGGTATTTACTCTCCATTACAAAGAAATAGAGACAAATGCAGCAGAGAAAAGGCAGTACACAGTTTGACAGTGATGTGCCGCCGTGCCTAATCACCATTCCGAATCGTTTAGCTCTACGTCGCCTGAGCAACTGCAAGTCACTTTCTGTGATGCTTGAAGCCAAAGGAAGCCAACAAAACAACCCTTCACCAAGTCACCCTCCTGAATCTCTGCAGAGATTGTGCTGAGGTGCTAGAGTAATCCCTTTAGTTCAGAGCCAATCCTATTACTACAGCTTATATGTTGAATGACTTTCCATACCTACATAATTCCAGCTTTATAGAGCAGGAAGTGTGTGTGCTCTGTAATTTTAGTTACTTCTGATGCATACATAGAAACCAAGGAAAGTCTCCATTCAGTTCCACGTACTGTATGTGAAGTTTGCATGCGTGATGTGACGGGCGTCCCGAGTGTTCATCAGCGCCGCCCTGGAAACCAACGCGAAGCACCTGCCACACTTCGTTACGGGC
>JAUMHG010000055.1:3129562-3146526 GCA_032359395.1 Enteromius anoplus | reverse complement strand
TCATGATCTAATCATGAGCTCATTAGTAGAGACACTCCAAGACCTGAAATGGGTGTCAAACAAGGGAAAAAATATCTGGAAAAATGGTTGGGAACCACTGTCATAGAGTGCGCTGATCTAGGGCAAATCTAGTACGCATTACAGATACAGTATACATACAGAAAAGGGCTGTATATACAGCACAGTACAAAAGCAGTTTAGATAGTATCAATATGACATTTCAAACAGCCAGTGGAGTCAGAGTTATGATCTATTTGAGATTGAGTTGGTTTCCCCTTGTTTTCTCTTTCATTTTCTCTTTGTCTCCTTGCTTTAGTTCTATGTTTGCTATTATGTTTTTGCCTGAAAAACTTATTTTTGAGAGTGTTTTGTATTCATTTGAGTTTCTTCCATTTGTTCCATCTGTTATTTCCCTGTTTCCTAATTTTGCCTTCATTTCTGTTTACCTGTGTTTTTTTCCCTATGATCATTTTCTGCCTGCCCTGATCATTACCTGTTTTTTGGATAACTCTTCTGTCTTGCCTTGGATGTAACTGACTGCTGGTTTTGGCCTTTTCTGTCTAATTATATTTTACGTAAACTTACAATGGCTGATAATTTCAATGTAAAAGAGGATCACACTGAATTTTATGAACAGCCTTACTTGAGAGACATACGTAATGTAAATTCAGTAAGACTGTTATTCACTTTAGCACTAATGATGTTCGACTTCGCCAGTCGCAGTCAGATCACATTAAAGAGGCGTATGAACTTGCAAGCATTATGTCAGACACTTTAATATGCTCTGGTCCCCTCCCCGGTGACAAGATACATAGCTGACTGTTGTCACTCAATGGCTGGATGTCTAAGTGGTGCCCGCAAAATAACATAGGTTTCATAGGCAATTGGAGTTTTTGGAGCAGACCTGACCTGTTGAAAAGAGATCTTCATCCCTCCTGCTATGGTGCCGCTCTTCTCTCTATAAATATGGCACATAGTCTAGAGTTTGTAGCCCAAGTCAGGAGGCAGATAGACTGGCTAAACCAACTTTGTGCTAGCAGCCTGACGTCACAGAAGTCTGGTAATTCTCAGCACATAGAGATGCTTTCACCTAGATATTACACTATGGAGACTGTGTCTGTTCCCCAAATTAGAAAATACAAATAAAAATTGAATTGATGTTTAACAAATAATAAAATGTAATACAGAGAAACTAGCAATGAAACTTGGTTTACTGAATATCAGGTCCCCTACTTTTTTTCACGTTTTAACCTATGATATTTGTGCTGGCTACTGTATACAGGCCACCAGGATGCCACACTCTATTAAAGAATTTGCTGATGTTCTAACTGAGTTAGTACTGGCTGCAGATAAAGTCTTGATTGCTGGTGATTTTATTACCCATGTTGATAATGAAAAAAGATTATTTAGATCAGCATTCTTAGTCATTCTGAACTCTATTGAGGTTAGATACTCTAGATTTAATACTGTCATATGGTATTTATGTTAATTGTGTTAAAATTCTGCAGCAAAGCGATGATATCACATATCATTATAGAGTCTTGTGTAAACTCCACATAGCTAAAACTGTAAATTCTACTCCTTGTTACAAGTAGGGTAGAACCATCACCTCTACCACAGAAGACTGCTTTGTAAGTAATCTTCCTGAGGTATGTCAATTCCTCAGCATATCCAACAGCGAAGAAAACCTTGATGATGTAACAGAAACTATGGAATCTCTTTTCTTCTTTCTTGCGCTTTAGATACAGTTGCTCCTTTATGCTTAAGAAAGACAAAAAAAATAAAAAAACAGTCTGACTCCATGGTACTGTCACGACGGGCGGCGCGCGGAGAGAGCTCGCACTCTCGCTTCCTTTAGTAAGCAAAGGCACGGCAGGCAGGCAGGACATGGAGACTGAATACATTCTAAACTGGGGTTTTAATTAACAAAAGAAAAGCAAAGGAAAACGCAGAGAGCTATGCAGAGCTCTGACGCGGACACCAGACGGAACTTTAACAACGCATGACATGAACAGAAAAAGACACGGTTTAAATACACAACACTAATGACAAGAATTAACAACACCTGGGGAGACAATTACACATAAAGGACCTGGGCGGGGTTACAGAATGACAGGAGCACACGAGGGAGACTGAATAAAAACAAAAACACAGATCACGAAGACATGGAATGCCTGGAGGGCGTGACAGGTACAATGAGCACACTCGCAACTGGATGAAAACAAAACTAGAGGCATTTTGTTTACCTTGGTGGGAAAGTGCAGTATCCTACAAAATACAGTGTCCTGCAGAGTTTAGCTTGGTTTAACACACTCCCTGGAGGTTTTAAGTATACCAAGTAAGACCTTGATTAGCTGCTTCAAGTATGTTTGGTTAGAGTTAAGATTTAAACTCTGCAGGACACCAACGCTCCAAGACTGAACTGGGTGACCCTTAATTTAGATTGTATCATAGTTCTGAGAATGCTCTCAGTAGAGTGACTGATTCTGGTTGTATCTCTTTATTAGTGCTACTGGATCTGTGGTTCAGCAATGTCTGCAGCGGGAAAGGGAGTCGCAACACAGGCGGCGAGTAAGTGGGTCGAGTGCAAATGACAAACACCTGGGTCTCGTTTCAGTAATTGGCATCCAGAGACTGCTTAAAGAAGCTCAGGAGAGGAGAAGCCAGCAGAAAGTGACTTGGCCAGACACTGTGAGCTGCGAAGCTCATCGGTGCTGGGAGGAAACTCAGCACGAGATTGATAGCGTTTGTAGTGCAAAGCCTATTTCTGGTTTTGTTTCGTGGTTAATTAAAGACTAAGGAACAGTCACACCGAACCTGTCCTCTTCCTTCTCTACCCCTGGATTTAGCAATTAGAAATTACCTGTTATCTAGTTTTCTACTAGCAACTGTGCATTCCTGACTGGAATTCCTCACAGATACAATTTTGTCTCTAGTGAGATTTGAGATCAGTCTGTAATTAACTAGATCTTTGGGTTCAAGTTGTGGTTTATAGGAGGTTTAATAACAGTTTGAAGGTTTTAGAGACATACCCTAATGACAATGAATTAATAATAGCCAAAAGAGGATCTATGACTTCTGGAAGCAAGTCGTTTTGTAGTTTAAATGGAATAGGGTCTAACATACATGTTGTTGATTTAGATGCTATATCAAGTTTATACAATTCTTTCTCTTCTATAGTTGAGAATAAGGGCAATTTTTCCTAAGGGTGATGTATAGTGCATTTTCATTTTCTGGGCTGGACTTTTTAGAGTGTGCGCATTATAGCCCTGAGTCAGACTGTTCTTCTGTGATCTTTCTTTCACGTAAAGGAGCAACTGTTTCTAAAGTGCTAGAAAAAAGAGAGTCCATAGTTTCTGTCACATTAACGCAGGTTCAGCTGGCGGGTAGTAAGGTAGCTTGGACAGACTAAGCTCCTATGAGCTTTAAAGTCGCGGAAGCCAGGCTAGTCTTTCGTGGTAGAAGTTATGGTTCTACCATACTTGTAACAAGGAGTAGAATGTACAGTTTTAGCAATACGGAGTTCACACAAGACTAGGTAGAGATCTAAGATTTCATGATTTTGCTGTTTCAACACCACTAACATCAATTCCATGTAACAGTATTAAACCTACAGTATGCTTTCGACAATGAGATTCCTGACACATGTTATCTAACCTCAATAGAGTTCAGAATGTCCATGAATGCTGATGCTAATGCATCTTTTCAATTATCAACATTTTTTTAAGCGTTCACCCCAATTTGCCCCTTAACAAATTTGAACAAACTCAGTGTATTATCAGGAGCCATGCATGTTAACTTGGTCTTGCTTGTATATGCTACCTTTTATCTCAAAGACCAGATGGGTAAACTTCCTTTAAGACAATAATTTATAATAGGGTAAACATATTCTATATGAGTGCACATTTTATTAAAGCTAAAATAAAGTAACACATTTAAAGACAATTGCAACATTTCCAATAATGCTTATGAGAAAATTTGACATTATTGGTATCCCCACACCCGAGTGGTCATACATGGACCTGAAATGGACATACCTTCATGTTATAACTTTGTTTGAAGGGATGTTGAGACACACCCACAGTGCAGCAAAGAGGCACTACTTGTTACTTGCTACTCGTTACTGCTTTTTCTGGAAATAGGACTGCATTCAAGTAATCTGAGAGATTCCCTATCAAAACCTACACTCAATTCTGCAATTCATAGTCACCACACTGGAAAATGTCTGGACCCCTCATGATTGTGTAGTGTGTGTGTCTAAGATATGAGTTTGGGATATTGACATTGATATTATTATGTAATCTCAGAGTTGCATGGACATCCAAACGGGGACACCACTTGTTAGATCCTTAGAGGATGTAACTCTGGTTGTATGGTCTTAACGCCAAGAGACGAAACTTAGCCGTGCCAGTTAAAAAATAACAACATGGGTTTGGGTAAGATAATCTAGGGCACAGCTCTGTGAGGTCACACAATCTAAACTCTGGCTTTTTGGCAGGCAATCAGAAGAGCGCTAGAGCATTGGTATTGACAGTTGTAGAACAATAATTTAAAACCAGACTCTTTAGACCTTACAAAACTAAACATGTTGGATCTCTTTTGGCCAGTTTCTCGCCCCCACACAGTATTTGTTAAGTAAAACTGTTTTAGGAAGGCTGGAGAATCCTCTGCCAGCTGTTTGCTCATGCTCCACTATAAGCGGTGCTTGCGCTAATGCCAACGCTAATGAAATTTCTATTTTGGCAAATACAAACAATTTTTAATTGTTCGTTGCTCGACACTTATTTTTATGTTTTACAAATCAAATAATTAAATGTAAAATGTTTTTTTCTCTATTTTGCAAAAGTGAAAGAGGCTTCTTTTAATGGCTAGATTGCATTTCTTGCACGTCTGGATTTTCGACTTAAAAATAATCACAATTTGAATTTTCATATTTATACACACAAGCGATTGTTCCATAAAGCAAAAGAGAACATTTTTGTTGATTAAATTCACTGCAGTAAAACATGCTAACAAATACAACATTTGGGATTAAACGGTTAAGAGTTCATGACATTTATGATACTGTACTCACATAGCTATGCTGTGGTTGACATTCATCTTCATCTGGCCCGAGGGAACGTATGTGCAGGATTGTTTTTGCACTAATTAATTTGTGGCAACATTGGCCAGAGACTGCAACATCAGTAAATGGCAGCACTGACTATGGCAGCACTTTTTTGTGGCGGTTATGACATATACACAATCCTAGCGTACAGAAATATAAAGGCAGTGCTGTCTGTCATGCAACATACACACTGCATAGCAAAAAAATAAAATAAAATAGCTGAAGGCGGCAGGTCTCTGTGGCCTTCGTACCCTCCTCCCGAAACGAGTTTTAGAAAACTATATGTAAAATGACCTGTGTTCAAATACTACACTGGTAGTATGTCAGTTAATAGTGTATGTGGTTTTAAAGATGAAAAAAAAAAAATTCCAAAAATATATATGGTTGAAGGACACAAAATATGGTAAAGTGAAATACTGCATAAAGTGAATAAAAGAAGAAATGCAGTGTGAAGTACACAGTGAGTAAACTACTTTTCGCAAGTATGAAAACAAGAAAACAAAGCCAAAACAAATCCTGGCAAGGAAAAAATGGCCACTCTACTTTTTGGTTCTGAACCATGGTATATTTGCATTATCAGCTGTTTATAATGGCTGTACAATAAAGATGGCAAAATAGATGGTTACTGTTGCATGCTCGCCTTTTTTACTTTTGTACTTTGGAAACTCTGCCTTGTTTCCAAAGGTCCAACACAGCACAGCACATGTATCTGTTTGTCACAAATGTTATGTTATTTATATTATAAATGCACCAAAAGTGCTAGTATGAAAGCTCTCTTAGCAGGAAATATTTAGCACACAAAGTAAACCAAAATACAGCATAGATATTAATTTGTCACATTATGATCTGTTTTTACGTCAATTCCATTATTTCTAAATATATTATCTGTATATTATAGAAGTGTGCTATTGTGATTTTATCACAGGCAGTTTTAGACTTAAAATGCTGTATCTAAATTATGAGTGGCTAATGACATCACAGTATGATGGGCAACAATCGTTTGACACACACACAGGAAGTGTCAAAATCTTGTTATCTGAGAGGAAGCTCTGTTACTTTAAAAATCAATGCTACATTTTAGCAGATAAATTGATGAACAAACTTTAATTTTAGTAGATAAAAATAGAAAATAATAAAAGAATAGTATAATAATAATAAAAAATGTTACCTCCATATACTAACGATTAGAGACTATTTGTCAGAGGTAAATGACAGATAAATTTAGAGTGAAAAACATAATGAAGGCATATTGTATACTCTAAGCAAAATAATTGTATTTCAGATAGTCAAGGATAATGTAGTTACTGGCACATCACCACACATGGATGTGAGGCAATTTACGAGTGATGACATCTTAAAAAAGGAGCAGTAAAGTTTCAATGCATTTTGAGATGACACTCAGATTTGATGTAGACATAATGTAATTATTTTTGTGGTTGCCAAGTAATGCAGACACTTTAATTTAGAACAGCGGATCTGAACTAATTAATAACAATATTATGGTATAATAGATATGATGAATCTATTACATCACTGTACCTATGCATAATATTGTATCTATGTGTCGTAGTACCCTTTTTCACTCTTTTTGAAGTTCCTTCCTGTATAGATTATATTGTTATGTTACTATATCTTTCTTTACACATTATGTGCAAAAACAAAAACAAAAAACAAGGGAAAAAAACAAAACAAAAACAAAAAACACTTCTCAGGACTTTTTCCAGAGATTTGACAACACTTCACATTTTGGATTTCTGCATTCCATAGAAACAAGATTTGTAACCATTCATATAAAATGTGTGGCCACAGATGACCTTCTGTCTGCATTTTACACCAACTTTCCCGTCAGAGTTTGAAGTTTATTAAAAAAAATCACTAAATTCTAACCTGTCATTGAAGTAAACCAATTGAAATTAGGGAGAAATTTGTCTGTTTTTTTCTCCAATACCTTTTGACCACAATTATTGGCACCCCTAGTATGTTTTGTGAGTAAAATATCTCTGAAGTATATTCCCATTCATATTCACAATTTCGAGCACACCATAATTTGGCATAAGCCAAATTATGACAGTCAACCACAAAAGTAGCTAATCAAATCGCATGTGATGTGAATAAATGCAAATATTGCATAAACTCCCAGTGAAGACAGTGATGCGGTCAGGACACTGGCTTTCCTTTAAATATGATTGATGATTGCGCCGCTTGTTCCTGTGTGCCAGTGCATCCGTCCCCTCGGTGCAGGAATAAAACCACTGGCAGTGGGAGGACTTGCGGGAGGCAAACTCCACACCGAGAAAAGAGATTGAGGTGCTGAAGCACCAGCTCCCAGTAAACGCACAACCCTTCTCAAGAATGGGCCATGTTGAGTCAGTGGTCGAGGTAGTTGAGGATCCGGACGCCCACTTCCCTTAACGGGGCAAGGGCGCCCTCCATGACCTTTGTAAAGACTCGTGGTGACAGGGAGAGCCCGAAGGGGAGGACCCTGTACGGCCATGCTCGACCCTCGAACACAAAACCGTCTATGTCAAGGATAAAATCGAGACATGGAAGTAAGCGTCCTTCAGGTCAACCGCTGCAAACCAATCTTGGAGCTGATAGCATTTGGTAATGCATTTCTGCGTCAACATTTTGAACGGGAGCCTGTGCCAGGCGTGGTTCAGAACTCCTAGGTCCAAGATGGGCCTGAGGCCACCACCCTTCTTTGGCACAATGGCCTGAGGCCTGCGGCGGAACGAAAGGAAAAGGAACAAAGGATTCTTAACCTGGCCCTCCTGGGGTGGAGAGAGCGGTGCGGTCACCACCTCCCAAGAAACAGTCCCTCGCCTCCCCGCCACCCGTCTCAAGGCCGCTTAGCGTCTTTCTAGAGGGCTTCGCGCCAGCCGGAGACGGGGACAGTGCCGCCCTCATGCAGTGGGCCCTACGCTGCGGCCTCAACAATGTCTCAGCTCCCAGCGGGGCCCCCAATGCAGCTCCTGCATCAACCCCGGGTCGGAACCGCCCTCGTCGAGCTCTTTAAGTGCCTTGGCCTGAAGGATCAGGAAGAGCTAAAGCAGCCAGTCCGGCCGCTTGGTAGGCTTTGGCAGTCATCACTGCCGTGGCTCTACAGGGGCCGGACAGGAGGCGAGGGCAATTCCGCCAGGTGGCGGCACTCCACGGTCACAAGTGCACCGCGACCGCACCCCTGAAACCAATCATTTAGCCAAGAGCGCTCAGGGCTGGGAGGCTTTGACACCTCCAGCCCGATGCTCTCGGCTGCCCGAGCAAACATGGCTATCATCTCCGAGTCAGACTCCACATGAGAGAGAGGCGAGACTAGCAATGAGAACATGAGCCCTCGCCGAATGCCTCTTAAGCGTGCTGAATCCCCAGACACTGAAGGCAGGGCTCGTGGCCGCTATTGGCAGAAAGATAGTGACCACAACAAGAAGGACACGGTCGGAACGGCATCTTTAAAAAGATGGCTGCCAACTGTGTCAGAAACTGCTCTTTTGTGAAACGCCCAGGGGAATCGCTGGTATTGCACAGGGACTCCACTGATTGCGTTGTCTCGCCACACTGAACAACTCCCGCTTCCTCTTTTTCTCTCGTTCAGCACTCGAAGCAGAAGAAACTCTGCAAAATCTGATGAGTGGATGCACCTGCTGCCCTATTTATACCCGCTCAGCTTGGAGTGGCTCAGCATGCAAATTCCACTAGCCAATTTTGATTGGCGTTTTCTCTCTATCAGAGAGAATCAGGGCTCCCAAGTAATTACCCCAGTCTGTCGTCACAACATAACTTGTAGTGACTGACAGACAGGGAACGTTAACGTAAAAATATAATTTAGTTATAACCCCAGCACACCTGAAATATCACTTGGCCCACCCTCCGTCTCCTATCTGGAGCCGGGCCTGGTGAAAATGTCCATTTCCACCATCAATTAAGGTTTTGTCATGGCTGTCCCAGTCCTCTGACCCGAACCCTGAGTGAGGTGAACTAAAGAGGAGAAACACCATTATGGAGCTGGTAATCTAAAGGGTCTGGAATGATTCTGGAGTGAAGGAATCGTCTATTTTCTCGTATCATATGTTCTCCAAACTCTTCAGGCGTTACAGGAGAAAACTCAAGAGCTCAAGAGGGAAAAGGACATAACAATAATTGGGTGCCAATAACTGTGGCTAACATTTATTAGTTTTTATCCCCATTTTCATAAGTTTTACTTCAATGATAGGTGTTGTGAATTCTTTTAATGATAGATAAAAAGGATAAACAATGCAGATTTATTTTCAAAGCCACCTTTGCTCAGATTTACCAATATATTTATTTTTTATTTATATATTTATTTTTGGAGAAGGAATATATTTTCTAACCTATAATGCAGGCATTATAGATATATTTCTCTCTCTATTTGTTCAGAACCAAATCATGCTGTTCTGACAATATATAATTCACCTTTTTGTGTTTTTGAGCCTAACAAAAAAACACTCTGGCAATACTATGGTACATTAATAGTATCAACCCTCTGATATTGTTCTTTTTGGAGTCACACTTGTGCTTTTTGTGGTCAAAAAGTATACACTACTGTATATGTCATTTTTAATTACGTCTTTAAAAAAATAAATATATATATATATTATTTCATATTATAACATATTTCATGTTACTAATTAATAGTAATATCTAAATGATGGACTACTTATGTACATATTTGTACATGTAATGTGTATATATATATATAATTCACATAAATGCAATCTATGCAGTATTTAAGTTAAAATAGAGCAAAAGTATTTAAAATACATTGAATTGAGGCCGGTTTTCTCTACCTTGAGGGGAAAAAAAATTAAGAAAATCTTCTATAATTCCATGGTGTATCCACTAGATGCCAATATAGCCACAGTGCTTTGTGAAAGTATTAATACCCCTTCATTTTTTTTTAACGATTTAAAAGGTCTAACAGCTGAAACTGCATATTAAAACAAAAACCAAGCTGTGAGGTAAAAAAAAAAAAAAAAAAAAAAAACATTGGCTGTTGTACTCAGAAACAGGATTGCATCCAGCCGCATATCTGAAGAAGAGCTCAGAAAAAAGGTTCACATAAGCATGTATTGTAGTCTCCATTACCCTTGATGGAAAAAGTTTAAAACAACCAGGGTTCTTCCTAGAGTTTGCCTCCTGGACCTGGATTAAGAACCTCAATGATCATTCTACTTAAGCTCCCTGATCACACGAGAGAAACTTAAAGATGAAAAAAACGTCACTGCAACACTCCATCTGGGGCTTATGATGGTGTGGTAAGACTCAGTCCTCTCCCCAGTGCTGTTTATTTCTTAGTTACTGAGCAGTGCTTTGAAAAACATGAAGGGGTATGAATACTTTTGTGAATTACGTATTCATATGGGGTATGATTACTTTCGCAAAGCACTGTACATTCAGTGCTGTGTATTCCTTTATTAATAAGCTTGTTTTCAGATATAATAGCTGAAAAACCACAGAGGACACATTTACATTACAACTTTGTTCATTTTTGCACCCCTTCATTGCTGTGCACTTTTTTTCTGCATAGTGGCTAATTGTACACATAAAAAACATCTCTGTATTTTTGTCTATTTCCCATTCATTTCCTATGGTGGTCCATTGTGATGAAGTAGCCAGTTTTTAAATTTCCTTTTCCCCCCCTAAAATCATAGAACCTATACCAGAGGGTTAAATAAGGAATAAGCCAGATAGCACACATATGTCTGCAAGATCTCTGTTAAAGATGTCTTGATCTGGAAAGCATCTGCTATGTACATACATCTGACTGAAATCTTTTAAATGTCAGTTTTACATAAATCATATCTAAATCTTAAACATCTTAAATACATCCAAAAGACATCTATTTGACATCCAAAATGAAATGTCCTATAGTATTTCAGATGAGCAAACACTTTAAAGATCTCCATGTATATGTGCTATCAGGGAGATATTAGTTTGATAGATGGGCACAGTCATTAAGAAATTGTTAGTGCCCCAACCCAAGATTTTATCATAAAAATATTAGAATGCCTTGGTGAGGTCAGTCCTAGTAGGATGCCTGAGTCTGTTTTGCCATTCCAATTCCTCTGTGCCTGGTATGTGATATGTGGAAAAGCAATGTTACAGTTCCATACTAGCTTAACATGCATGCACACCTGCTAATGTATCAACACAAAACCAGGAGGTAAATAATGAATTGATTTAGGATTTCAGTCCAATATTTACATATTTATGAGTGAAACATCTTAGAATAAGAATTTCAATCTTAGATCAACTTCTCTCACTGCTGTTTAGGTAATAGCAAGCCTATACAAAATGTCTTATAGAAGAGGTACCTCAGTATATTTAATGGCACTGAATAATTGCAACTTTTGTGTACCATGGTTCTCACTATTACTTACCATAGTACTTTAAAGAGAGATTCTTGCACTAATACATTTTAAACATATTGTTCAAGGTTCCAACTTTCCAATACTGATTTTCAGTAATTACATTAGGTGTAACTGATCAGAAATCATGAACTGTAACTCTGCCTAATGATTGAAAGAGAGAGAGAGAGAGAGAGAGAGAGAGAGGAAGAGAGAGAGAGAGAGAGAGAGAGAGAGAGAGAGAGAGAGATTGAAACAATCTGTATTTGTCTAGTTCATAGGAATGTTGAAGTGTCAGTCAAGTGTGGTTCATACCACATTGGTGTGGTAGGGGGTTAGAGGGGTGTGAGCCTGGGGGGGTCTCTATTAGTCATACTGGTCCCTCAGTCATGCCCTCCAGAGGCAGGCTGGTGGCATTCTCCATGGGTAGAGGTTGATCCCGTGAGGTTGACATGTTGTGGGCAGCTGCTGCTGACATACTAGCATATGGCAGGTGGGAGTCTACATCCAGGATGGGTGGGTAGTGTTGTCGATAACATATGTAGGCAAAGAAGAGGCCGATCAATCCCCCAACAAAAGCATCTGTGAGGAGCAAATCACAGTTCATTAAGTAAGACATAGTTTTATTGAAAATATAAGACCATCCATTCATCCATATAACTTTGTAACTGTGTTTTTTCATTCTGTTATTGTTGTTATTCTTGTGACTAATTCAAATAAACCACAAAGAGGATAGATTGTATTTTACAGCAACAAAGCTTTATAGGAGACAAAGGCATTGTTTATCCTAAGGGCTATGCTATATCTAATAGTGGATTTACTGAAGTGTGTCTTTTAGTGCCCAGAAAAGATAATGTTTTGGTACTGACATAGCATTCTTAAACAAAAACGATTCACCTAATGGCTTCTGCCATTTAATGCTACCCTGAGAGGAAGAATTTAAACACTACCATTGTGAGGATTGTTAAAGGAGCTAGACTGCACACTCACACACAGCTGTTTAACCAAATCTCAAAGCAATTTCATTCCCAAAATGTGAGGACTAATATCAAATCAAATGACTGAAACATAATTTTGAGGATAGACTGATAAATTACCCCTGGAACAAACCTATGCTCATTAGATCAGCATGCTACAGGGTCCACAGATTGTATTTACTTGGACCAGATTGGACCCATCGAGTTTAATGGTCCATGCCACTATTGTTCAGATTAGTTCTGTTCTACTACCCAGCAGGCCTCAGGGGACAGGTCCATATAAAGTCCCATTAATAAGTATCTGCTCGCAGTTGTTTATTTGATATAAGGTGTCCTTCTGCAAAGTGACAAATAAATGAATTTTAATGTGCATATTTATAGTTTAGTTTAGTAACATAAAATCTAGGACATGTACAATTTTCTGGAGATAATTAATAGGGCCAGCTGCTTATAGGCTGGAAAACTCTAAATTGTGCTGTCATTCATTTCAGGAAATCCACATTTTTATTCTCTCTGTAGTTTAAAGTCAGAAATTCACAAAGACAATAAAATAATGATATAAATAGTAAAAAGCAGCTTTTCAAAATGCCATAATATATTCAAACAGTAGCCTCTGAAAATGCGGAATTCCTGCACAGGAATAGTGCAGACATACATAAAAATACTTTTATTCATCTTTGAAACACAAAAAGACATACCGCTGACACTCACAATGTTCTTTCAAGCTGCTTTTGTCCACAATAAAAGAAAATGGAGACAATCATCCAAAGATGACAAAAAGTCCTCAAAAAATATAACTTATGTTTTAGGTATTCTACAAGTCATATAATAGCTTTGTGTGAGAAACTGTATTTTACCTTGGCTTTGTGTGGGAAACAGTGTCTCGCCTTAATATCAGTGATATTTAATGACCACATTTATACAGTATTAGTGTGTGTGTGAATAAGATTAAAGAGGAAAAGATAGTCAGTGCATGTAGTACATTTCATATGGGCACAACATGATACATAGTGTCTTCTGCTATGGTCAGTTTTTCTTTCTGATTATGGCAAAGCCTAAGTTTAAATGTAACTGGATTTCTTCCAATCCAGTCCTGAAGGTCTAGTGCCCTGCAGGTTTTGGCTTCAACTCAAGTTAAGCAAGGACTTCAGGATCACTAGAAAATCACAGGTGAATACGATTGATCAGAATTTGAGCTAAACTGGACTTGAACAATTGTGTGTATTGATTTCTTTCCATGGTCAAATGAAAGTTAAGTGACGTGGCCAAGTATGGTGTCCTATACTCAGAACTTGAGCTCTGGATTTAACCCATCCAAGTACAGAGCAGTGAGTAATAAACAAACAAACATACAGAGCAGTCCACAGTCATATTGCTGTGATGCCTGAGGGGCAGTTGACCTTAAGGGTCCCATCTCATTCATGGCATTGAGAGTGGGAGAGAGGACTTGGTTATTCACTTCACTCACCCACAATTGATGTTGAACCTGAGACTCAAACCCACAAAACTTTGGCTTACAAGTCTATCTCTCTAACCATTGGGCCTGTGACTGTCCCAAAATAAATTAAATACCTTCTGATGTTCATTCATGTTTATTTTGTGCTTTAACTAGTAAATAAGAAAAGACAATCGGTTCATGTGCTGCTTGAGCAATCTATCACGGCACATTAAAGAGCCTGCACATCCTAATTTTGCTTAGGTTAGTTAGCTATGATACTAGGAACAACATTTTGATCCAAAAATTTAGTTTTGACCACATCCCTATACCTTTACCTAACATTATTAATGAATAATCCCTACTTTCAGAGGAAATGAATGACATTGATTGTCAAAGAACCAAACTGATTGTAAACCTAAACTTCACAAAAACTATAAATCAGTTCTTCAAATTTGATTGGTTAATTACAGTGTTGTTTCAGGGTCAACAAAGATGTTGATCCAGGAATATGGTGCAGTCTGTAAAAATCAAAGAGTCACAAATGACAACATTTGAAAGCTGAGACCTTGTTTCATACCAGAAGTAACATGCTCTGTCTTGTCTGTCAGTGTGTTGTCAGTTTCCTATTTGCTCTTAAGTTTTTTATTGCGAGAACAAGAACATGATGTATAGTGTGAGAGTTGCACAGTTTGTCAGACATAGCAACAGTACTAAGGAGGGGGGGGTTTACAGTACACTCTTTCCATCATATAATGTCACGACTCCTTTGTAGATTTAGACTTTTAGTGGATAAATCATGTGGATTTCCATCCTGTCAAAAGCTGTAATTGATGGTGACAGTTTGGCTGTGCACCAAGGTGATTCTGGATGAAACACACATGATTGATAAATCAGGCAAATGAGCTGTAAAGATAATGCTTTGTTAGAAGTAGTAACCCTAGCAAACCATGCATACTCAGTATTGTGCCCTACAGGTCTTGACCCTGTTAAATCCCTGGAAATTTAATTACATTGATGATATCAGAACAAGAACACGTTTCTGGCAAGTATAAGACATGGATTTATAGGCATGTTCAAGGCAAATTTTAATTGTATAATAGCATTTATCCCGGTATTGATCTATTGAAAGTAAATCATAAGTATTTAAGTCTTTAAAACATTTAAATACCATTGGACTTCATTCTCCATTGATTGGTGTCAGAAATAGAAGGTTGTACAGCCTTTGTTGTTTACACACAACCTACAGAACTGCATTATTTCTGTCTGTTCCTAACCGTCACCCACTGTAAGAGAGTGAATTTGCATTTTCATTTATTCATTTACCTTAGCTACTTTTGCATAGCATACCAAAGTTGTTCAATTTAACTTAGCAGAAAAAATAAATAAACAATAATACATCATAATAATCATTTTACCAGCACTGGTCAAAGTTTGTCTCTAATTGTGACAACATCTTTGTTGACCCCAGAACAACATTGCAATTAGCCAATCAGATTTGAAGCACCAGTTTATAGTTTTTGTGAAGTTTAGGCTTACAGTCATTGTTTGGTTGCTTGTACATCAGTGTCATTCATCTATCATTAAATATGATTTTATACATTACTCATGGGTAATGTTAGGTTTAGGTGTAGAGACACTGTCAAAATTAAAATTCTGGATTAAAATGTTGTTTCAGGGTCAACAAAATATATTGACCCAGGAACACGTTGAACTCAGCAAAATCAGAATGTGCGATGAAATTTTTTTTTTAATGAGGAATTAATGCAGAAATCCATGAATTTCAGAATGTAAAATGTAAAATGCAGTGTCTCTGACAGCCAGATGATGACATACACACTGGCTAATATTGGCATGCTTTTGTGACAAAACTTCTGCAAACCTCTGACCTTGCCAGTGATGCTTGTAGTCGCAGGTGCGGGATAGGGCAATCATCATTGCACTGTAGAGGGGCAGGATCATGGCACAGAGACGCCAGCTGCGCCCGCGTCCGGCAGCTGTGAAGCACTGCAACTTGCCTGCCAAGTAGAATGAAGTAAAGCCCAGACCAGAGAAAGCAACTAAAACAAAAGGTGAAAGAAACAGAAACAGAACATGTTAAAAGTAAATGCAAAGTCCTGTAAGAAACCATATAAAGTAGGAAACAACATATTACAGAAGAAACCTCTTTGATATCTAAATTGTCTTCTAAACAGGAGCAATGTTAAATAAAACTGCTGTATCATCCTTCTAAAATATCACTAAAGAATACCCCAAATGTTCTAATCTTTCTAAGTGCACAGAACAGAACCGGTATTTCTGTGAATGCCATTAAAAGACAAACGAAAATCAGATTTGCGATTTGGTCCCATTTTATATTAATTGTGCCTACTTACATACAGTAGTAAAGATGTGTATGTAGTATGTAAGCAAAATTGGAACATTTAGATTTTTGGTGGATAAGGGTAGGTTTAGGAGAGTAAATGGCATCCAGGGGGGGAAAGTGTGGAAGGAGTTGGATCTCGAGTCAGTGAACTACTGTAATATACTTACATGGTAACTCCTCAGGAACCAACACAGTCTCACTCCAACTCGACACATTTTGATGCTTGGTCAAGACCCTTTTGCATCGCTTGTTGAAGCTAAAGGTACCCCTTTTTAGTCACTTTTCGATGGGAAGGGTCCATTGTTTTAAATAGGAAACCCTTAGCTTCAATATGCGATAATTTTTTTATTTTATCGTTAGAATTAAAAGATATACTGGGTAAAAACAATGGCATTATTGCATATATGTAGGGGTGTGATTTTTCAATATAAACAGTCAAAAAAGTTTTATTTAAATGATATTATTTTATACATTTATGAGCACGTAACCCAACCCCATCCCCTAAACCAGCGTTTCAATCCCGGTCCTCGCGCCCCACCGCTCTGCACATTTCGTATGTTTCTCTTGTCGCTTCCGACATTTGTTCTATTCGAACGTATGTGCTCTGCGAAGGGGACATCACTGGATGTTCCGCGATGATTCCAATTCGAAGCGAATGTATAGGCTACGTTCCATTCAAAGTGCATTTAAGTGTGCGAGACGTAATTTAAATCAT
>JAUMHG010000055.1:3019785-3035819 GCA_032359395.1 Enteromius anoplus | reverse complement strand
ACTTCCTGGTTCTAGTAAGGACCCTAGCTGCTGCATTTTGAACCAGCTGTAGTCTATTTATCAAGCGTGCAGAACAAGCACCCAATAAAGCATTACAATAATCTAACCTCGAGGTCATAAGCATCTGTACTGTTTAATAACTGTATTTTCATACCTTATTAACAATCAGTTTATCGTTTGTAAATTTACATTGTAAAGTCATTTACAAACCAGTTATTTAGGAGTTGTCAGATAATTTGGAAAGGAAAATGCTATAATCTTTACCTGTTTTTTTTTTTGTTTTGTTTTTTTCTGAGCATACACATCCAAAAAATACTGTAAATAGTAGGGATAAAATGACATGAAGACACTGAACTCCTTTAAATCAAGCTTAAAAATTATTTATGACTCCCAGTTGGAAGCATCAGGCTTGTATGTGGATATTGAAGTCAAAGTTAATACTTCAGAGAAATTCAAAGACGGTATTGGCTCTTGGGATATTGTTTTGTGCAAGCATGTGTGGGGAATAGGAAATGCAGATCTGCAGGAAGAATTTCTTTCTGAGACGGAAAGAAACTGAATAATAAAGGTTCTGCCCCTGAGTAATGATTAGTGAATAGTACAGAAAGCATTTGTTAAAATATTAAACTAATTTCCCATATTCCCAAAAGGATTCATTAAAAGCGTTTGTAAAGAAATGATGGTACCACAGGCATAATTAACAGGTGGTATATTCCCTGTCAGTGCATTATAAGCTCTCCTATAAAGGTCAGCCTTACAACACTGCACTTCTTTTTATTCTTTTGTAAACCACAGCTCCCTATGAAAGTCTGACAGGCCTGCCAGCACAACAGCAGTGCAGAGTGATTCCTATTAATCACTGAAAATCATTTTCATAAACATTCTGGCTGCAAGTCAAATGGGCTCTCTTCCAAAACTTACAGACAAAACCTCAGAGGCAAAAAGACACTTACAATGTATATCCAATGTCTGGTAACACAGAGTAAAGTTTATTATTGGTTTATGTAATACTAGCTTTTTACCTATTTTTAGTTTACTTTTATTTGCGCGTGCCATGTGTTTTTATATTTTATTTCATGCTGGCTTAGCAACACACTAACACCAAACACTCCTCTCTCGTGTGCTGCATATAATGAGCGCTACTTGTACAAAAGAGATCCAAATCAGTCGTTCCTTACAAAAAAGCTCAGTTCATTTTGAAGCTGCAGACATTTTGTGTGACTGCCCTCAAAACATGTCCTTTTTGCGGGCACAGTGGGCTAGTACAAGCCCACACCAAACCTAAACTTGCCCAATGCAGGCTTGCCCCGGCGAGCCCCACAGCTATGGGTTCATTGCAGGCTCTCTGTGAGCAGCCCACACTATGGGACTGCCCAAATTCATCCAATGACGACCAGACGTGAGACTGTTAAGTGTTTTGTGACTCATTTTCAGGGAAAGTAGCTAAATTAAGTTGCTAAATTACATTATTGCGTAATTACGACGCACAAAACGTGTCACCACATCAAATCTCAACACAAAAATATTTCATATACAGTATAATGTATATTGATTAATGATAACACATAATAATAATAACTACTAGTGCCTTTTCTATTTTTCTAGATATTTTTCGTTCAGTATACTGATCTGATCAACATACGCAGGTACAAGCTAAGGTGTATCATAAATGACTATTCGTTATTATTATCAAATTGAACAATTACAAATAGCAGCTAACTTAGTTCATTTGATATGTGTACTGCGGTGTATCTTTGGTTTCCTCATTTTGTGTAATTTAGATGGAAATTGTGTGCCCTTTTATAAAAATGGCAAATAAATGTGAATTTTGGGAGGGTTTTGAAATCTTGGGCTGGATATCATCCATCCAATCTGGCAACACTGGGCTCACCTACTCAACTCATTGAACTCTGTCCTGGTCGGGTAATGTATCATTTCAAGCCCAGTCGAAAGGATTTATTTTTTTCAAATCATGGTCCAGTCTGAATATAGATTTAAAGTTCTTTTCGATGTGAGAACGTAATCTGGACTATTTTCATTCTACCCAGTCTCACTGCATCCAATGGAATCTTAGTTTTAAAAACGTGCTGGACTTACGAAAATACCGAAATAAACCTGTCCCTGCTACGAATAATAGATTAAATTACATTTCATGATTTAGTCACGAACTGCGTGAGACTGGGTTGTTTCATTACAAGACGTTGGATTATTCATTTGCTATCAGACAACTTTAGCTATGGACAGTGTTTGGACATTAATGTACTACACATGACTTTCACATGACAAAATCCTACAGTCTTACATTACTTAGTTTTTTTGATATGCATGATATATAGCGGTATTAACCTGAATTGAATGTTGGTTTGAGATCCCTACTGACTACTGTACATCTTTGATAATACTGACATTAGTTATGTGACGACTGCATACATTCCAGATGTAAGAAAACTGATTTCCTAAAGACTTAAATTTTAGTAGCTGAAAAATATTTAAAGTGAAACAGAAGTATTTTTATAGATCAGAGGTGCATCCTATTCCTGGAGATGTAGGCTACCTTCCTATAGAGCAGGGGTCATCAAACTTGATCCTGGAGGGCCGGTGTCCTGCAGAGTTAAGTTCTCACTTGCCTTAATACACCTGCCTGGAAGTTTCAAGTATACCTAGTTTGACCTTAGTTAGCAGCTTTAGGTGTGTTTGAGCTAAACTCTGCAAGGACCCTCCAGGACCGAACTTGGTGACCCCTGCGATAGAGTTTAAACAAACCTATCTGGAACTATCAAGTGCTCTTTCAGGACCTAATTAGCTGGTTATGTGTGTTTGAACAGGACCAGGGTTGTTGCGGTCTCATGCACACGGAACATTGGCTAAGCATCAGTCTGAAGGTCTGACAACGCTTCTCAAAGGAAAGACTGCATCATCCAGAAGTCTCGTTTGTAGGCTGCATATGTCATAAAGAAGATCTTATTTTAGAATATTAACAGACATAAATTTGACCATTGTTCTTAATTAAGTGTAAATTGTTGTATTATGCTTATGAATACAAGCATATAAGCATAGTATCTATATATTACGAATATAATGCTCACTTAACTGAAATAAACCAGGCTAGAAGACATATGCAGCCAACAAATGTGTCCTCTGGAGTATGCAGCCTTCTGTTTGAGAAACGGCCCTTGGTTCTTCTTCTTCCTATCTCTCAGATGGATCGTTGACCTGTTGTAGATTAATAGTGAGGGCTAACATTTTGCAAATGAGTAAAACCCTGCGCTGGCAGCCTGCTGGGGGCCCTTGGTAAAGATCCAGTGCAGGCTTGTTTGCAGGGTGTTCATGGAAAAATTTTACTTTAGCTTTAACATGGTGTCGTGCCATCATTATGAAATTAGTATAATTACTGTATTAAGATTTTATAGAACATGATTATATTTCCTCAGGGGAAACCAGTGAACTGTCTACATAACAGCATAATCAGTCTCAGTATCAATCTTTCCTGCCATCTTCTGGCTTGAAAACATAATTGCAGCAGTCCACTAGTCTTTCACACTATCTTGTTTACATACTTGGAGCTTTAAAAAAACACGAGATACAAGATATAATGTTTGATTTATTTGATTTATTGATTTATCTCAAAGTATTAAGTTGCTTGCAAAATATTTTATCAAGTCAGAATGCATATTCTTTTCTGAGTGACCTGAAAGGAGGACAATTCCTTTCGCCGGCAGAATGCATATGCCTTCCATTTGTATATTTATTTATTTTGTGTTTTATTTCATATTTCAGAAAGTGGTGCATTGCTATCTAAATTCATCACGGTGATGGAAAACCATAATCAAAGTCTTGCAATTTAATTAACAGGCTTCTCTGAATATGCATTGTTGCATTTGGCATTTGTACGTTGATATCAATTAAACTCTTGTCGTTTTTCCTCCTGCTTTATGGCTAATGATTTTCTAATGATAACCTACAGCCGTTTAGCTCAATATCCACACCATCTGCTCAGTAACATTACCTAGAAAAATAATGTGTCTGACTTCAGTGTAGAAAATGAGTTTAAGAAGTATGTACTTTTTATTGATATAGATCTACATAACATTTATCTGATTTATTTCAGTTAGTGTACACTAAACACAGGACAGCAGTCTTGTGACCAATAGGGGCTAGTACACAAGGAAATCCTCTCTCTTAGACATGCAGAAGTCAGGCTGCAGGCTTTCAATGGTACAGTCGGACGTGTCCATGGTGCACAAGCTGCAGTCACAGCTGAGAGCCACCGGGTAGGTGATATGGGGGTCCACCCCTGGAGGACAGTCTGGCAGGCGGATGGTCTCGTATCGCACGTCCCGGTAAGTGCACACGTGTTGGTAGACAGTGGAAAATGGGCTCTTGTATACAGGCTCCTAGAAATGTAAGATAGTTAAGGTGGCAGAGAGAGCTCAACGTGCTGCAACTTAAGAAAACACATGCAAACAGAAAAAAAACGACAACACATCTTGATTAGTTTGACCACACAGGCGCTGCAAATTATCGCAATGCATCCAAACACAGAAACCTGCTGCAAATATCACGGATCACAACGGAATTGTTTCAGGGGGACCTCAAAAAGTGACGATCCCATCTGAGAGTAACTCTAGCTAACATACCATTAAAATAATGTTTCACAGTTAAGTGTGTAATTCGTCAGATTAGTCTAATAATATCCAAAAGACCGTATGATCAGGTTGTTAAAATAAACACAAAAAATCTCACCTTTTAGACAACATCTCTGCTCTGACCAAAAGTCACAGAACAAATAATCAGGTCCCAGAAGGGTTCATTGTGGTCCGTGCTGTTTGCAGCGTGTTTCTGTGTTTGATTGCATTGTGATAATTTACAGTTTGCATGTGTTTTCTTAAGTTGCAGCGCGTTGAGCTCTCTCGGCCACTGTAGATAGTACACTGTCACCACAGGAAATCATGATGCTTCTTTTAACATGAATTCAAATTAATGCTGCTGAAAAATGTTTCCATGCAAATGACCTGATAAAAAAAAAGTAAGCACCTTTGTCGGGCAGTGACCACTGCAGATGGTGGTCTGAAACACCAGACATTTTGGACAGCCCTCCTTTTCCACAGCTACAGTCTCATTAACCGGCTCACAGGGTGAAAGAAAAGAGCTTTGAGCAACAGCTAGCAGGGCAACTACAGAGAACAAGAGGAGGAGGGTGTTGTTTCGGACAACTGAAATCCTGTAGGTAAGGAAGGAGAGCAATTGCTGCAACTGAAACCGTAAAAAGCAAAAGAAAAGAAAAGTGTGAACAATGTTGCTGCACTAAATATTTATCAGACTTACTTGACAGGTTCCCTCATTGCTCAGCAGGCTGTTAAAAGTGGCTCTATGTGTTCGGTTAGACCGCATCTGGGTACATTTATATAGCACAGTGAAACCAACCATCCAACTAAAATCTGACCTTAAATTAATCACACTGATCTCAAGAGGATTATGTGTTTCCATTCTCACCTAACAACTCTCCATAAACTCATCGGGCAAGATTGAACAGACACCTGCTGTTCATTCAGTGCACATATATTAAATACAGTAGTTTATCTAATCTAAAATCATCTGCATGAAATAAAAGGAGACTCCATGGCCTCTGTGTTGAACACAGGTACAGCGTCAGGAAATCATCAAGGTCTAAGGCTCTCATGTTTCACTGCGAGTGAGTTCATTAGTGTTGGCAAGGAAGTGAACGCTGAAACACCACTTTGTTTAACATCATATAGCAGGTGATATTGTGTTTTCTCAGTACTGTAGTATTGTAGTATTTCCAGAGATTAGGGAAAAATCTCCTTTATTATAACTGAGATACTATTGTAAATGTTTATAATATTTTCAGTATGTGTATATAGTACATTAAGTTAACCAAAAAATGACAATTGTTACTAATGACAATAGTATTACTACTATTACAGTAATAATAAACAATAGTAATAATTGTTATTCTTGCTGTTGTTAATTATTGTTATTATTATTATTAGTGGTTGCAGTATTTCAGATTAAGTTTTCTTTATTTATCATTATCATCATTATTATTATATCAGTTAACACTTATTTATTTAGCTTTTTATTTATTTAATCTTAGTGTTAGTTTACCATAATACTAATTCACTAAAATAACACTGGTATAAACTGACTCTTGACAACATTTAATCAGATGAAGCATACGTTAACACAGGATCAAAACCTAAAAGCTAAACCTGTCAAAAACTAAACAAAACAAGCCTTTAATTTTTTTTTTTTTACCAAATTATTTTAGTGCCATTTACAAAAAAGTAAACCTATTTCATTTTAAGACTAGTAGCCTATGTCTATTTTATTTTTTTTATTTTATTTTATTTTTTTTTTTGTGCCGATTTAGCTGCTACACTTCTGGTTCTCTAAACGCCGGAACCAACAATCATCCGCTAATGTGTACCGTCAGGAAGAATATATCGCTGCACCAAAGAAAGTATTGGGTTCAAATCGCGTTGTTTTTAAGAACGAAGAAACCTGTTTGCATGATTGTGTCGAAAGGTAAGCTCGAAAATGACTGAGGAGGGCGGTAAAAGCCAGGTGGGTGTTATTTTATTCAAGTATTTTTGTCAGATATTACGCTGGTGTAAAGTTTATAAGAGAAGGTCATGTAACGTTAGTACTCTGACCACAATTATTGTTATCTAATAGAAACCGGACATTAATATATATCATGGTACATTATTATAGTTATTTTTATCTGATTTTATAGCAAAACTGTATTCTAGTATTACCATGTTATTACGATCTAGCACTGTAACACAGTACTTTATCACAAGGGTTATACCTGAGCACACGGAGTACTGATTTTGTTTCAGGATGTCATTAATGTTATGTAACGTTACATGTATTCAATGAACTCAAAATTGTCATTTGAGATTTAAATTAGTGTAGTTAAGTAAGTGGCATGAAACACATTACATGTTTTGTAATCAGTTTTTTTTTTCTTCCAGTAATCAATAATGTTCATTTTATTATAATATCATTTTCAGACATTAATTTATCTTGACACACAGGGCATGAAGGTCATGGGTATCCTTGACATCCAGAACACACCTTGTGCTCGGGAATCTATTCTACACGGCGCAGGAGGTTCACTGGTGGCAGGGTTAGTGCACTTTTTGGCAACAAGTAAGTGACTGATTTAATTTCTGTCTTTTATGTTGATACGTCATATATTTCTTTCGTGTAAGAGCTTTTTCAACCATTCACAGGTCGAGTAAAGAGGTCGGTTGACGTGGGTGTCGCAGGATTCATGCTTACGACACTGGGTTCATGGTATGTGCTTCAAAAACACTGTGACGTGCTGCCATTACAATTACATTCTCAACACTGTAAAAGAGAAGATGTTTTTTTTATTTAAAGTATGAAGTATCATATTTGTAAAATATGTGTAAATAACTAATACTATCATGATGTGTTAATACTAGAATGGGGGAAATTATGATTACTTGTTATGTAAAAAGAAATGTTCTTGACAGGTTTTATGGTTATCTGACATGTTATCTTGTTTTTTTTTCATGCAGGTTTTACTGTAGATATAACAATGCCAAGATGCGTGTGCAACAGAGAACGATTCAGGATGGCATAAAAAATAAAGTAGTTTATGAAGGCACAAATTTGGACCCCACACAGAAGAAGACAGGGGATCCGTAAAAGTTCTTTGTCTGAGACCATATTAATGCCTTTAATGTCAATGAGGACTTATTTATTGTACGAATAAATGTATTGAATGGTTGTAATTTTAGAAGTTTACCAATATAGCAGACAGCAGTACTTTGTTGACACTGAAAAGTATTTTTGTTGAGCTCTAATCCTATTTTTTCTTAACTGCTTGCACACAAAATCTTTCAGATCTGAAAAACCATACACTAATTCTCAGCATTTGAGTCTTTCATTTTCATAAAACACGGCTCTCACAAAAACACAAAAATCATTTAAACAGAAAGTATCTTGATTTTTTTTTTATTTTTAACAACCATCTCCTCACACGTGCTTCACTGAACACCAACCAATTAGAACAGGCCTATAAATACACAGCTACACAAGCCTGATGTATTTATTGTCTTTCATACAGTGAAATACTGTATTCACAACCACAAGTGGATCAAATCTGGCTGTCGTAATCTCTCTGCTAATTATTTGGATTCTTGTACAGAAATGTACATAGTAGCTCATGAAAGAAGAACATTAGGTTTTAAGTAACTGTGACTGAAGGATATTTCAATTATAAAATAAAGATATTTACAATGTAAGCCATGCATGTATGCTTACTCGTGAGATGTGTTTGTCATCGTTTGAGTGTAATGCTTCATTTTGTGAGAGCTATACTTGTATGTGTGTGTACATGTAAGCAGTTTTACAATAAAGTAAAAATACAAATTAAAAGGAGCATGTATATTAAAATCATTGCACCCGTGATGTCAACATGAAGCAAGGTAAATATATGAGAAATATACAATAGCATAATCACACATTTCATGCTAAGAATTTAGTTTAAAACAAAATAGATATTTTTATGACAGAAGTGATCCAAATCATGTGTTTCTTCACGCTTCATTGTTTAGTGTGTGCTTTTTATTTTGAGTGTGTCTATACACCGATTACAGACACTGACAGACATTGATCAGGAACATGTGGCATATAAGTTGCTTATTAATATACACCTACAACACTTAGTTACAGTGAAGGTGGGCTTCTTTTTAACCATGTCATGCCTAGAATATGTAATATGACACTTAAATGCTTAACGCTCAAAAGCACGAGAAACAACCAAAATTCAGTAATTCAGGTTGTCAAAACAATTGCCTTGCAATTTCAATTTTATTTCACGTTGCTTGCAGGTGAATGTAATAAAACAATAAAACAAAACATGTGGCATATTTGCTAATGATAGCTATAACTTGCACTTTAAAAACAAAAAGTGAGAGGGAGAGAAAAAAGAAGCAGCTCCAGTCCTGATGGACACATGTCTGTTAACATTGTGTTACCATTAAGATACGTAATGAAATACAGTGAAAACTGTGTTACTGTAAAGAGAACTACTGAGATACAAACGGTTCCCAACGGTAAAAAAACTGTTAACAGCATTTAACATTTAAACAAGACTATTGTATTTTATATGCGTATACACACTTTATAATATAATACTATATAATAAAAAAAGGCTACACTTTAATAGTCCACTTTAGACATTCTACTAACTACAAGCAACTTTGTAACTACATGCCTATAACTCTCAGAGTAGACTGTTAGGGTTAGGAGAATAGGTTGACTTATGTTTGTACAGTTTCTGATAGTAAGTATGTTTTATGTTTTGAACCCATCAAAAGAAAGTGTTAGAAGATGTTAAACAGACAGTCTATATAAAATAAAAAGACAGGGTATAAAATGGACTTGATAAAATAAAATAGCTAAAACTACTGCATTATGGTACAGAAAAAAAAGTTAATCATTTTGTAGTCGTTACATGCCATTATTCACTTACTAACACTGGTGTGCTGGCATCACGGTACAGGGAAGCTATTGGATAGCACTACTGCACAACTGAATGTGAGCCATATTTATGAACTATCCTGTGTACTTCAATGAAAACAATTGTTCTACCATAGTATCATGTAGGTTTTGTTAATGTTACGTGGATCAGTACACGTTTTTACAGTGAAGGGAACATATGATCTTTGAAGCTCACTCTTTATCAGTGGAGGTCTCTGTGTGTAACTGCACAATCTCTACATCATTATGTGAGCTGGAGGTGCTCGCAACGCGGGCTATCTTTGTGAGGGTTTTCTCGTATGGGGCTGGCAGATAAACCATCAGAAAAACCCCATCGTTCCCATCCTCAGTGCCATCTCCTTCCTCCAAAGTGGACAGAAATTCAGCAGTGCCATCAGCGTCATCAAAATCCAGGGTAATGAGTTTTGCTGTGCTCTCCTTCCCCTTGAAACATCTTTTATAAACAAAGAAAGCAATCCCAGCGAGGAAGAGCAAAGAGCCCGTTACTATGACAACATACAGCTTTGCCTCCGGTCTCTCTTCAACCTTGTTTGAAGCCAGCTCGTTCCAGTAGCCCTGACAACACATCAGAATAGAAACCTAAGAAATCACATCATGATCACAAGGTCTGTTCCTTAAAGTCACCATGCAATCAAAACTGACAGTTCAAATAATTCATAGATTAATGCCATGTTTATATAAATGATTTTCATTTTCAATCAAAATAACTTCTAATTACAAATACCCGAAAAATCAAGGCTCTTCGTGTTTCTTCTCCGTGTATGCTGTGGATGTTCATCACAGTAAGGGAAGAAAGGACCATCGCAACTCGATTTAAGCATTGTAGTAGAAAGGAAGAAGACAGTCTGTGTCCACAATCACATACGCTTTGAGCAGGTACTTGTTTTGAGAAATGACTTTGCAATTGAGAATGAATAGCCTTATGGGATAGTTAAGTTTTAATTGGATGCATAGAAGTCATCCGGGAATATAAGTTTGTGGTTACACTTTATTCTGATCGTCCGCTTTAGACATTCTAACTACACAAGTAACTTTGTAGCTGCATGTCAACTAATTCTCATTGATTAGTAACTGCATGCATATACTGTAACTCTCAGAGTAGACTGTTAGGGTAGGGTTAGGGTTAGTAGAATAAGTTGACATATACTTGTAAAGTTTCTGATAGTCAGTATGTTTTATGTTGTGGATCCATCAAGATATTAACCAGACAGACTACTAATACTCTAATGACTGCTAGTTGACATGGAGTTACAAAGTTACTTACTGTTAGTAGAATATCTCAAGTGGACTATGAAAATAAAGTGTTACTGTATATAGTAGGGAAATATGTGATTTTAGATTCAGCCGTTCTTTCAGTCTTTGGCTGGCATTTGAGCCAGAGAGGTACTTCGGTCTTTGAACGTATTGCAGCTGTTCAGTGTTTTAAACATTTAATACACAACACTATTGGCAACACATTCATAAACAGTCAAATAATAAAGAATTTACAAACACATTATGTTGGTAACAATAAAACATACTATATTCCTCTCCCTGAGAATCCGAGAACATTTCAAGGATTAAATCTTGACATTGAACAATGTGTTGAGGTGGCCATGATATGAGCAGAATAATTGACTCTGCTGTTTCATTCGCTGTGTTTAGCCGCGGTTTCATTCACTCCTACAAGTGCTCACGGGATGATGGATTAATCCTGCATGCTTCTGGCTTTCTCCCTCCTTCATCCTGGGTATTTATAGTATATGCTCCTGTATGGCCCGTCTATGGTTTGGCTTTCAGACATGTCTAAATTGCCTTCGTCTTTAGATTTGATTACTTTGAAATTTGCTCCTTACCTCAGGTCTCACCCCCAAACCCACCATGACACGGTGTGATTGTGTTCCTTGAGGAGAATATATATAACCTGTGGTTTCAAGAGTTGGTAGTGCTTTGTTATCAAAACCTTGACTTTTTTTTTCTTTTCTTTTCTTCACGCAGCATACTTTCAGGGCATAGTAGTCTTTATGAATGATTTGCTGAATGATTACTCAGATTTGTAAATCATTCAGGAACAAATCACCTCATCTGGTGTTTCTGATATTAAGCATTCTATGTGTTTACCTTAAGATGGTCCCCTGTTGTTGGAGGTGCGGATGCTCCTGTGCCCCAGTCGTCTGAGCCCCGTCCCGCAGAGCCGAACTGAATCCAGCTGCTATCCATAAGCACACGCATGTTTGCTCCGTAAGGTCCGAGCGCTAGACAGAATCTGCAGCTCACATCTAACTTCAATGGCTTATCCGGTGGGCGTCCTATGCAAGTAGAAACTGTTTGACACAAGCAGGGATAAAGAATTTGAACCAGAGCGTCCAATCAATGGGAACTGACCACCGAAGCCCAGGGACTTAACACCAATGGCCTACATTGCACAGCTGTGAGGTTATCTGGGTCCATTCCTGCTTTGGAAATAGGTCTAATACATGCTAGCTGCTAAGCTACTGTATATAGAGAGAGAGAGAGAGAGAGAGAGATTTTTTTTTCCAATTAAAAAAACACAAAAAAAACGGAGTTGTATAAGGTAATATAAAGCCTTACTCTTACTTGCTATGGAGATGGGCTCATATACAGAATGGCAAGAGTTTACGATCTTAATTTGTCACAATTATAGACAAATACAATCTGACTAACCGATCATTGACAGGGCAGGCTGGAAAAAGCAACATCTGTGTTACGACTTCATTAAAAACTAATTGTAGACAATTAAAGATATCAGATTGGAAGTGTGGGTCGCAAAGAAGCCCTGTCCTTTGAATAAAGCCACACAAAGACAAATCTCCTCTTCTCAAGAAAGACTGCTTAGTGTGAACCGTGCCTCAGTCTCATTATGGCTTAAAATGAAGTACTGCTGGAAAACGCAAACAAAGTTGCATAAAGACATATTCATCAAAAATTCTGCTTCGATCGCTCAGCGCAGAAAACAATGGGCAATCCTGAAATCCCAAGTGTAACCTCCAGAAAGCTTCTCAGAAAGAAATTCTTAGTTCATGATCCCACTTTCAGAAAACAAATCACTGAACGGACAACACAAACGTTTCTAGAGAAAAAGCCAAATCACACAAGTAACACTGACTCACTGAACAGTTCAAAAATGTACAAATCTTACTCGAGTCCCATCCTTAATCCAGACAACCCACAAATACTCAGAAACAGAAACACATCTGTGGGGAGGGAGCCTAAAACTGCTCAAAATGTTAGAAGCAGCGAACAGATAATATAAATGAATATAAATTGTAGAACAATAGACATACGGCTATTCAAAATTAAAATAAAGACAAAACTGGTTTGATATTTTAAAATCTAATAAAGTTACATTAATACAATTTTTAAATAGTCTACTCCTGGGGGGCCATCTAAGTTTGATGTGTTTATGACTTATTAGCATGATATCAACATAACTGAAAAATACAATCGAAAGCACAAGGGATTTCAAGAATTTGAGACAATAACTGACATCAAAAGAATTTTGGACACACACAAAGCTGGTAACTCTGCTTATTTATTCTTCAACACTTACAACATAAATGATCTAACAAACACTTCAGAACCATACAGCGTAATGCACATGTACTGCAATTGACTGAGAGAAGTTTGATAATAAAGAGTATGTAGCAAAATACATACTGAGCACGCTCCACAAATCACACAAGTATTATTTTTGCCATAATACTTCAAAAGAATATATGCATGGTTACATTATGGGATAATTAAAGTTGTGTACTGTAAAATGCAGCGGCATAATGAATTATACATATGTTAGCAGAGCTCAAATTAAGACGTTTGAGTATTCCATGGCAATCTGTTATGGCTGGCATCTGTAGCTTTAGCTTAATTCCACACAACATAATCCATACAGTGTTCTCCTGTGGATTTAGACCGAGAGTTGCAAGTTTAGATTCACAAGTCATTATGAGAATAAAACAAATATATGTCCCTTAAGAGTTCATAAAGTCTTTTTGCCTAGACAATATGTTGTCTAAACTGATTTCAAACAGATCTTTATGCTGTCCACTGTAGACAAATGTAGACTACACCTCAGTTTGTAGCTAGAACGGCTGAAGAAAAAAAAGAAATGAGGTAACTCTTTAGACATTCTACTAACAGTAAGTCATTAGAGTATTAGCTTACACTTTACTTGAATGAATCCACAACTTACTATCAGAAACATCGCAAGTATATGTCAACTTTCTACTCACCCTAAACCTACTGTTAGGGTACAATTAGTTGACATGTAGTTGCAATATTACTTACAGTATAGTAAGCAGAATGTCTGAAGTGGACTAAGTGTGACCAAAAATGAAATCCTTTCCGTCTCTAAAAAACAAAAACGAAATAAAACACACATTAGATTAGCAAAAAATAAAGTACGTAATCGTTTTTCAGAACACTCTGATATCGAATATAAATTCGTCTTTGGTCCCTTTAAACATCCTTTTTAATCTCTCCGTGTTGGTTATGCAAGACAGCTGCCATAAACACAACAGCATATGAGAAAATGGAGCTATGCGTAAAGGATTATACATTCTGACTATGATTATGTCACAGGCTGTGAACACTGGATATATCTAAAGAATATCTATATACGGTTCCCAATTTTCTTTAACTCCCATTGCACATGATGTACAGTACCGTAGATTTTTAATATCAACAGTTTCTTTGTAGCTTGTCATGTGGAGCAAATTTCTCACAACAACAACAATAGAACAGTTGGCATAACAAAATAAATAAAATGCATCCTTTTTCATGCACGCGCGCACACACACACAATCAACATATGCAGAATACATGCAGATGACGGAGGACAGAAAACTATTATACACGCGACTGCAGTTCTAGATCACAGAATAAAATGTATTTGGAATAAAGCCATAAATCTATGCCTCCAAAAGTGCAAACTTTATCCAATTCTAATAAATACCGATTGTAAATAGTCTTCAGTTAAAAATGTACCTAAATTTTTAATTTATAATAGCTTTAATGAGTTCAGTAACCTCCTGCTTTTATACGTTTACAAATGGTGCAGCTATGAAAAGTATACTACTTTATAATTCTCGCCACTCAACTTTCTTCAAGTTTAGTCAGATGTAGTGTTGCGTGGTCAGTATCTGATGTTTTAAACCACAGACTCCCATTGGATTGTGGGTAGAGGAATCTATGACACACAGTGTCTGGCTGACGGTATGGATGGACATTGGACGCTTAAACACAATGAGGTTTATGGGCATTTTGAGAGCTAGTGCAGTGTTTGTGTATGAGCAATCTTGTGAAAATCGAACGTGACTTCAATGCTGACTTTTAACGAGGCCTTAACACTCCATCATCAGATATCAGGGGAGTCTACACAAGGATCTGCTCTTTTACAGTGTTTTGCTTGCAGAAAATATGTGAAAAAAGTGGTTTGAAACCTTCTGTGTTGGATGTTTTAAAGCATTGTGTGCACTTTATAATTTGGAAATGGGTTGTGGCTGTATAGCAACATCACACCTCATTAGCAAAGCATATGTTCCTGCTTTAGATATAAATTAATCAATGCATTAACAAAGGTGCATTAAGTTCCACATTTCATCGTGCAGTGATTTTAACAAGTTGAAATGTTCAGGGGACTTTTAAAGGGCTAGATGAGAGAAAAAACACTCTAAAAAAAACAGCATAATCCTATATATGGCACATACGTATACGCTTAAAGTCAACCTTTCAGAGAAATGAAGAAATAAAAATATAGCGTCTGAGTATAACAGCATGAATATTGAGGAACTTTCACAAAAGAGATTTGTATTACACAGATCACTGTGCGTTACAATAAAAAAGTAGCAAAGTTAAGCAGGTAACAGCATCACAGAATCATGAGCGTATGCCGAGGCAAACAGTAAAGCACGAGGGAAAAAGCTTCATGGAAAAGGCTGTTGCAGATCAAAACTGAGCCAGGTCATCACAGGATGATGTCATAAACACGACCCACTCGTCCAAGCCACTCACGCACTGCTTGCCGCACTCTAAGGTCAGTCACATGACACGTCAGCTGACTGATACAGGGGAAAACCGCTGGCTGGAGGGCAATGAACGTGGGATCCGACAAGACCTGGATCTGATTCAGGATTGTAAGGACCATGTTGGTCCAGGCCTGGACAGAAAAAAGTTCGCATTAAATAATACTCCAAATCCTCCAGCTGACATTGACCCAACTGTCCTGCCATTCATTTTTCCAAGTTCAAGAACAATTGTAACTTCTGTTTCATGCTGACTTTAAAGGGGTCATGAACCAAGAAACCAAAAGTTTCAGAACTAAAACCTTTGTCATTAGTCTAAAAACAGCTTATATTGAAGGACAGTCTGCTAAAACCACAGCTTGTGGAATGTACCACAATGTAAGGGATAATGTACAGGCAGCCGGTAGTTATCGCAGAAATAAGCCCCGACAGTGTGATCAGGTCTTGTATCAC
>JAUMHG010000055.1:2964665-2990593 GCA_032359395.1 Enteromius anoplus | reverse complement strand
CCATGATTCTTGCATGTAGTGTTTATGAGGTGAACGCACAGATCTACGCAGAAACCAAACAAGACAAGATGCCAAGCTGTTAGAAAAAAAAAACTGTCTTTGCATTGCCTTAATTTGGATACCAATACTAGGATAGAGTGGATAAACTTTATTTTTAATGAAGATCAGTAAGAACTCGGTCCTTGGTTCACTTAATTTGACCACAGATTGGTTTACTAACAAGGCATAGTTCGACACATGATTTTCAGAAAGAGAATGTTGTGAGATTATATTTGGTCTGACAGTAATGTCGCAACACAAATGCTTTGTCTGTTTAAACAGATCATTTGATATGAGTATTTATGCGGGTTTAACCTAAATCATAGCAGCGTCCATCTGTGAAGGGCGTAGGCTGTCAAACATACACAACTGTTAGCCAATAACAGTAATGGGCATCTACAATCCTCCACACCTATTGAAACAGAGGTCAAAAACTTCAAAATGATGATGACTGAGGTTGATCTGAGGATTCCTCCAGGAGCTGATAAATCAGCTTATTTCTGTGATGTGAGCGCTTTGGCTCGGCTGCTGAATGCACTGATCTGGGGTGCGCTTCCCAAAAGCATTGCAAGCTAACTATAGTCAATAGTTCTATTGAACTCTATCGGTGACGATGGAACTTGCAACCATAGTTATATTTGGGGAGTGCACAGATCAGAGAGAAGTGCCCCCTTTGTTTTGGTGACACCCTGTTTCTTTTCCTCCTTGTCTCCTGTCCTTTTCATGTTCTTCTTCTGTCCATCTCTCATGTGTCCACCTGTCTGTGTCTGTGTGTGTGTCTCTCTCTCTCGTGCTCACGTTCCCGCCGGTAAGCCAAGGGAGCGTGATTTTCTGAAGACGTTGCGGTTGGTGAGTGCGGCTGACGCATGCACGGTTGAGCGGCATGGACGTGACCACGATGATGAGGATGATGATGATGAGGATAAGGGGGTAGGTGTGGACACGTGTCCTCCTGCCCCCTCCTAACAGGACTAATGTAGAGTGTGCTGTGTGTATTAACTGGAGTGCCTGGCTTCTTCTGCAGACGGCGAGGTTGAGGTCACAGGGATGGGTAAACAGCATCCGCCTCATCGCTCAGTACTGCCTTCTGGGGTTGCTGTGGAGTGCTCTAGAATGCCAGCTTGGTCATTTCTCAAGACACAGAAGCTTGAGCTGTGAACTAAAGGCCTGATTCAAGTTCCTTTCGCTTCAAGAGTGTGCTAAAGACCCCATGAAATCAAAGTTTTGTGGATGTTACTTCATTTTTAGGCAGAAATTTGATGACAACGTCTCTGGCTCGTCTGCTTAGTTTAGTATTTAAAAAATACATTTATTAATCATTATTTAATTTTTTCTAATGAACAGTTGTTGGCAGCCTCATGGCTGAAATCATGTGACTGGTGTAGATTTTTGTGTTAGTTCTAGTTATTTTTGAAGATCATCGTGTAAGAAACACATTTTAATCCAAAAATGTTACATTTATTTAGTCAAAGGTTGTCAGGTTGATTGTGAACTTCTGGGTCGGAGCACAAAATCAGTCATCTCTGCAGCCCTGTTACTTTTTACAGGTTTCTTTTTTATCGCTGGTCGTTTGCTTGTTATTTCTATTAATTAGTATAGTATTGGTTTTTGCTGTATCCGTCGAATCATTTCATGGGGTCTTTTAATGTACGTCATGAATTTACAAGTTTACACATACTTGTCTTTCGTGCAAAGTGCCGTTTCGTGTGATAAAACATTGATTGAACATTTTTATGATTCTGTGAACAAAACACATGGAACTCACATCAGTCCTTTACTTCCAACCTTAAAAAGGGCGACACGATTCTTCACAAGTCATCTATCATCTGCTCATGTGTCTTTAAGTCTGCTCTCACTGTACTGTACGTCGAGTTTGTCAGGAGATTTTCAGATCTTTCCATCAGCTTTTTTTCCTGTTTCACTGCTTCCAGTCTCAGTCCGCTCCACATCTTTGACCTTGCGTTTGGCTTGTGTTCTTTCAAGCGATCATGTAATGTAGCCTTGTACCCAATGTTAACCAGTGGGTAGTTAGCAAGAAAGCTGATGTGCTTCAGTCAGGCCAGCTAGCACTGCAGTAGTTCAGAGTTTCTACGGTGAGTGTCTGGCGCCGAGAGCTCGGCCTTGTCTGATGACGCTTGCCCTGATGTCTCTCTCTCTCTCTCGTCTCCCCACAGCCGCGGGAGAAGGGTCGCATGCGCTTCCACAGACTCCAGAATGTACAGATCGCACTGGACTACTTAAAAAGACGGCAGGTAAGACTAGTGAGAAAAAACTCCAGTGATTCGATTTTCTGGGGCTACAGTCTGTGTGTAACAGTGATTTTATCGTGATCTTTTGTATGACTCAAAATAATGGCAGACTCAATGCGAAACACCAGTGTTTAAACAGATTTGGTTCCAGATCATAGTTAACATGCCTGCAGTCTGTGTAGCATTGCCAAGCAGCCTAGAAACCTGACACATTGTTATAGAAAGGTCACAGTGGCTTTCAACTTGGCTCTTTTAATCAGAAATTCTAAATGGAGCTGCTCATTTCTTAGGTTAAGCAGTTGGTGTCCATGCCCTAAATAAACATCCTGTCCTCTAGTGCCCTCTTGTGGTGAGACACCTGACAATGATACGGCACCTCTGGAACCACAGCAGTGTTTGTTAGAGATGTAATGCTCTTAGAATTATGTTTATGGTCTAGAAGTAGAGTTTTGCATAGATTAGCTTTGGACAACAAATGCATTTCTAATAGCAGCCCTATAAATGACTTTTTGTTGTCATGCACATGTAAAATATGTTTATTCAGTATATGTATCTATATGTGAGTGTGTAAACAATATTAAAACATAGTATATTAATTGTGAAGTATGAATAAACTCTTGCATATGCTGTATTATCTGCCTTCAAATACTTCATTTACAAATGAATGAATAAAGGAATGAAGTAACTGAATCAAATGTAAATAGCCATATAATCTTAGTCTTGCTTGTGATTATTGTGTTTTGTTATTGGAGACATTGTTTAAATTTCATTGCATATGGTTTTGTAGATTTCTCTGTGTGTATACATTAACACTGTATGATGGTGTTATTATCATGACTGTATACCACTTGTGTTCTCAGGTGAAGCTGGTGAACATCAGGAACGATGACATAACGGACGGAAACCCAAAACTGACATTGGGATTAATATGGACCATAATTCTGCACTTTCAGGTGAGTCAGTCATTGCATTGTTGATTTGATGCTTGATGTAGGTGTTTCCAACTACGTATTCCTCACGATACGAGGATTCTGATTCGGAGTATGTGAAACAGTGGTCAAATGTCAATACTGCACTTCATTCTCTGACCACAAGAGGTCATGCATGTGTACGCAAACTCACATTAGCTCACGTACGTACGTGCATGTGTAAGCCTATAGTGTTAAAACTATATGTATACCCCTAATATAGGCCATACATAAGCTTCAGGGTTCAAGGCTTCCTCAAGCCAGGATTCAGAGTTTTTCTGGCTTCTGCTGTGGTAGTATGAGGATAGTTGAGCTGTATCTGTCAGTCTGCAGAGCGTGTTCATTCACATACTCACGCCTGATTTTCTTCAGTAACTATATTGTGAGATTGATTTATTAAGGTCATTATTTTAGCATCAACATGCAGTAACTGAACATGGAACATATTTGTGTTATTATATACACAAGACCTGTCTTGTATGGTTAAGATTGTGTATGCTTCGTGAAAATAATGGGAGAAAACAAATCCATGCTTTTCAGAATGAAAGAGATTTTACTGCAGAATGTTAAAAAAGTGATGATGCTTGATGAATCATCCTGAGCAAAAGATGAACATTTCCCCATTCTGTCAGTTTTCCTGCAGCATTTCGGCAGAATCTGTGCTCCAGCTGCTTCATGCAGAAGTCACACACAGGTTCATGCAGGTCTGAGCCTGTGAAGCTGCATCAGATGAACGGTATAGAAGTCGTGCGTTCCTGCTTTCCATCTACGCTGCTTTGTAACTGTTAGAGTCTGCACACATGCATCAGACGGAGGTCTTTGCCCGTTATATCCCCTTGCCCGTTTTAATATCACATTTTCACATTTGAAGTCACCGTGTGAACAGAACAGTACTCCCCTGGAGAGTCCTGCTGATTTCGGACAAGCTGTCCCACCTTCACTGCAGTAGGATATTAATATCCTTGGCTCGGATGGGGGTTTGGTTTGAAGTGATCTTATGATTGAAGCATTTTAGCAGTAGCCTGTCGCAGAAGTCAGCCCGGGTCCAGAGCGCTACAGCTCTTCCTGATTCACTGATCTCTCCGAGAATGCGGGAACGTCAGGCTTTAACCACTTCTTCACGCCAACCACGCTGACCCAGCCTCCCTGACGGCCCACAATGGGCTAAGGGCTTACAAAACAGCTCAAAAATCGATATCTGGGACACAGCCGAAGAATGTGTTAAATGATCCTTGGCTTCATAAAACTTGCTGACAGGTAGCGTGGGGCCGTGCAGGAGCACCTGCCGCTGTCAGTCTCACGCGAGCCGTTGGGCATGGGGCGCTAGTGGGCCTGTTCCCTCATGATCCGCAGTTAGAGGGCACTTAAGAGTTGTTTTTGATGGCTCGGCCTAGACGTTAGTCTCTCAGGGATGATTTTTAAACCGGGTTCATATTTTTTTAGCCCTCCGGTCTCTTCTTTGGAAGTGTCAAGTTTTCATCAAATAAAGTATTCACTGCATGCAAAATGTTTACATCTCTTAAGGGAAGCGACTAATGGAATGAAAGATTTCAGAGAATGTATTTATTCATTAATACAATATCCACAGCTGCTGTCTGAATACTGTCTGTTTGAACATGCCATCAAAGACATTTGACTCTGATTCAAGCTGGTATTAGCCATTATGTTGTCTTCATTGCCTGTCTTTGAAGTTGAGGGGTGTGGTCAGGGCGTATTAACATCGCCTCCAGCAATAATTTGCTACAATGTGACGTTTGGTCTCTTTAGGTTTATGTTTTAAAACTGAACTACAGAATATTTTGGGGCACAGTGAATCAACAAAGTTGTGTTTCCAATAATCTAGTTAAAAACAAAATTGAAATAAATACTGATTTAAGTGTTGTATTGTTGAGTCAGATTTGGCGGGAAATTCCAGTCAGAGTCATTCATTTGTTCATGTCCACACAGAAGAAGGCCTGGCTAGCATGCCGTATGTTTATGGGGGAGCAAGGATGTTGATCCAGGAACATCTTGTACTTGTTGAAATCACGCTCACCATTGGGACACAATGTTGGACATGATCGTGGATCAATATCTTTCGTTGATCCTGGATCATGTCTTACTTGGCAAAATCATGGCGACCATGTGTATGCGAGGTAGTGGTTGTGCGGTAGCACGGGAATAAAATAAATAGTGTTGCCGTTTAACAAGTTTTAAACAGAATCGCTCACTGCCATCAAGAGAAAGTGACAGAGCTTATGCCAGAACAACGTCCAACCCACAGCATTTCTTTCTGCCTGGGCACACTGAACGAACGCAGCAATGTTTTGACCACTGTACATGCAGAACTGCTCTGTGCAGATATCCACATACTTTGTGAGTTGTCATGTGAAATGCGTATGAAAGTTTATGGAAAAAGTACTTTACAGTAAGCACTTATAAGCAGTCAGTTTAATGGCTTGCCCTCTGCATCGTTTTCCTGTTGTGTTTTGTTTTTTTGCACTACTAAAATCTGTAAAAGAGAGTCTGTAGCATGTTCCTTTGTAGTTTTCCACCCTGAAGTCTCTGTGAGATTATAGTGGAGAGATGAGGCAAAAGGATTAGCACATATGGGGCCAGATTTATGAAACAGGCCAAATGATCGAGATGGGAGCGGGAAGTTCTGCAGTTGATCTACTGACAATGATCACTTTAATGTACACAGACAGAGCTTTTCCTTACAGATCTGATCTACCACGAGCAGCACAAATTAGCGGAAGGTCACAAACAAGCAAGACTGATGATAACTACTAACAACATGCGAAATGACTTAAGACATTAGTAAATCCCCTTGAATGATTCATTTAAATGCTCTCATTCCATTAATCTTTGCATCTGAAAGGGAAACTCCTACAAAGGCATATGCAATAAGGTCAGCCACAGAAATGACTATGTCCATGATTTTTCAAACCAAAGAGATATTTAACAAGTCTGGCCCGTTGTGTAAGATCCCCAAAACGAATTAGCCTAATTCGTAATTCTTGCCATCTTAACACTGCCAATTAACTTTATATGATTGTTTGGTCAATAACTTGCTGTATAGGATAATTCTATTTTACAGCTATGGCTCCAAAAGAGTTTATGTCACCAATATAAGTTATTATCTTCCATATCTATGACCACTGGTTAAGTTTGTTTTACGTGCTGGACGTGATCGAGCCAGATTAAAGAGCAAACAGAGCTTTGTCGTTTGCCATGCCGCAGAGCCAGCCACATTGTCATGTTATTTTTAAAGGCCACATGACAGACCATGACTCTCTCTCAGCCTGGTACGTCCTAATCGAGTTGCTCAACTTGCCGAGAAGAGCTCTCACAGTTACCATCAGGGAACGGATGAGAGTCAGTCCCTTTCCCCTCCCTTTTCCCTCTCTCTCCAGCCTCCGACTGCTGAGGACACAGAGCCGGAGTCAGCCTGGGGAAACTCAACACCAGCAGGGCTCCGGGGGTGGCAGTGTTTACACATCACATGAGGACTGTGACGTTTCCTCAGCTGTGACAGCAGTGTTCGTTTCTGTCGCTCGCCGGGCGCCTCGATCTCTACAGTGTTTGTTCTGGAAGATCAGGGCAAAGGGTGCTGTTTCAAAGGTCACCGAGATTTCAGCGTGTTGGCAGCATGAGAAGAAAGGGCCGGGCTGTGGAGCGAAGCCGGTGCAATACAGGAAGCAGAAGTTTGTTTGGAGTCTCAGAGGGATTCGTATCATCTGCTCCGCTTTGGATATTGGGACTATTCGTCTGATATCACCTCTGTGACCGACACACTTGCAGGAGAAAAGATGGCTGTTATTTCCTTGAACTTGTTTACAGCTGACAGGAAAAAGTGAAACTTTCTTGATGGCCAGCCTTGTTAGTATGAGTAAGTGCCATGGGTAATATGTGTGGATGTGTGCGGGGCTCTAAAGAGGAGTGTTACGTTGATCCCACGAAAGCCCCAATCAGCCCTGCACCGAAGGAGCTCAGTGGACGCCGATACTTTCAAAGGAGGAAGAAGAGGCAATCTGCAGAGTTCGGTGCTTCTGACACTTTGAGAAGCCGTGGAGTCGAGGGATGTAGGAGTGATGATCTGGAGGATGTCACATCTGGTAGTGATTCCCTAAATCAGGTCGGTACGTTAAACTCAGAGCAAGATGAGACTCCTAGGCCCAGTATCAGCCATGGGGTGTATGTTGGACAAGTCCCAGTTCTCCGAGGTAAAACTGGAACCAGAAGACCATGTGTTCATCAAATGGATAAGGACAAAAGCAGGGCCACAGTGGAGCATACTCTACGAGGGGTCACCAAGAGCTCCAGAAGCATCGCCTCAAAGGACGGGCTCTTGGAAAAGAAACTCTTGCGGAGGCAGTTGAGGAGGGCGGTGAGTTTCGGGGCGGTGGAACATATGCTCCAGACACTGAGAGGAAAAAGCTCCTCGATGGATCATCAGTTGGAAAATACGGAGGGGTTCTCCAAAATTATATGGAACACTCAAGTGCACAGGAAGCGGAGGAGGGCCAACACTTGCTCAGGCTACTTGGATACTTTGGATACTGTCCAACAAGATTTTAAACATGCTTCTACTGAACACCTGGAGGTAAAAGCAGCATCTGTCAACATGTGAGATGCCATTTATAGTGCAAAGCTACAATTTGTGTAGCATTACTTAAGGAATAATGTCTGCTAAACATCATACACCCTTTACTCGTGATGCACATGTTGTAATTGCCATAATTGCTAGATGACAACCCACGACTTTGAAGTGGTCAGGCTGTGCAGGTCAGGTTTCTCAGAAAAGTCAGTGTTTAGAAGTTCTACAAGGACGTGAATGATTTTTTACATGATTCAAAATCTCGTATTTATGGTTACCCTGACATAGCTATATGACAGCTTAGATTGCCTTATTGGTTAGGCCAACTATAATTACGTTTACTTTTATGAATTTTCTTAGGCTCTTTTTTTCCCAAGTCACTGCGTGCATTTGATCAGTCCTTGCATTCCTTGGGAATAAGGGAACGTGAAAGCATTAGTGCCATGCTCTCTACTAGTGTTTGGTGATATGCTCAGTTGTCATATCATCCTGTCATCAGCTTGTGAGATCACAGATACGTGATATTATCACGCCAATTTATTTCGTTATATTAATTGTTTCATTGCTGAAAAATTACATCACATGTACATCTGCACTTTGTTCTACGATTATTTGCTAGAGAGCTAAATTCAGCCAGTGAGTCTGCAATGAACAACTTAACCCTGTTTGAACACATCCGATTGGCCATTACATTCATAAACTTGTGTGTAATGGGTTATAAATTGGAATAAAAGTTGGAACTTTTATTTAAAAGAAATATAATGGAACAAATCAGCCCTAATAATTAATTAGATAGTAGGGCTGCACGATATTGGGAAAAAATTACATTGCAATATATTTTTTTCCTGCGATATATATTTCGCGATGTGTACAAATTTATTTATGTTCATCAGCATCATCCTTTTTGTATCCAAAATAAGGGCTGCACGATAATCATCGCGCGATATGTATTGCGCATCTTGTCAGTAAAGCCAGTTCTGTAATCAGCCGTAAAATCAGGTGCGTGATCTTACATTGAGCCGCGTTCACTAGACAGAGCCGTTGTGCAAAAAAATCAGGTTCATTATCAGCGTGATTTTGACACTTCATGCAAAGTATCTCTTTTTGGTCAACATCCTCCTTTTTGTAGCCGGAATAGTCCCAAATAGATGATTTCGACTTTCATTTTGGTACGAAATCATTTGTTTGCGGCGGATCCTCTTCGTCTTCATTTTCAGCAGTGAATGTTGTCTGTGAGCGGTGAGCAGCGGCACACGTAACGTTCATGTCACCCCAGCAACAAGCCATACAACAAACCCGTGTTTACTGTGTGCTGCCGTTCTCTTAATACACCACGGGCTTCTACCCTTCACATCGTATGTTCCGGCGATGTGACTATCGCTCACGCGCACCTCGCGGTGTCAATGTCAAAACAGAATATCGCTCAGCCCTACTTGAAATCACATAGTAAATGTATGGCTTTGAAGGCTGTCAATTTAATATGTTAATTTAACACAAACACAAATTAAAAATTGACTTTTAACTACATAAACTGAAGAGAGCCTTGATTTGTTTGCGCACAGAGAACAAAGACCTGTCTCACCAGATGAGGTCAGTGAAATTACGATGCAGGTGCATTGTGGGAGGACAGCTGCTCAGCATGGACAGAATACACTCCAGGTACAACAGCTGCAGCAACTGGTTTTCACTAAAGAAACACACTCATGTTAAAACACTTATTCTACTAACCCTAACCCTACCCTAACAGTCTACTCTGAGAGTTAGTAGACATGTAGTTACAAAGTTAGACAGAATGTCTAAAGTGGACTATAAAGTGTAACCCTGTTTTATATTCCAATTCAGACTAATTTGTTTCACACACTATTTCACAAGGAAGCACACGCATTCTGATTAAGGGTAGAACAGATTTAACTTTATACATGAGGTTTTTGAAACTCACTGTCATATTGCTAATATTTATCCTCCTTCAAGTATCTGTCCTTTTTTGAACAGCAATAAGAGTAAAATGACCTCACCTAAACAATGCATGTGATCTGAGGCATCATTCATACGGTCTATCAGAAAAAATAACTGCAAGACAGTGTCCCTCTGTAAGCAGGATTGGACACCCTTGGGTTACCTTTCTGCTATTATACTGAGAGCGGGAGCTACAGTAATGTGAGCAAACACCACTAATAATGCTAGTCTATTAATAACAACCCAACAACAAGTAGAAGATATGTAAAGCTTACTTGGAGAGAGACTCCAGTTTGTCACAGAAAACAGTGAGCACCATAACAACATCTTCATACAGTGCATCGGTAGAGGGAGACAGATCTAAAACATAAAGATACATGTAACTTATATACTACGTGAGCTATGAAAATGATAAATCAGACAGATAAGTCTTTGCCTGGCCAACCATAATCATGTTTTCACAGTACCTTTGCGCTGGTGGACAGGTATGCAACGTTCCTCACCATCGACACCCTGTGAAAAACCAACCAGACACTTCTATAGCATCAGCACATTCTTTACATCCTAGAAATGTATGAGAAGTCTAAAAAAAATAAAATAATTAAAAACAATCACAAAGGAAACTGGGAACTTAATATAATAAATAAATAAACAAATAACACTATATGACCACCCTTGAGCAATCACATTAGGGTCATTCTGTGTCAAATCAACCACATTTCAGAAACGTCCCCAGCTCAAATTCTGATTTTGCTAGTAATTTGTCTGAAGAAAGACGAGCATGTATAGTGATTAAAAAAAACACAATTATTACATTTCACGGGTGAATATTTATTGAGCAATCCGCTTTGTGTAGAGGAAGGTCAAAATGTCAGTTTTCACCAGCGATTGACTGGGGGCTAAAAATGACTTCAGAAAGATGGCAGCATCATAACATTACTCTTACACAGAGATCGGTAGGGAACCAGTAAGTGTCAGCTGTATACAAAGTGCCAAACATGCCTAGAAAATGGGAAATATTCAATCATTTGAAGCCTCATTGAGACCCCCCTATCGTTGGGACTGAATGATGTAAGGCCTCAAAAAAAATAAAGAAAACTTTCTTGAGAAATAGAATCTAAAATCATATTGCAATGCCTTTAAGATTTCTTGAGTTATAGGCATGCAAACAATATCTCAGGCAGTTATGTACAATGCTGTTGTTTTGACAGAAGAAACCAAGATACACATCACATTTGGTTTTGGACCACTAAAATGTCATTTACAATTTAATGATTTACTCCTGGAGCCATAGAAAAACCCCAATATCTCTGGAAACGAACAATATAGGGCCTTAAAAATTTAACGTTTGTTAAAACCCAAAATATAAAAGGGCATTGGGGTATCTTTAATACCTTTTGAGTTACAGGTCTGAAACCTTTTGGAAAAAAACTTGAGAAGTGCTCTTTCCCCCTTTTTGAATGGTCACCATTGGCACATAATGCATCCAAGATTTCTAAAGTCAACACATTTAACTAACAGACCTATCAAGCTGCAAAAGAAACATTATGATGCTGCCATCTTTCCGGTAACCATACTTTGACTCTGAATCTAAAATCTGAGTGGATTACTCAGTAAATATTAATTCATACATGGCATGTACAGTAATATTTTGGCTTTTGTTAAACATGTTTATCTTTCTTCAAAAAAAAAAAAAAAAAAAAAAAGGAGAAAAATCACAAAAATCCTTTGCGCCAAGGACTTCTGGAATGGAATAATCCATTAGCATATTTCAGAAAGCTATAGCACGTAATCACAGATTATAAACATGCGCTTGTGTTTAATAAAACAATGAAACGACTCACTGTGTTTTCTTGTCTATGGCGTAGTTGTAGAGTGAGGTCTCCAAGAATCTGACTGAGGGTGGCCCTGACCGCTGTGTTGATACTGCGTTGATGACAACTGGATATGTACGTCTCAATACACACCTGGAAACACAAAAAATATGCATCAAAAAAGGGCTAAAACCCACCACAACAAACTGCCTTTGTGTTGCTGCAACAACAAAAGTTACCATTCTCATGTTAGACCACTGTAGAGTGAGAAATAGAACACTATTTCATCAAGTATTTCAGATTCACTTTTGTGAACTGGTAAGAGTATCCAAACCGGTTTGACAGTAAAGTCTGTAGTTTGCAACGTTCCTTTATTTTTCCCAGTCTTATATGCTGAGATGACCATCTCTGCGTTCATGTCATGTCAGAACAATCATATTCTCCAAGATATGAATACACATGAAAGCGTGCGTAGACTGATACTGTGTGTCAACTTCTGACACAAGTTATTTTGCAATTCAGTTGGAGCTACTAGTACCACAGTAATTGTACACCTCAGTGACAAAAATAACATGCACTTCATGAATCTGTCTCTTTTTTTAATAAAAAATGTGTCACGAGAGAAATAAAAGAACCGTCAAATCAAACGTAATGGTGTTTTTCCATGCGCATGACTGCAAGAAGACAGAAAGAAAAAGTGCTTTATAACCAAAAAAGGCCAACTTTAAAGCAATTGGGCATCCATGCGATTGCTTCATAACTGCTGTTACAAGAAGACTTTATCAGAAAAGATCCAGTCATTTCTACAGAATGTATAAACAGTTTGCTTTTTTGCATTGCAGGCAAAGATCTGACCTAAAACCAAGGACACAGTGAATTGAAATGAGAGCACTTCAAAAATGCTGCAATAGACAAAACATTAGGGTTCTAAAAGTACACTGCCTTTTAAGTTTGGGATCAGTAAGGCTGTATTTATTCGATTAAAAATACAGAAAAAAATGTAATATTGCAAAATATTATTGCAATTTCTAATATCGGTTCTTCAATTTTAGCATACTTTAAAATATCCTTTATTTCTGTGACGCAGCGCTGAATTTTCATCAGCTATTACTCCAGTCTTCAGCGGCACATTATCTTTCAGAAATCCCTCTAATATGCTGATTTATCATCAGTGTTAAAACTTTTGTGCTGCTTTATATTTTCGATGATACTAAATATACTAAATATTAATAACTAAATATTCACTATCACTTTTTATCCATGTACTGCAACACATGCTTGCTGAATAAAGGCATGAATTGGTTAAAAAAACAAACAAAGAAAACATTTACTGACCCCAAACATTTGAATAGTAGTGTACATTGTAAGACAGAATGACTATTTTGAATAAACACTTTAACTTTTAATTTATCAAAGAAGCCTGAAAAAAATCAGAGAACAAAAACATTATGTTTTATACACTAATTATAAATCAGCATATTAGAACGATTTCCGAAGGCTCGTGCGACACTGAAGACTGGAGTAGTCAGCTTCGCTTCACAGCAATAAATCATATTTTAAAATATGTGAAAATAGAAAACTTTTTTAAATTGCAACAATATTTTACAGAATTGATGTATTTTTGATCAAATATAGTTCCTGATGAGTGTAAGAAAATCTTTTTAAAAAAACCTGATTCTAAATCACTGTCTCTTTATAGAAACTTCTGGCAAAATGCCCAGTTAACACACTGCCCATAATACAGAAGAACACTGTCACCATACAATCTTAAAAATAAAAATAAAATGAAAAATTACTTCCCTAAATAACCTTTTAGCTAGAACCATTTTTTTCTGAGTATGAAGAACATTTTAGTTAAAAAAAAACCTTTTGTTCAGTGTAAAGATGTGGAATGAAAAGGTTCCATGGATGGTAACGCTTGTGCTTCATCGCTGTGACTGTGAAAAGAAATCTTCCATTAAGCAAACAGAATGACTGACCTCAGAGCATCGGCCGCTCTGCCACGCTTGCTCATGGAAAAAGGATCTAAAAGACTTGCCTGTAACCATAGCGATGAATGACACACTGTTGGAGACTAGGAAAATCAGAGGTCAGGGAGAGGGGTTCACCGGGTGCTATTGCGCCAATCTGGGAACCTCTACACCTCACAAAAACATTTGACAATCAAAAGAGCGGAGTCTTGTGGACTACCTCTCGTCAATGGAAAACCGCTTGCTTTGATATTCTGTTATCAAGTGCAGTGACATTCAAGCGTCTAAATACTTGATGGGTCTGCTGTATGACTGGACATTCTCTTTCAGAAAGTGCCTGCTTTGGCCTTATGGTTTATGGTCTGCTCCCTGGGGCTCTTTGGAGCAGTCCTGTGTGAAAATAAGAGAAGTCTGGCACAACCAGGCCCATTTACACATCACGATGTGCTTTATGAGCTGTTTATGGCCAAACCAGGTGCAAGCTAACAAAGTTAGAAACACAAAGGAGGGGGATAAATGCGATAAACACAGACACAGTGGGATTTTAGCAAGCAACTGTTTGTATTTTTGCAGATACAGTTTGCATATCTAGGACTTCACAAAAAATGACAATAAAAAATAGTGGTGTTAAGCAACAAGTGAACTCGCACAGGACCCCTCTCACACCTCTTGAGGTTGCAAAGGTGACAATGAAGGGGCCCGTTACACAAGTGTGGCCCAAAATGCTGTGATACTGACCGTGACGCCCTCATTAAAGCACAGCATTACAACACAGCAGCCTTTAAGAATAGATGCCCTTTAACAAGGACTTTAATGAGAGGGTTGCCAGATTGACTTTACATTAGCAGTTTTCCACTGGCCGTGTCATTCTGTCAGTTATACATCAATAAACATGTCTTACCTCAGCAATTCTCAAGACGTTGCGGCCATTGATTTCGAAAGTAGAGGAGTATGTGACACACAGCAGGACCTACGACACAAAGAGCTACAAAACATTAGCCATTTAATATAACAGCTGCTTGGCAGCATCTCTACTGAAAATGAGCTAACGCTTCTGTATTAGAAACAGGAGATCAGGACCAGTGTGCCTATGGAATTCTGCAAATCCATCCAAGTACGCCACACGGATGCAGACACTGAATTGATGCAGCACATTATTTTTGACACTGACTAAACATTTTTACTGCAAACCGAGCAGACATTTGTGATGTCACACCCTGATGAAGTGGGATGAGATGAGCACGGACCTTCATGACCTCCACCTGCAGGTCTTCATGAAGGGTGGGCGTCACCCTGATGGCTTCCAGGATCTGACTCAGCAGCTGCTTCTCTGGAACCTCTGTTTCCACGGTAACAAAGCAATCCTCACAAAGGACTTTCTGCCACGGGACAAAAACATGCAAATGGCTGAGCAAAGTATGAACCATCACGGCACATTAAAAACTTAATATTGGTCACCTTGCCATGAGTCTAAGCCCAACTGTCAACAGTATTGGGCAGTGAGGCCATTTACGTTATTCTTGCTGTAGACTGAAAACATTGACATCAAAAGATGAATATTAAGAGCTTTACATGCCAGGTATTGGATCTGACCCACAGCCTTTGTTTGAACTCACCCATTTCTCATGTAAGCTAAAGTATTGGAACATGTGAGACAGATGTATTTTGTCGCCCGGGTGTGTCCTATCACAATGATTATTCAAATAATAATTAGCACTAAAAGACTGCGCTGAAAGCCTGGAAAAGCAAAAATGCAAACGTTTGATGTCAGTGGGTCACGAGTTCAATGCAGTTATTAAAAGCAAAGGATTTGCTAGTAATTCTTGAGTCTTTAATCTTTGTTAATTTCAGTCTACAGCAAAAATAAAGGAATCACTGCCCAATACTTTTGGAGGGGAGTGTATGTCACATGTATTTTCATGTTTATATTTTCTAACAAAATGTAAGTAGTTGCATGCAAATCTTGCCAACACAATGTTAGGTACTCACTGTATAAAGAACTACTGGTTTAAACAAATCTGCTGTGAATTCAGTAAGAATCTAGTGTGGTAAGCTACTTTGCTCTATTAAGTTAAAAAAAAAACTGTAACACATCTAAATTAATTACATGTCATTTAGGCCCAATCCCAATTCTACCCCGTTCCCCTACACTTTCCCCTACCCCTCCGTTTGGCGCGTTCACGTGAAGGGCTAGGGGTGTCTCAATTCTCTTTTGGTTGAAGGGGTAGGGTTAAGGGGAAGGGCTAGATAGCCCTTGAAATGAAGATTTTTCGAGACCTCACTTCAAACGAAGGGCTAAGAGAAATTTCCAACATGGCCGCTCACTCGAGCAAGCAAACGCATAAATGTGAGTAATCTTTGCCATTAATAAGGATTTTTATGACAATTTTTCATTATATGTATATTACCATCGGTCTAGTGTTTGCGTTTACAGTGATGTTCTGTAAAGAAATCGCTAAAGTTTGCTAGCGGATAGCACCGATTGCACAATATTAGAGAATATATTTTTATGTCATATACCCGGTAGCGCGTTGTTTTGTTTCGCTTACGGCCATATATGTGTACATGTTAATGAACGGTTCTTACATCGGCGCATGTCCTCTGACGTAACGTTAAGAGCTAGTGACAATGGATGATGACGTTTAACAGTGTAGTAGTGGTGTCCCATTTCTTAGGGGGAAATTTTTAACCCTTCCCCTTTCCACTTTATTTCAAGGGGCAAGGGGAAGGGGTGAGGGGTAGGCAAAGGGGTAGAAAATAGAATTGGGATTGGGCCTTAATGTAGTTTCACTTTACAATACTATTAAATGTCCAGTTTTTAGTTAAATTTTCAGTTAAATAAAGATTTTTCTCCTTATTTATTTATATATATATACTGTAGTTATTTTGCAGGGGTTTTTTTTTTTTCATTTCCTTTTGTTGTTTTTACATTCTATGTCTTTCCATGTGTGTTACCATGATGGTGTTTTGTTGAGGTAAACCACAGTAATTTTTCGTCATTCGGTATATTACCATAATTTCAGTTTTTTTTTTTTACAGCAAATTTAAAGGGATAGTTCATCCAAAAATGAAAATGATCCTGTCTTTTACTCACCCTTGAAGCATCCTAGGTGTATGTGACTTTCCTCTTTCAGACGAATCCACCGGAGTAACAATAAAAATCGTCCAGACCCCTCTGAGCACGTTGTTACGTGATTAGTGATGAGCGCGGAGAGACAACAAAACAAAACGCCAGTCATGAATAAGAAGCACAAACTGAGGATTTGTAAAGAAAAATGTAGGAGGCTGGTTTTCCTTTGCTGAAGGAAGCAAGTGTTGTTTCCTTTGAAACGACTTTTCCCGGGACTGCTTCTGGTTTCCACAGACAGCAGACGTGAGAGAAAAGTGCTAATCAAGATTTGCATGGATTCGCTACAGGAGGACTTTATTCACCACCCCGGAGACCTGTGAGGGACGTTTTATTATGAATACGTGCATTTTGTTTCACGTCTCGCAAAGGGTAACGGCTATAACCCATTTAAACCCAATCAAAGGCTTGGAGGGGTCTGGACAATGTTTATTATAACTCCGATGGGATTCATCTGAAAGAGGAAAGTCACATACACCTAGGATGCATCAAAGGTGAGTCAAAGACAGGATCATTTTCATTTTTAGGTAAACTATCCCTTTAAGTTCAATCTATAAAATGTAAAATATTGCTCTCATTTTTTTAGGGTAAGGTTCAGACAGACATAGCTGCTAGATTTTTTTCTTCAGTGTTGCTCTGTAGTTTCTGAGTGGTTGTTATCCTGTTGCTGAGGTGATTTGTGTGGTTGCTAGAGCATTGCTGTGCAGTTGGTAGTGTGGGAAATTGCTCTCTGGCCAAATACAAAAGAGTCTGTAAAAATATTCTGGTGCCAAGATATGGTCCATTTATGTCTATAGCTGCAAAACAAGTTAAAAACGCTTTGTCTGGTTTAGCAAACAGCACTGAATAAAGCAGAGTAAAAATATGGGGGGCTGTACCTAAATCATTTTTTGTGTCTTTTAAAAAAAGTGTTAGTAATAAGCACACCTGCATTCCGGTGAGGGCAGACTGAGCCAGTTTGGTGTTTTTGGACTCCAGTGCCAACTGAAGAGGGAATAAACACTTCTCTCTGCACAAAAATAGCACACCAGAACATGAAAGATCCAACTCATGAGGACTTTGCATTGAAGCACTTTCTTATGTCACTCTTACTCCCTCTGAGAGCTTTACTCAGAGAGCTTCTGGATAAAAGCACCTGCTATATGAATAAATAGAAACGAACCTAAGATGATAATCCATCTCCAAGTTAAAAGTGATGGAAATACTCTACATTTCACTACTTTAATGCACTAATGCACTGTGTAAACAAAAAGGTTAAGATCTACGCAAAACATTATAAATGTGCCTGATATTCATGGATTATGTGTGTGTGGATCACCAAGATGTTCAAGAAATACAAAAACACTTTAAGATACAAACATTACATTCAGAACCAAAACACTTGCCTGAGTTTAGATGGTGGTATTTTAAATGAACCATTCTGAGCCTGAAGCGTCTCTGTACAAAAGCACAGAAAATGAGGAAAGAAGACGGAGTAGTGTTTAGAAATTAGAAAAAAATATATCTAAACTGTAACAAAAATGTAAAAAGTAAAAACTTAAACATGAATAAACACACTTTGTCCCCATCATTCAATAATAAATGCAGAAATCCCAACAACCTCACAATAGAGAACTGTCATCCGAGCTACCTATTGATCCTGTAAAATGAGCCCGAGTGACCCAGCACAGCATCAGTGTTGACCCCCTCATTTGACTGTGAGATGTGCAATGCAGAAACACTGAGGGGTCAACTGAGGTCTTCATCATCTTCAACTGCCCAACCACTAAAAGCCTATTAGTTTGAAGACAAGCCTACAACACTTTAAATATTTGTATTAACTATATTTATATCTTGTATTAATGATTATAATCAATAATGTAAAAAAAAAAAAGCATTTTAATCAAATATTCTACAAATACTAGTACTAACAATACAGCTGCTTTTGCTTTTATTTTATACCTCACTGTATCATCTAAAAAGAAAACAAATTATGTGAAATAATAACTAATCAATTAAATAAACATGAAGCATCTATTAATTAACCTTTAAAACAGAAGCTTCCTGATGGAAAGTCATTTAAAAGCACTGTGCCATTACCATGCATTAATCATGGTCATACTGAATAATAACTATATCCATCAACAGATATTCTTGATAATATTCCAAGGTGTTGTGTTATCACGGTACATGTCCAAAACATACTATTAACACGGTCATGGGGATTTTTTAAATGCATTAAAGGTTTACAGCCAAACATTTGAAAGCTATAATATTTCTTCAAACACATGCACAAGTCCTCATGGCAATTGACTCACGGGCAACAGAAAAACAATTGTATTTTCGTGTTTTCTACTCTTCACGCTGTTCTAGAAACAGCTTATGGGAAACACATATCTACTGTAACAGCTGTTATATTAGGATTCTGCTCTAAATAAACATCCGTGAAACCCGTGTGTGCTCTGACAGTACATTAATGCTGTTGTTGTCAAACATTAGCACGTCGTTTAAATATGTTGGAGTCACTTTTCTCGGTTTTTTATCCGCGTTTGCTTTATTCCTAGCAGACTGTACACGGACAGGTGCATCGTCTTACCGCGCGCGACACCGCAGGAGTCCCGGATCGCTTTGTGTTTACTGCCCGACGCCTCCTTCTGAAGCTTTCGGAGAATCTCCTCCATCGTGCTGAAGAGGACTGAGAAATGTTATGTTACTACGAGAGGTAGAAACGGTGCATTCAGGCCTCCTGCCTTAGGATCAGCATCCTACAGTAAAGATGATTCACTTTAACAACATTGATACGTCACACCGTACGTCAGTTATTATTATAAGCGGGGAGGCCGTTGGTATCTAGTGACATTGCAAATAATATAAAGGTTTCGAGAAAATTAAAGTGGACATTAGGCTTTTAACTGCTTTCTAGTGCAAGCGCCTGATTTGTAAGGTGGGTCCGCAGCCCTGGACTTAAGCGACTTCCCGTCCGCGAATTAAATAAATTACGAAAACTACTATGACGAAGGATTGCTAATTAATATTCATAAGCCACGCCTTCGTTGTTGGAGGGATATAGCACTGCGTCACCATTACCTAATTAATATGCCATGACTTTCACCTTCTCTATTGGAAGGATGCCAAGCAATTTTGCCAAATCTGATACATGTTTATGATGTAGATTTTCGGCATAGTACAAGTGAAACACTTTATTAAATGATTATTATATGATAAATTGGGCTTAAATTAAAATTACTCAAACATAAACCATTTATGTTTGTAATTAATTATTAATTTATGTATTAAATTCATATTTACACATATATTTCAACATTTATTTAATTTTGGGTAATTTGGTCGTCTATACGTTCAGTCTTTACTTTCCTTTTATCTTATTTTATCTGCTATGTACTTTTATTTTATTTTATTTTATTTTATTTATAATATAATAATAACATAACAATAATAAATCATATAAAAACGCCAACAGATAGATGTATGAACCATGCTGTTATTCCCGTTCAGACGAATCTTTAACGTAAGAATTAGAAAACGCGTGTCAATTTGACTGTAAAACAAAACTTTTTAAATATTTTTTTTTCCTGTTTACATTAAAATAATTAGATTCTGATGAAATAAGGAGCATTTGAGTTTGAGAAAAAATAAAATTCAAAGTGATAACTAATTTTGAGACAGATTTTGACAACTAATGGCGAGACAGATGGGCAGACTTTTATTTTTAAACCCCAGACCGGATGTTGTTTTGTCGCAGGAGCAGCTCAAGTGTCTCGCTAGCACTGCTGTCACACACTCATCGTGATGGCTGCCGTGTGGCGAGCTCGTAAATTTGCCCGCTGTGTCGTCCGCTTCTCTGATCGTGATCTGTAAAATACTCGCTGAAAGCACGACTTTACGCGACATTAAAAGAGCGCGCAAAATAAGCTGTTATGGTCAGTAAAAGCTGTGTTTCTAAGATTAGCGAAGCTGCTAATCAGGTGCTAACGTTAGCATGTTAGCAGTCATGACGTGTATTAGTCCTGTCACACACCCCCGAGTGTTTTTTGTCTTGTTTTTGTTTCTTACTGAATAACCGTCAGAAATAATTCCTTAATCATGAATCGTGTAATAATACTTTAGCGCAAATGCAAAATGTTCTCGCGTGATGGTATATGTAGTAAACAGTTGTGCATGCGTGTTGCTTACAAAGTTTGCAGTTCTGCAAGTTACGCAACAACTGGACCTGAATAAGAGTTTAACTTTGTTCATCATTTGTGTTCTGAAAGTTTAGCGCGGTGATATTGTTGCTTTGGGCCTGGTCGCGTATCGAGGTCTCTGATTGGTCGCTCTTCTTTTCCACACCAAACATGGACGTGGTTATAGTTTTTAATAGGGCTTTGTGAGATCTGCGTCACGTATTTTTAAACTGCCTCTATGAATTTTCACCTACTTGATATACAAATATGTCATTTGAATTGACTGAATTTGTGTTATTTGTAGGCTGAAAGCAATCAAAACACTGATCATGGCACTGTTGAAGAAGGGAAAGATGAAAAAACAGAGGATTCTAATATGCAAGTTAGTGAACCTGGTCTCCCTTTTTTCATTGAGAAATGAAAAGAAGTTGTAACCCCTTTTTAATGCAATTAATTTTACTTCACACAATTCGTTAGGACATACTATTCCAAAGCGGGGTAGCATGTTTTGGCATTTTTAATGAAATATAATTAACTATTACCTTTTCAGATGATCACACAAATCTCTTAGTGTCTCACTCTGTTATGAAAGGAATTCAGTTGACTCTCATTGGCTGAAATCAAGTCTCACCTAACTATCATTAAATCAATGAATTCCTAACTGTTTTCTTGTAGCACCTTTCTGTAGTTATTGTGCATAAATTAACTTTTGCATATTATTTCTAAGATTTTTTTTTTTTCTGCCATTGAAAGACTTTCTCAAATGGCCAGTGTCATGTCAAGTCACCTTTATTTATTTAGCGCTTTATACAATACATATGGTAACAAAGCAACTGTGTTAAATCTGAAAATAATGTCACCGTATCTTCTTACTGTTGAACCCATTTAACTGAGAGGCTCAGTTTAATTTTGTCTGGTGGATGGCACAAGATGTTTAATTCCAGTAATCAAGAATAGGAACAGAATGTGTAAATAGAGTTTTGAAGCTGATTTTTGATGTTTCAGTTGGAGCTCAGTGCTTTTCGAGCAAAGTGGATGTCTGAGCTTCAGCCCAGCTCAGGTGGTAAGAAAAGCATCCTTAAAACGGCTGACCTGAAGAGGAGACAGGAAATCGCTAAAGAGGAAAAGGTGCGAGCTTGTGCATATTCATAGTGAGTGCCGCAGCACACATTAGATGCTCTATGAGAACAGATCATATCATGACCAAAATAATTCTGTGCTGTGTAAAGCTATATCCTTCACTCGACCCGCCTCATCACTGATTGGAAATGTGTGCTTGCAGGCCCGAGAGCTGTTCCTGAAGGCTGTCGAGGAAGAACAAAACGGAGCAGTTTATGAAGGTTTTTATGTATTGACACTTAGACTTATAACAACTTTTTTTATTCAGTAAACAATGGACATATTTAAAAATGTTTGTCATGCATTAAGCTGAAAGCTTGTTAACATTTTTGGTTTTTTTTATTATCGTTTTATGACATGATGTTTTTGTATACTTCTATTTATTTAAATCAAATTAATATTATATAACATTAAAAAAAATTTTATATGGTTGTTTTTAAATGATACACAGTATGCAACTGAGAGAAACTGAAATGTTTCCATTTCCCAGTGAATAGTCGCGGCTGCTGACATGGCTGCAGGTATACATTTTCCCATTTTGATTTTGCAGCCATCAAGTACTATAAGAGTGCAATGCATCTGGTACCGGACATTGAGTTTAAGATCAACTACAGCAGAACTCCTGACCCGGACCGTGGTGGGAACTAGTAAGTGCTTGGATGCAGAATGAACTGTCAGTGAAAACTTGATTTTGTTTTTGATGTTTACAAGCCTTGTAAAATAAATGAACATTCTATAATAGTAATAACAATAGAAGTTGAGTGGTATAATACTACATAAAAATATTTAATAATTTAAAACACTTTTATAGTTACAATATTTAGAATTGTTTGATATGTGACTATAACATTTGTGGTGTATATATACATATATGTGTGTGTGTACTATTTGCATAAGTAAACTTTAAAGCTTTTCTGATTTTAATGACCATTTTCAAGCTTATTTGTAATTGTTTTGAACAAATCTGATTTTTGAAGTTCCTCATACCTGTATTACATGAAATATAGCTAGTATTACATTACATTCAACAGTACTTCACAATTTAAATAAGCAATCTAATAAATACTCACACACACATATATATATATACACAAAACCAGTCAAAAGTTTGAAAAAGGTAAGATTTGTACAATTCTTTAAAGATGTTTCTTATGTTCATCAAGGCTGCATTTATTTGCTTAAAAATACAGGAAGTCATATTGTGAAATATTTTTACTATTAAAATAATGGGTTTCTATTTGAATATACATTAAGTACCATAGCAACCGCATAGCAACACCCTAGCAACTACCCTGGATACCCTAGCAACCGCATAGCAACATCTTTGCAACCACCCTGGTTACCCTAGCAACCGGACAGCAACATCTTAGCAACCACCCTGGATACCATAGCAACCGCATAGCAACACCCTAGCAACCACCCTGGATACCCTAGCAACCGCATAGCAACACCTTAGCAACCACCCTAGGTACCTTGGCAACCACTAGGGCTGTTGCGATAACCGCAATATTGTAATACCGCGCTATTGACAAGCCAACCGCAGAGGAAGGAAAGCAAAGAAACGCAGAAACCGCGGCAACTGCAGGGACAGGGTTGATTTTTTTTTTTTCTTCTTCATGAGAATGTGGCCTTATTGTTTTGCAATTCATCACCTGTATTGAATGTTAAATAAATTAATAATGATACCAGAGTGTTACAAGTGTCAGTTTCACTTTTGGGGTTTGGTTGATTTTGAATACTGAAACAATGGCAGGCGCTCTCGTCCCAAAACCTAATGTCACGATGCCAGTTTGGGAACATTTCGGCTTTCAACCCAATGAAAAGGGTGAGCCGGCAAATTTAGATGAACCGATTTGGTCAAAAAGGTCCCTGTGACACACGGCAATACATCTAATTTGTCATCCAGCCATTGAAGCGCAGCTGCCTCTTCCAGCATCAGGTCGCGGAGCAACATCAAAAAGAACAGCTGAGGCCGGTACTATGTAGAATTTTTCAAATTGGAAAAAATAATTTCTTATTGTTTGTTTATTGTTAGCCTACTTTAGAATTATTTTATTTCGTTTTTTAAATGGGAAAAGGCACGTTCTTATTGCTGTAACAATATATGCTACATAACTAGAGCTTTGTAAAATCAAGATTTTTATTTATGTATTTATTTTTAAAAGGCGGTAATACCGCACACCGCGCTATTGAGCCACCCATAGAAGCCGCAAGGGAAATTTCTTGACCACGACAGCCCTAGCAACCACCCAGGATATCCTAGCAACCGCATAGCAACACCCTAGGAACCACCCTGGATACCCTTTCGACCCATGGCAACACCTTAGCAACCCCCTGAGTAGCTTTGCAACCGCCCTAGCAACCATCTTGAGTAGCTTAGCAACTGCATAAAAACACCCTAGCAACCACCCTGGATGACCTTCATAGTCACACACTAGCAATTGCATAGCAACTCCATAGCAACCGAGGGCAGAGTTTTGCCACAGCAAAGACCACTTACATTTTCTTCAGGAAAAGTAGTATCTAGTTATTATTATATTTATTAGTATTATTTATTTATTCAAGAATACTAAAAAAAAATCACAGGATCCAAAAAAATAAAAAAGCAGCACAAAAGTTTCCAGCACTGATTATAAATCATCATATTAGAATGATTTCTGAAGGATCGTGACACTGTAGACTGGAGTCATGGTGCTGAAATTCAGCTTTGCATCACAGGAATAAATTAGATTGGAATGTGTGTTAAAAATAGTTATTTTACACAATAATACACAAAAATATTTCACAATATAACGTATCTTTTTTTCAGCTTTTTTTCTTTCTTGTGATTGGTAGAAATTTGTTCAATAATAAGCAAAAAATCTTAATGACCCTGAAAACACTTTACAAGTTCTGATCTCTTTTGGTTTGCCGTTTAAGGTTTGATTGCATGATGATATACATTTTTGATCGTCCCTCTCGTTAGCTTGGAGGACATTGAGAATAATCGGGAGATAGACGATCTACTGACGTACTTCCAACAGCAGCTGACGCTGGGGGATGGCACCATGAAGCTGTGCGAGCATGAGGCCGACACGACTCAGGTGCACGTCTCAGGTAATTCTCACGCTGGAGATAGTCTGTGTGGACTTCTACACTTTACCCGTTGCCCTAAAAGTCCCTTTTTCACGTCCACAGCTTTGCCCTTCGAGGTGCTCATATATATCTTCCGCTGGGTGGTGTCATGTGACCTGGACCTCCGAGCCTTAGAGCAGCTTTCCCTGGTTTGCAGGGGTTTCTATATCTGTGCGAGGTGGGCTCACACACTCACCAAACATCAGAGTAAACCCACTAGCATTACAGCTCAAGAACAGCGCACAGATTTTCTCCATTAAACATGTATTTGTGGGTATCTTGCTTCAGGGACCCTGAGATTTGGCGCTCTGCCTGTTTGAGGGTGTGGGGGCGGAGCTGCACCAAAATGCTGCCATTTTCATCCTGGAGAGAGATGTTTTTGGAAAGGCCACGTGTACGCTTTGATGGTAAACGCATGCCTTTGTCTGTCTTCTTTTCGTGGGCGGCATGTACAGTAGCTATTTATTTAAAGTCTGGTTTGTGCAGGTGTTTACATCAGTAAAACATCATACATCCGTCAGGGGGAGGAGTCTCTCGATGGCTTCTACAGGGCTTGGCACCAGGTGGAGTACTACAGGTGAGCTTTGGGCATTAAAGGTGCTATAGAATGCATTGAGAGAATATTCTCGGATATGTACATAGAAGGTATGTAGCTTATGTAAGAGGGAAAAATGCCCAGAAAGGGTTTTACAGGTCCATTTATAACCGTAGAATTTGACCCTAGAATGAAACAGTCTGTTTTTGCCTTATTTAGAAGGTTCATGAATATTAATGAGGAGGTCTGCTCTGATTGGCTGTTTCTTAGCGTTGCTCATTTCAGTAGCACAAAC
>JAUMHG010000055.1:2934498-2961869 GCA_032359395.1 Enteromius anoplus | reverse complement strand
TTAAGGGTGTTTAAAGAAGAATTTGATACATATTTGGAAACATTAAGAGAAATGAAAAGTCCTTCAGCAATATACCTGTACTCCTCACTAAAGGATTTTGATTTCATATTGTGAATAACATTTCCCCTACTTTTTTATTTTTATTTTATTTATTATTTTATTTTATTTATTTTTATTTCTTGTTGGTGTGTAATCTCAGTACTTTTGTATATATCACAAGTTATAAATGCCTTTCTGTAAATTGTTTAAAAGCATTTAAATAAAATAAAAAAAAAATAAAAAAGTTTACAGGACTGCGTTTCCTGGAATCTGCTAAAGCGGTGGACTTCTACATTCTGATTGGTTGCCGCCGAACCACGTCATAGATCATTACCATAAAGTTGACTTTATTTCAACTCTCCTTGACGCTCTCGCCGTCCAAGACGCGCACGGTTATAGTTTTCTTCTCAGCTTGAGCATTTACACAAGGACTGACTCTCATGAGAAAGTTTACATGTACCTTGCAGAATCTGCCAAATTTAATTATTTTAACAATTAAGAAGGATCGTACAAAATGCACGTTACTGTTACTGATTATATGGTTGGTTTACAGAATGAGACCTGTTGTTATTTTTTGGACACGTTTTATCTTATGTTAATAGAGTAATATAAGTCATACCTATTTCAGTTTTTTGTTACTGTTTTGGTGAATTTAAAAGAAGAACGAAATATTACTGCTTGGAAAACGACTAAACTTGATTCAGTGGGCAGGGATTGTTGGTGTGACTCGAGTATGCCGGGAGATTTTGTACATTTCCAAACTCTTTTCTTTTCTTGTCTTCCCTACAGATCGACTGGTGAGACAGTCATCACAGCGTTTGATGTAGACAAAATGTACACGCCTCTGTTTTTTGCACGAGTGAAGAGCTACACAGCCTTTTCAGAGCGTCCACTGTAGTACAAGCCAAGCGATGCATGCGGTCACACGACCCTTGACCCCTCAAGGTTGACACCTCACTGCCACCTCTATCTGCTCTCCCTACTGCTTCCAGCCCCAGGCTCTTTCTTACGAATGTACAAGAATGGTGTGACATTTTTAGATTGCAATAGTCTCAAAGCATTATGTTTTACTTCACGGTAGTGGAAGATCCGTCTCGCTCATATTGTAAAAATAAAGAGACAATATATATATATAAGATTGTCTGTAAGAAGTCTCAAGTCGACTGTGATGAATGTTCACTTTGTTTTTGTGGATTTCAGTCAGGGAATATACCTACTGACAACTGGAACACCCAAATAAATGAGCTCTGTTGTGTTTTGCCATCTTTACTTTGTGTGTGTAAATTGTGTTGCATAATACCCGATGTTCATTTGAAATCAGAGGAAGTAATATTGGTCGTTGCAGTTTCATCAGATAGGGAAGGGTGTTGTAGATGGATTTCATTACTTCATTTCAGTTTAAGTTTAGTTTGTTTTCTCGGCTGGACAGTTTGAACGTCTTTGAACCAAGCGAGCACCCTTCAGAAATCGGGTCTGTAATCTGATAAAGAGGACCGATATAATCCAACTATAACATGCTCAGAGATTTGGGGACTGAAGGGGAATTGGATCTGTGAGAGAATACAAAGCGATGATAATATTCTCTTTCAGATCCACTAAAGAAGTGTCCGTTTGGCTTAGCTCTTATTTTATTTCAAGTTTCAAAACATGCAGAAACTCGATAGAGTAGAATTCAGTTAATGCCAATAAGAAAAACAACCTTTTAACAAATAAAACCTCAATATACAATACAAGTAAAGAAACACTGACACATGATTTATTTCCAAATAAAAATCACTTTATTGGTGTTGTGTCTGATGTTACAGCCTACTTCTTGTGTTTATACTTCCAGAATTAATTCTGTGACACTACTGTGCTATTAGCAGATGATATCTAGTACATTACATGGGCAAGTCTAGATTTCTGCACTGAAAGCATGAATTAACAGCATCGTATCCTTCACCAGGGAGGTACTACGGTAATGTAAGATAGTAATTATCCTGCAAACACGATTTGGTTATGTTATATGAGGAACTGGAACAGTTTGGAGTTACAGTAGTAGTATTGTTTTCCTGTAGTCCTTTGCTTAATGGTTTGAATTACACTTTAACAGCAGGCTAGATTAAGTTAACAGTTTGTTCAAACACAAGGACAAAATGAATGTGGCTTGACAAGACCTGGAATGCTGGCACAAAGAATGAGTATCTTGGAGCGGTTGAAACGTCTCGGAAAGGAAAGTGTTAGTTATAAATGCGCTTGGTCATTACATTGTGAGTCCGTGTTCATTGTTTTGTTAAAAGTGGAAGTGATGTGCTGGATTCGTTGTGACGCTAGTAAATAAAACAGAAGCTTTTGCTTCTTTTTTTTGCAGACAAGTCTAGCCATGTGAGCCGAACAGAACTGATGAGATAACAAACTGACATCTGCAGGCTGGAGATACTGTGTGCCGAGGACAACCTGTACCAACAGTTTCATAAACAACAAACAATATACTGTTTTTCCCCATTTTACAATTTATCAATGCGCACGGCTGGATGAATCCTAAACCCTGGGTCATGCCTGGCTTATATTTCACCAACAAATCAAAACATTACAAATAATCGTATTGCTTGTGTTTGTAATAATTATGTTTTGCAACTATTGAACTTTCACCACGTGGAAAAGAACCTAATTCTCATTGTCACAATAATAAAAAAAAAACAATTTTATCACTTAAACTGTAAAGTATTTACACATCATGGTATTGTAGTACAGTAAAGTTTTCATGTACTGTAAGAAAAAACCCCCAAAACGATTGGTAATACAAAAAAAAAAAAAAAGATCTACGTTGGGGTGAAATATAACCTGGACATGTTTTCATGAGATTCAGCCACAGCGCTACAACAAATGATGCCAAATCCATGTTAACAGTCTATTTTCTTTTGTAAACAAACGCTTATCCCCGGTTTCACAGACCAGCAGGCCTAAGCTAGTTCTAAATTCGTATCTGTCTCTAGAGCTGAAACTATCTTGCCCTGACAAATCTTAAAATATTACTGTACTTCTTCTAAGGCTTTTTTGAAAAAGTTGTTTCAATATCTTAATTTAACCATTATCTCTGAAGGTATTGTTATGACTTGCTACACGCTACTGACTGTAAGAAGATCTGCCAGTGCTATCCTACGGTGTTTAATTCAGCTCACAAGTGAGACATTCTTCTGCATACTTGTCAAATTCTTCCAATACATTCTTCGTTATGTCTACAAGCAAGCTTGGTGTGCAACAGTGCAAATAGATACAGTATTAAATGAAAAAAAAAAACAACACAAACTCAAGTACACTGACTAAAGCGCTCTTTTCTTAATTTTAGGATTTAATATGAACACATGAGGTTGCAATGTGTAAATGTCAGGAGTCTCTTAAAGATGAAAGGGCTGTAGCGTGGTAAGTGGATAGACATACATGCTGCGCTCATATCAATAATGGACCAAGTGTCGTCAATCTGTGCGCGCTTTCCTGTATTTAACCTTCTCGTTGGATGTCAGCCCATTAGTGTGACCGTTTATCGATCCGTTGGAGTAATCGCTCTTCCGAGGTCCCGCATGTCTCTTATAGGTCTGTGGAGCAAAGAACGGGAACATTTTGAGCAGATGATCAAGCCATACTGAGGTGCAATAACATTCTTGATGCTCATTTACTTTTATGTAGAAGTTGGTGAAGAGAGCGATGAGAGTGATCATGTAAGTGATCTGGAAATACAGCCAGCCCATAGGGAAACCGCATGGCCAAAACACAGCACAAGATGTCTGGAACATGGTCAGGACGAACTGGACCTGCGAGAGGAAACAGCCATTAGGGATCCGCCATTGACCGCTCTTGAATACGATTGATTCTCCAGTTAGGTTAACACAAGTGTGCTTGTGGTCAATTGACCATTGGTCTTTAGCCATCCAAACCAATTAGTAGAGCTTTTATTTTTGATGTGAAACAAAGTCTCAGATTTAAATTCTGTCCATTGCATTGCAGTATTCAAACAATAATGTGTGTGATAGATTGCTGTAGCATCTGAGCACTGGGAAGTGTGCGTGAACTGATCGTTACTTCTGCTTTAAAACCAGACCGAGCACCAAAGAAACATCCGAAGGCAAGTTAAAAGACAGAAATGGCTTCATCAAATGGGTGTTTGTGTAACAGCTTGTAAACGATGTCACATTTAACTCGTTTCAAAAATTAAATAAACTTATTTGGTGACTAATTGTTCGTCTGCTAGACTGACCCCTAAACCATGTAACATGTACATTCAAATTTTCGACTGTTCTTCTGCGTTGAATTCATCTGTAGAAATCACCATTTATGGCCAGGTTTCACGGACAGGCCTGAGCCTAAGCCAGGATTAAACCATAGTACAGTTTAGGACATTTAAGTCATTTTAGAAACTGTGCTGATCTTGAGGCAAAACGAAGGCACTGATATATTTTCAGATCAGCTTGTGTGAGTTTCGTTCAGTTAAAACCGTCTAGTTAAGGGATAGGCTTAAGTCTTGTCTGTGACAGCACGGGTACATGTTTAAACAACAAAAAGTGGAGTACTTATAAGCCGTTTATTATCATTTCCAATAGGCTATTATAGTAATGTAGTACCAACTGACTCTCATGTATATTTAGAAGCATTGAGAAACTTTGGCATGTGCTGTACCATCGTACATATTCAAAATAATCGCTAACTGAATCGAATTGCAATCTTGTGAATGGCAATTGAGTCATGAACTGAAAGTCAAAACCCAGCCAAGAAGATTGGAGTGAAAGCGTGTACTTGCCAGCTGCCCTTGAGTGATGTACTTTTTCCACCACAGATACGGTCTCATGGCAGGGACAGCAGAGAGGCCGTAATAAGAGTACATCAGCACATGAATGAAGCTGTTAAACGAGGCGCCAAAGTAGGCTGAGGAAAAGAGCAGTGATATCAGCATTAGTCAATCAACATTATTCATATATTTTACAATGTACAATCACACGTTTATTAGATATTATTATGAATATTTTTATGTATGGCCAGTATTATGCACCTCAATCAATAATCGGTTGCCACATCCATTCTAAGAAGTAAATGGACGTGTTAATGCCAGAGATGGACTGAACAGACTCCTTTAACGGTTATTTAAAGACCACCTGGATAAGCATTTTTACCCTGTTCTGTTTGCTTAGTTTTTATGCATCTGAATAATTCAGCATGTAAAGTGCACCATAAGCTCCTTCAGTGGTTTTTAAATAAGGAAGCAGGTCAGTTTGTGTCTGTGAGGAACTTACAGTGGCCACACGGCACCCAGTTCATGACGAACCACCAGATGTTGAGCATGGTGAAGTGATGGTAGACGTGCAGGAAGGTGATCTGGTGGTTGTTCTTCCTCAGAATGAAGAAGAAAGTGTCCATAAACTCAATGAGTTTGGAGAAGTAATACCACCAAAGTACGTTGATCATCTGAGGAGAGATTAAAAGAGAAGGGCCTCTTACTATAGACTACACAGCAATTTCTATTTGAAAAAGAAGTGAACTTTTTCAAGTCTTAAGCCGGTTTCACACTGCACGCGTCAGCAGGGCGTAAGCAGAGCCTTGTTTCCGGCGCCCATGTTAACAGATGAGAGCGTTCACACCGCACGCCACCGTACAAAAAAAATGAAATGCACAAAAACGCATCGTTTACACGAGTTTTTGCCCAAACTTTAAAGATCTGCTAAATGAATAAAACTAAAGGCACTTGTTAGCTTTTTCAATTCTATTATTCAATCCAGTCACACTTTATTGCTGGAATTCTTTTTGAAAGGTGTCCAGGGTCTCAAAGGGGCTTACATCAACTCACATCCATGATGACAAAAAAAAATATCGCCGTTAATCTATTTACAAAGTTGTGTTGGAGTCTATACTACAAGCAATGGTGACTTTCACCTTTAGCGCGGATGTATAGCCGAAATACACTGTAGCCTTATCCTAGCAAACAATACAGTGACGAAAGCAACAGAACTATTCAGGAAAAGCTATGTCTGAATTTTCCAGCACGCGTATGTAAAACTCTCAGTGTTTGTCGTGTTACCCTGTTGTCGGCCTCTCCTCCACTGTGGGTGTTCTGGCAGAAGAAGTTGTATCCGCCTTGATACACGGACATGACCAGCTGCAGAGTCAGAAACACAACATTACTCATCATCCAGCACAACAATATACATTATTAGTGGTATTGTCACCAGGGCTCAGTCGGTCAGTAGATTTGCCTAGGTGATATTTTCACATTTTCAGCATTTATAAATGTCAGGGGGGGGGGGGCACATTACTTAAAAAATAATGCTACAGCAAAAATAAACAATTTACAGTAACACACAAAAAAAGATTTACTTTTAATTCACAGTAACAGACAAAATAAATGTTTTTATTAAAAATAATGCAATTACTGAAACAAGGGAAAAAGGTTCTATTGCAGTACTATGATGCAGTTTACGGTTCAGAACATTACTACTTCACTGCTGACTCACGCAGAAAAGTGGACAAAAGTGCTTCATTCTTCACGTTTATTCTTTCCTACAGACTCGCATGATCTCGTTCTCACCTCTCTCTAAACACTGTGCAGAGAACATCTCCCATCAGCCTCTAAATCTGTCATTGTTCATTGTCTTATTTTGAATAAAGCCCTTGTTCAAGTGTTTTAACACATGCAGAATGAAAGCTGCACATCTGTTCCCTTGGTGAATCCTCAAATACTGTTTAAATTAACACCTGACCTCGTGTTGCAGGTGAAGGGGACATCTCCACTGAAATACCTTCTTTAAAAGGACATTCAGGAGGGCACACGGTGCTGTTCGACTGTCTCAATATAGCCGTAATTGCTTTGGCCTGATGGAGCTTCTCGGGGTCAGAGGGTTGATTTTGTCACAGAGCAGCATGCTCCACTGCCTCTCTCTGAGGTCCTGAAGTGCAGTCCCAGCATGCACTCTCTAACTCACAGACTGCTCCAGCAGCATCCCACAACCCTACAAACAGCAGGACTGGGGGTTTAACCCCCAGTTTCACAGACAAGGCTTAAGCTAGTCCCAGACTACACTGCATGTTTGAGCTGTCTCAGATGAAAATATCTTGCTCTGACGTATCTTAAAACACATCATTGTTCTGCGTTAAGATGCACACCCGTACTATTTTTTGTAAATGTTGCTTAAATATCTTAACTAATACCTAGTCCTGGCTTAAGCTAAGCCCCGGGCCTAAGTGTCATGAACTACATATTTAAGCATCTGTTGATGTTAATTTATTAACATGTACTATAAGCACACGTTCATTCATTATTAACTTTCAGAAAATACACTTACGTCAACGTATCCTTGAAATGTTAACATGTGAAATATTGATGAATTGAACCTGATTCAAAACTAAATCATTAGGGATCATTACCTAGAACTGGAGAAACATTAATCTCACTACATAACGAGGACAATAACTTTAAAGACACAGTTCAAAATTCCATCCATTTGCTGCCAAATGACTTTCATATCAAGCAAGAACGTTTTGGCTTCACATGACCATATGTGCTTATTTGTAAACTACACAAAGCAAAAGAAAGTTTCTTTTACGATGACTTTGTGATCTTTTGGAGCATCTTCTTGTCTCAGTTTGGAGTTTGGCCTGTGTATTTATTTGCATTTTAAACATCAACAAAGGTCAGATACGTTTGGACTCTGACCTGAAGTTGAGCAAACGATGACAGAAGTTTCCTTTTTGGGATGAACTATCCCTTTAAGAGAGAAGAGATGGACATTGGTGGCCCCAAGGTTTCTTTCTTTAATGAGACTGCCATAAAACAGCTTTGAGGCAAGGGATAGCTGTGATTAAAAATCATTTGTAGCTAACATATCTGCCAGCATTAATAATATTGGGAAGCCGGACAATGTGTGCATCCTGCGATGCAGATACTGTGGAGAGCCCAAATTAGGCAAGAAAGGACTCTGAACTTTAAAGTGCACATGGCCTGTGACTCAGCAGCTGGTTTGTCCTGCTCCGTTTCCAAAAAGCCAAACCATCAGTTTCAAAGTGCATGTCATTTCAATACCAATTTCAAAGGTCCCAGTCCCATGTCAATTTCTAGATCAAACGTCGCCTTCCCCGGGCTCCTGGAGAGCTATACTTCCTGCAGACTCCTGCACACTTCCTGCCTGCCATTATCAAGAAACCCTGAAGACCCTGAGGGCGGCTCCTAGAACCCCGCTCTAGATTGTGTTACAATGGAAAATCAATGGAATTTGTAAACACTCCAAAACAGAAAGATGAGCAACACATTTGAGAAAGCTGCATAAACAGGAAAATCCATTTTACAGCTTTTTTTTTTATCTAAAAATGAATAAAAAAATCACTTCACGGTCCCAAACGAACTATGGCCTATGAATCCGGGCCTTTTCATTTTAAACAATTTCATACATAAAGTTAAATAAATGAAAAGCAAGTAATGCTTCGGGAACGAGAGAAAACTAAATAAGAACGAGTGCTTGATTTTGACTCAGAAGTAACACTATATTGTTGTTATAAAAGCACTCTTTTATGACCTTTAGATTTAAATGGTGACACGTAAACATGGATGGTCAGGGTTTTTTGGGGACTTCAATTCTGAGTATGTTCACGCAGTTGATCGCCTTTCTCAGTTTATTGAAATAATGTATCAAACTGGATTCCTAATGATATGACCTCTTCAAATAAATGCAGATCTCCTTTATGACGAGCCTACCTCGTAGAACATGTAGAGAGACAGAAGCGTCAGGCCCAGGTTATACGGCACCAGCAGGGCTCTGCAGGAGTATGGCTGTCTGTTCTTCATGTATTTTGGTCCCATCCAAACAATCAGCAGGTACATGACGGTGAAGGTGAGAGTGGGGATGTAGTTGTCCAGTAGAAGCCATCCTCTAACCCGAGGATCTGCAATCGATAGAGCACAACCATCCTCACGCATACACTAACGCTACAGTATATTAATAAATAGTCAGTTGTTCCTCCGCAATTAAAAATGGTTTTGAATGTGCCTCGTTCCAATCAGAAATTCAAGTCAGATTTTTTTCTATAACGCTGCTTTGTCTTTAATTTATGCTGCCCAATCTAATTAGAAAATGCATTAATATTATTTTTCAATGAGCCTTGAAACCATGTTTCCAAGATACTAGGTTGATATAAAGAGCACTTTAAGGGTCAAATAATCATTGGTTTTGTTAAAGTTTGTCAGACTGAGAGATTGCGTGGCTGCATGACACATCATGTGATAGATTCAAATCATCAATAACGCAGTAATAATATTGTTTTAGCTTTGGAAATAAAGTGAGAATGTGTTCCTTTTGTTAAATCTGCAAAGTTTGTTTATAAGTTTGCCATATAGGAACACAACAAAGGGAAAAGTTTAGCTAAGACTGCAAAAAAGACAATTAAAGACAAAAAAAATAATAGTATAGGTCTTACCCCTGGGACCCATCCAAGAGTCAATATAAGTGTTAACTCTGAGATTAAAGGCCTCCATCTTCAACCTTCCAGAGAAATCATATGACGATTATTTCAGCTGTTTACACAAGAGTCAGAGCTAATATACATTCGGCCTGTCTGTGAATGTCCTACGACATAATGAAACTGATTCAAAAGGGTAATAGAAGTTAACCTTATGAATCCTTATTGATTACAGAAATAGCTGCCTACAGCGAGGACTACCATCCTTAACAGGTTCAATTCTCTCGATTGCCTTTTTGTAGTGTTTTATAATGCAGGAAACCTTCCTTTTTTTCTGTTAGCCGGACGAAAGATGGGAATTCATAAATGTTAGAGAACATTAGATTATTTTGAGACATTGTTTCTCCTTACACCCAAGCCGTCTGAGGAGGTGTTATTAAAGCAGCCTGTCAAATGTCACTGCGGAGCTACGAATGATAGAAGAGCTATATATGTATATATATATATATATATATATATATATATATAGCCTAATATCCAATAAAAAGGCTTCATTTTACTTAGCTTTTGGGGTGAAATGTGACATGCTCTTGACAGGTTTTCATCTAAATATCATACAGTATGAAAACTGTAGTCTACGTCTCATGATAACCAATATTGGCAAAGCGAAATGACATTAGCATGAATTTTGCATTATGTGTAAAAGTGCGCGACTGGAGATGTAATAATAGCCTGCACTGAGAAAACAACATACAAAAGCTCACAAACGTACACAAGCATCACAAGTAATAAAAACTTGAAACTTGAAGTAAAACGACTGCTGAATATAAAATGAAATCAAAATACAGATTTATTATACGTCTGTCACTGATTTGCACGTGAGTCGTTAGGATCGCGTTGCCTTTAACAACAGATGAAAATCGTCTTGAAATGTGTTGTTGCAGTTCAAGGAAACGTTTTGCGAAGACTTCCTCGTCAGAAAAAAATAATGGACGGCTTCGCGTGACATAATCATAAAATCTAACGCTTCTAATCTCTCATAAAGTCATATGATGCTAGACAAGCCGCATTAGAGAGGTCACAGACAGTGCAGTTTCCGATCACATTTCTGGATGTTTGGATCTTTTTAGACTATCTAGAAACATCTTACCTTTAACGTTAGTCTTCGGACAGTTGTTTGCTTCCGCGGTCAGTCCTGTGAGGATGGTGTCGTCAGTGTGAAATAGTGGAAAAAGCTCGAGAACTAATGAGCGTCATGTGTAGTCCACCTTAAGCTGATGCGTATAACGGGCCGTGTTCTTTATACTGCCGCTCCGGGGCAAAGTCTGCGAGGCTAGCACCCTGCACTTTTACTGCCACGCAGATTTAAAAACCCAGACGCGTTCAGTTCTGAAAGCAGAAGTAACGGTATGCCTTTAGACCGTTTAGAAGGGGCTAAAACAGATGGAGAAGCGGTTTTCAAACAAACTTTTCAAAGTGATTTATTCAAACGTTGAGATGTCGTTATGGCAACGCTTCAAACGGGTTTAGAACGTCAACGTATCAAAGCTTCAAACGACTTTAGAACGCCGTCAACGTATGTTTTGACGTTATAAAGCGCGCGTTCCGGCACTCTGTTTTGACACTCACTTCGCGAGGCGTGAATGTTTCAGGAACTAATGTCACCCCATTCAGCTGAAGTTGGAACCGACCAATCACAGCGCTGCTATAATGTGGAGCCAAATCCGACCAATCACAGAGCTGCTATGATGTGGAACCAGACCGGTTCAATCACATGCAAACCGCGCAGCCAGGGGCCCATAGAGAGAGGGGACAATCACAGGAAATGTGTCACAAGTTCCACCAAACGGCCTCAACTAAGATTTTCTTGGTGGAAAGCAGTAAATAGCTCATATTTGTGTATATAGACATTGTAGTTTTCACGTTTTAGCAGTTTCGTGGCATTTGTCTGTTTAGAAGCGAATTAGGATGATTTCAGTTAGCATAAAAGAAGTCATAGAGCTGAAACAAATAAAATTGATCTCTGGTCCTTTTGGGCATAGTTCAGTGTGCTTTTTCTTTATGATGCAGCGTGATACAAAGTCCCATTAATTTGCATCACGCGCTAACCACTGCACGCCTTGGATTGACATTAAACACTTACATTTGCAAGTGTTATCCATTATTGAAAACTGACAATCTACCACAGTCAATACACACAACTGACACTCCCTGGATTCATTAGATGAGATGACGGAGAACATTATGAAGAGCCCTTACGGCACCTCTTCCATAAAACCTTTGTTCCGGCCTTGAGCTTGAGAATGCAAAGCATTAAATTTACACCAATAACTGCATTAGATATGCTTTGATGACAACCTGCAAAAATTTCTGAATTTAATTTTACCTCTATTTTGACTGAAATTATTATAGATTTTAATTTTTATTAATGGCTTAAGCATGTTAAAAGTCACATTTTTTACAAGTTTTTAATGAAAATGAGGTCAAATTAATAAGTGTAATAATAGTAATTTCCCCAAGAACATTCAGTCCTCTGGCCAGTAAAACAAAACAAACAAAAGCATTCAGTCTGGCACGCCGGGGGCATGTGCTTGTGTGACAGCTTTCATTGCCTGATGCCGATTAAATGATTTAATGAAATTAGTTTTAAAGTACAAACATTCCACACAAACAACACGGACAGCAGACTGTTTCCACAAGGCTGCAATGAACGCTAAAGATCTTACAGTGGTCGGCGAAAGGCATGTTTGTTTCACTCAATAAGCTGCTGAATATATACAGGAATCACTTTATTTGAACCACATGCAGATGCTGAAGCTAACAAACCATAGCTAAATCTAATTCATCTTTCCATTATTTCAATAAAAAAACAGAAGATCTGCACCCTCTAGTGGTGGAGCAGCTACACAGAGCATAACAAACCTAAGAAAGGGATTTATGGTATAAATTTAGCGGCCCTACAAAACAATAAAATGATGAAGTATAATTTGTTAGTGAAAAATACAACACACTGCACACCACTACGGTCTTCCTTTCAATTCCTGCATCGTTTCAGTCAGTGCTGCATACAGGCTCGCATCAAGACCGGTGCCTTTGTCTTAATCGTTACAATATTAAACGCCAAAAGAATAAGAATCTGCAAAGCAAGTCAACGGTTTCATCCATTAAAAAAAAAGGAAAGTACACTTGTTAAATCCTGATGAAGTACAGTATTTACAGTTCAACAATGAAAATATTCCTAAATGTACAATTTAGTGTCTGCTACATTTACATATTCTCTCACAAACTCAGACCGGCGTGAAATATGTACACATCAGAGAGTACAATGGATCCGTTTAAACTATTAAAATAATTTGTGAACCATAAAAATCTGCTATTTACAAATTCAACAAACCTTTGGCTGACCTCAGCAGTCAACACATGCCATTTTAAATATTTTCTTAAAACGTTACATTTCTGGATTGCCGTGGTTTTCCGTTCTCATGCAAAAGGGGGAGATTGGCTTTTGTGTCGAGCCGGCTTTATTTTCCTCTGTTAACCGGGTCTCCGATCAGTTCTGGACACTTCTCCTCCCCTCTTGCGATTCTGTCGCACTTGTGCAGCAGGTCGTAGTTTATTTTGTCCGTAATGACGCTGTCCTGCTTGTACTGAGGATGTTTGGCAACAAACCCCCTCATCCACTTAGCCATCGTCATCAGCTCACCTGAAAAACAAACAGACATTACATGACAATGAATTGAATAAACAAACATGTATGTCAAGAACAGAAACGGCGCTAAACCCCTTACATACCAGAAGCACGCTTCTTAATGAGTTTAAGGTAGTTGAGAATAGTGCAGCGCGTGTCCACATCCACCTCCATGTTCTCAAGGTAGCTGTTCAACATCGGTATCAAGCCGTGAAATACCCCTTCCTAAAAATGGAACGACAAAATGAACACTTACACCATTTCTCAGTAGATATGAGTTTATTGTTGAAGCGGAGAAACACACCTTTCCATTGATGATGGTGTCAATACTCATCAGTGTGAACTCTTCTCCATCATTAGCTTCACTCTCTACTCCATTCTGAGCCGTGGAGGGTTGCACTGGGCTGCAGCCTTAAATTAATAATCATAAAATTATCTTTTCATGCAGCGTTAGAAAAAAGGCCACAATATTTCAGTTGTGCCTTTATACGAATGTAACTTGAATGTCTACAAACCTTTAAAGACATCCTTCCGAAAATAAAACATGCCTTCCTTCACTGCATTTCGCTTCTGGGCTACCTTCATATTTTCATCAACCTAAAACAAAACGTTACATGCAGTGCTTTAATGAACAGAGATACAAATGTCATGAACGCAAATGTATACTATAGCTTCAAGAATGTCCAGTTTTTTGTCACTTAATATTTTCCAGTTTTAAGCTGCGTAACCAAGAGTTAAAACATGTCAAACACATAAAGAGCAACCAACCTTTGACAGCGGAATGAGGAAATCTAATTTATAGGATAAGATCACACGGGTGAGGAGAACGATGAACACCACATACGCCGAGTTTTCAAAATCTGTCAGCTGAACCTGTTAAGAAGGAAAAAACACAAGACACGAGAAGCATGACCAAAATAAAAAAATCAGTCAAAAGGTCAGTTTCAATTCATGAAATGTATATTTACACATCAGCTGAAAGCTAAATTAGCCGTCTATTGATGTATCTGAGATGCAACTAATCAAGTAGTTCTCCAGGGTTACATATGAAAATCAGATCAAACCAGTCCAGATGCATTTCATGTCATAATTATGTTATATAGTGCGTGTTGTGTTGAATAAACTGTAGGTGACGAGTACTGACGTTAGCTTTGCTAAGCACACAGCCAGTCAAGCCGTGTCTGCTTGCATCACTTGGCACACAGACAGCGGGCGGACTTCTGTTTGTTTAATACCTCCATTGGTCGGAACTCGACTCTCCATCCGATGTCAGAGTTAGGAGGGGGGGGCTTGAACCTCATTGTCTGCCAGTTGGTTGACTGAATGTTCTGCAACACGCATTTTAAACCAAAGTGAGTGAAAACCAGCCTCACGTTGACTGTCGTTTCGGACCAATTTTCTATTTCAGATGTTAACTTCACCTCAAAGTGGTCTGATTCGTTCTCATCGTCCAAATGAATCTTCTCCTGGAAGAGCGACAGTGGGTCTCGGATAAAGAGATGCGCAATGTGCTGCGCCAGCAGTTTGTCAATGCCTGCAACAGAGCAATGCAGTGTGCTTGAAAACACTTGAATGATTCTCACACCCCAACTGCATCGGACACAAGCGCAGTGTCGCATCAAAAGCTAACAGAAGCCACAGTCAGCAGTGGCCTCGCGGCATATTTTGACAAGAGGACAAAGGTCCCTGTGACGGGGTGTCAATGCATGTTTCTTTACCTGCATCTAGGAGCTGTTTGTTGATATCTTCATCTATGGTCAGCTCAATGTCATTGTATTTGTCGCCACAGCAGGAGAGGTAACTGTCGATCGAATCATACCGTGATTTATGGATCTGGAATTTGTTGTTTTTCAGTGGCTGCAGAGACAAACACCACAACATAATCCATTTTTAACCATGTCTACTAAAGAGCAATTAGAAACGCACAAGGACATGAGCAGCATGACCCGCTCAACTTCTACAGCAGGGGTGGCGAAGAGCTTTGCTTCAACCCTACATAACACACCTGAACAAGCTAATCGAGGTCTGAACGGTTACTGGGAAGCTACAGACAGGAGAGGTTTAATTGGGGTAGACGCTGAACTCTGCAGTTCTACAAAACATCTGATGATTGATCAGCTAGGCTGACATGTTGGTCTATTCTGAGGGTACTGGTCTTGGCTATGAACTCTTTACATCAGAAGTAGTCAGACCTACTGACAGCCTTGTTAATTACACACAGAGTTTACAGATTCAAACATTTGTACCGTACTTAATTTCCTTATTTACAAATAGTGAGTGCAAATTGACTGAGATGAGTTTTTTTTTACATATTTAATAACATTATTAGACATTATATGTGAACTGCGCTGGCAAAATGAGTCACAATGTGAAAAATGTAAATATATATATATATTATAATCAGTCATTATGTCCACACTGGATGCAACAAATGCCTCGTCCATGTATTTTTTTCTACTCCGGAAGTGGGCATTACAGAATATTATCCAGCCTGTCATTTAAAATTACTTCTATAATTATTAAATATAGAACTTGGGTCAAAAAACACTGCACTATTTTGTTCCATAATTCACTCCTTACATTGCGCAAATAACCCAACCTAGGTACATTTTTCTTTAGGTTTGGTCTCCTTAAGATAATTTATTTACTTACGTACAGGGTCTATGACTTGTTTTTTGTTTGTATGCAGGTTATATCATAACACTTCAGACAGTGGAGAAACAGGCCAGACCCAAGCAATGGCTCCAGAACCAGCCAAAGCACTATTTATCCGTATCCGGCTCTCACCTCCATGCCCCGCTCCTCTCGGGTTCGGTCATCCACAGATGCAGAGATCACACCCCAGCGGCAGTCAATGTCTGATACGTAGCCCCGATAGAACGGCGAGGCAGCGCTGAGAGCCATCTGTACAAACACAAACAGAGTGAGTTTCTGGAAACATCTGCAGGCCTCTTAAAAGGTTGTATGACCACTAACCACACAGGAATGGGTGGGTTATATATTACTTCAGCTGTGGTAAAACTGGTCAATTTTAAACTAAAGGTCGAAGTTAGACTTTAAAAGACCTCAAGAAGTTTGAGATCTCAAAATGTATTTTTAATCTTTTTCTTGAATGCGGCAGAGTACTACCCATCTCTCTTTTACAAGAAATGACATCACGGATAAACGTTTGCTGCGCCCGTGGCAACCTTTTTCACACATTTGTACACAACTGATCTAACAGTATAAACCTACAGGGATTCATTGTCATTCGTTCTCTGAAGCAACCTTAACTGCATGCTCTGTTTTGAGCTCTTACCACTATAGGACAGAAAGTGGCCAGTTGGTCGTAAAGGTAGCGCGCCTCACTGATGCTGCAGGCCTGGAAGGTCACCTGCAATGGCAGCGGTGGACAACACTGGTTTAATGCCACACGACTTCACTTCCGGTAATGATCCTAAATTCAAAGCAACAATAATCAGGTTTCTGGGAGGAAAAGACGTTTCACCTGCAGGCAACAGTTTCCCATGCCAAAGCCCATGGCGTCCATGTAGATGTGATCAGGCAGGGCTCCCCGGGCAGCTTCTCCATCATCCTCCGGGAACGCCTCCACGAAAGGAGACGGCGTGTTTTTATCTTTAAAGACTGTGAAGTACATGCAGGACAAAAGAGAAGCAATTAAGAAACAGTTGGCTCAAGTCAGCTCATATAGGGCTCCACAATGAATCATATTTTAATCGTGATCATGATATCCGCTCATCTTGATACAGTAAGAATAATGCTCTGTAACCAGGGCTGCCACTATTTTTATTTCGATGAATCTAATGACTAATTCATCAATTAATTGTTAGACAGTAGTGTGGAGCGCATTTCTGTTATTATTGGTGAGAATAGGAAATCTAGAGCGTCGATACGCTGAAGAACTCTGTTTTCTTTCTGCAGTTAACTAATGTGAGATGGGTTGAGGGACTTGATGAGCTTTATGGGAACTATTTTGTTCTTTGATTTGGGTACCACTCAAGTTCCTTTTCCCTATAGTATTGTAAATTTTCGTTAACATTTCTACTAAACTTATTGCGTTTATTAGTTTCATTCCAGCAAATATGTCTCTGTAAACAGCGCAGTTTGTTTCCATGTTGTTGTGTCTTCGCCTCTGTGGAATACATTATTGATAATTGAGCTTAATCTGAGTCTTATGCACATTTCTCCGTCAGATTCAGTTTACCCAGCAGTAGTTAAAGTGTTACGATCTGAACCCTAGCAAAGTACAACATCACTGAAATCAAAGTTTAGTAGTAGGGTCAACATTTTCTAGTGCACTAATAATACAATTATAATGAAAAAATTTAACCGTATTTAAAATGGAGTATTTACTATAAATATTTACCAGAATTTATTTAGGAGTAAGTGGTAAATGTGCAGGCTCTGATTTTCTTTTTAAAAATGCATTAATTATTTTACTATAATTTATTATTATTACATAATTATAATTTTTTTTATTATTAAAAATAAATGTAAGAACAATAATTAATAATTCATTTTAAAATTACTATAATTAAACTATATAATACTATACATATATCTCTATCTCTCTATCTATCAGGTGATAATTAGTTCAAATAAAGTAAAAGCCGAAAATGAGAAGTCAAAAGAAAAAAAGAAGAGTAAAGAAGAAGAGTGAACTCAACTCTCTCTCACGAATGTGAGTTATAAGTTTAAAGAACAGAAATATTATTTTTACATAAACTGATCAATCTACTTTAGAAGAGATTTCTAAACCCTCTGAAGGCACATTTTATGTTTTATGACAAATAAATGATGAGCACAAGCTTTATCAAGCTTGGAGGAGCCAGGGAACATTTTTTTACACAGTGTTCATCCGACAGAAGAACGTCATGTATCCCTAGGATGACTTGGGTTAAAATACGCTGTACTGAACTATTACTTTAATATTGACCAAGCACTTCACTTCCTCTACGACAGAAATGCCAAAGCCACTGTAATTTAATGAATATGTGGACATCACATAGTTTGAGCTTGAATTGTGAAACCGCGCTGTTGTCTCTGTGTTTGCTTAGATGTGTAAATGATTAACCTCACTAATCTGATCAAGATGAACATTATAATAAACCCAAACCCATAACAACATGGAGTCTGAAGACGTTCCACAGATGTGAATGATAACAGTTTCTGTGGAAGTAATAAAAACGTAGCGTTTGTGAACTCACAATTATTTTTAACCGGGTTTTATATATCATGGAGCCTTCAAGTCGATGAATCGTGACATCCCTATCTGCAATATTGACCTCCTGGTTAATTATCCGGAAAACGTCTCATCTTACTTTGGTATTATCTTGCATTGATAAGCCTCCACAAACTTTAATGACTGTGGTTGCCAGATTTCCCACATTAAGAGCTTTACTTTTACCATAAACCAATATATTTTCTGTCAAATGGTTTCCCAAACCTGGGGGGGGGGAAATGGACCGCTGATGTAACTGCAAATGAAACACCACGTACTCATTGCATCCCATAATATAACAGGTTTACATTTAGAATCTTGTTGCAGTTGCAGTTGCTTGGAGCACATGATGCATTACTAAGCAGTCTATCCACTGGGTAGTGCTCATGTTTCTGGGTCATCATAATATAAACTAATTCACTCACATTAGGAGTAGATTAAATGAAACCACATACACTCGGTTCAACTCAACCGAAAGACTGACTCTCAACAAAAAACACTTACTTGGTACGTTTATCACCACCTTCTCGCCCCTCCGGTGGCGTATGTTTCTGGTCAGGGTGCTAGAATACATCAACAAACGAGATCTGTTAGTAAGGAATCTATACATTATCCAGCTCTAATAACCACGCATTATATGAACTTGAGTGGCCGTGTGAACGCTCACTGTCTGTTGAACTGGGCTCCCCATAATCCCATTGTACAGCCTCTGAGATCTAGCTTACGCAAACAACTTCACCCTGTTCTGTGTCACACGTCCCTTCAAACACTTTCAGCTGCAGCGTAAAACCACCGGACTCACGGCGGCCCATTCTGACGTGAAATCAGAGACAGTTCGGCTGGCTTCAGGAACTGAAACGAACGTGGACAGAGGCATAGGACACATGATCTCTCACCTGAATCTAGGGTGTGTGTTGATGGCCTCATCAGGGAAGAAGAGCGATTTGGACACCCCTTTTTCAACAGGAGTGGGTTTGTATTCTGGCTGAGTGAAGCCCGGGCAGCCTAACCTAAAACACACAAAACGCAAATAGTACAATTGAACCATGCACTGCAATTCACAACTGTGTGCATTTGAACACTACACTGCAACTCTACAAGTTATTGAACAGCATGGAGAGACAACTAAGCGCCTGCATCTTTACCAGGGTCAATAAAGTGTTTGAAGTAAAGGGTGAATGTTATCTACACACACCCAGGAGCAAGAAAATCTTTGGTGCCATGAGTAATTTTGGGGCGTATTATAGCCATTTATATATATATATATATATATACACATATATATATATATATATATATATAGGTGTGACGAGACTTCAAATAAAGTTTGTAGCCAGATTTACTGCGCTTTCCTTTCTTTTTGAGGCACTCGTTCAGTGAAGTCTGATGTTTAACAGAAACTTGCTCTCTTCCAGGATGAGGTACGCAGAAATATCTGCCGGTTTCTCTCATTTTCACAAATAAAGACGCCCTTAACAGACATGTGGCAATGCTTGCACAACTTCAGGCGGATGTGGATACTACCATTGGATTACAGTGAAGGACTGATGATATAACTACCTGGGGAATGATGTAACTGTGAGGAGAGTCTCGTTCTTATTAAGCACAGATGCAGCTTCTCTCCTCCGCTTTCCCATGTTGTCTTCCACCGTGTTAAACTCGGACATGGTTCCTCCGTACGGCTGCCCGGGGGTCCCTTCGATCATGTAGCTGCCGTACTCCGGCCTCCACAGAGTGGGATGGCTGCAAATGGCCAAGGTTGACAAAACTAGTAAGAAAACGGCATCAATGTTTCATCTAGGGCTGCAACTAACGATTATTTTAATGAATTTAATGATTATTTATTATTATTATTATTATTATTATTTTCAGATTAATCGAATCAGTTAAAAAAAAGCATTCATTTCCAACCCTTTATTCAAAAACAGAATTAAAATCTTTAGAAGGTAAAAAAAACAGTGGCTCCTTGAGCGGTTATAATAATCAAATAAAAACAGACTAACACAAAAAACATACACATGTATGCTTTACATCTGCCAAATACAGACTTTGTTTCTTAAATAAAGTGCCACCTGAGCTGCCAGAACAATACATCATTCATTTGTAAAAAAAAGAAAAATACAAATGTAACAGAATTAGTTTGAATGTCAGAACTTGTTCTCTACACTACACTGCAGACACACACACTCACAAACCCTCTCTCTCTCTCCCAAGTTCAAGCTTTTTTTTTTTTTCAAGTTTTAAGCATCACTTAATTTTTCTTGTCTGGTAAGATTTTTGGACTGGAAATGAGATAAAATTACTAAGTAATAAAAGTTTTTTTTGCAGTGTACTTTTACATGACAACAGATGGAAAAATGAATGGTCCATAAAAGGCGAGTGAATAAAAACGTGTCTACAGTCTTGCAATGCAAAGTGCCAAGTAACCACACCACCCCTGCTTTACTACTGTTATTAACCAGCTAACGCTGACTGGTCATGCTGGATAACGAGTAAACACCAGCACCAGGGACGTTACATCACATCGTTGCCAACTCTTTCAGTGATCGATTTCTATCGATTCAATCGATTCGTTGTTGCAGCCCTAGTTTTGTCTCTTCATCCAAAAGGACTTACAAATGCAAGTTTGTTTAATAATTGATGAGAAACTGAGAACAGTGTAGCCAATGAACACTTGAGTGAATAAAAATTAAAACAAAGAAACCTTTTTTTTTTTTTTTTTTAAGTATGCATTATATTATGCTCTGGCTCTAGAGTCTTAAACGTGTGCCTGGAGCACATAAGCAGTCTTAAGTAGCATGGGTATATTATAGCCATAGTCAACAAAACATTGTATGGGGAGTTTGCTTTTCTGCTAAAAATCAATAGGATATTAAGTAAAGATCATGTTCCTTACCGTAAATATCCAAACTTCATTTTTGATTAGTGCTGATGCAATAGTTTTAACAGGTGGCATCTCATATCGTCCACGTGGGGGGTTAAAAGTCCTGTGTTGGGACGGTGTTGTGCAGCAGAGAGGCTCTCTCATTTCCCATCTCCCCTGAGCTATACAATACAGCTATACAATAGCACTTGGCCTCAGATCAGCTTGTGTAAACAAAAAAAAAGGGCCATTCGAACTTATGCGAGCTTATGCGGTCCAAATCAACCGCTTCAATTGACCCTTATGAAAATACAAGAACTAGCCTGCAGGTACAAAAGGGAAGATGGGTCTTGTTGACTGATTAGACCCATGCATAAAAGAGGGATTGGCTGAGGTTAAAGTGTGCAACATTAATCAATGGATGCAATAAAGGCCAGAAGTTCTTTTTTATTATTATTATTATTATTCAGTTTTTTTTTTAAACACCATTGCAGCTAAACCTGCTATTTTCAGTGACTCTGAATATGCATATTCTCACGGATAAATCACACCTGGTTTTAATCAACTTGAACGGTTACTCACTTGGGGTTGATGTTCTCACCCTTTTCCTGAAGGGTTTCCAAAACATCCTTCCCGTTCAGAACGAGGCGGACTTTTTCATTTTTGTCATCCATTTCCACCAACATGTACTCCACCTGCAAGAGGTTCCACACACTTTTAACAACACTGTTCATCACGTTACTAACAAAGCCACAAAATACTACCCACAGGTGAAAATGGTTTCTGTGAACACTGTTTCTTTCACTGAGGCATTATGCATATTATGTGTGAACGGATTTGAATTGCAAACGCACCAATGACAAAGCACTCCAACAATAATAACCTACTCATTATGAACGCAAAACATTTGTAGATCAACACCATTCCATTCTCTTGGCCGAGGAACAAAAGGCTCACCTAAACCAACAACATTCCAGCAGGTTTTATCATAAATCCATTGACATGTTCTAGCCCAACAGAGCTAATGAAATGAAAAGCAAACTCAAAAGGAGGTTTAGAAGTTGATCCTGTGCATTGCACGTTTTGTATAAAAACACTTTTAGGGGCCCTTATTTGAGATGTTTAGTTTAGTGCACAGTAAAAAACAATAAAAAAAAGGAGCAAATGCTCACTAAAATTTGACAAACCACCCACCCGTCCATGTAATTGTCATAAAATCTGTAAACTAAAAAAAAAACACTGGGCAGCTCTTTACATGCCTGGGCTGCATTACACACACTGTCTCTTAGTTTGGACACACCCTCACATTCCTCATTACTGTGATTTTCCACACTGAAAACAACACAAATGAGAGCGAAGACTAGTCAAAAAATCTAAATTTGAGCTTCATCTGTGCAGAGCCTCAAACAGGTTCACACTAGGGGCATTTGTAAACATCCCTGGAGGAGCTGTCTGAAGTTAACAGGTGAAGTTAGGTCAACGAAAGCATGGATACGCGTGGATTGTATTTGCCTTTAAAACAAAACAAGACTGTAAGCATTAGCCTTCGAGGATTTTAAGAATATTCATGCAGTCCGGTGTCAATGCACGAGGTAAAACAGAGCAGCTGCACCTGCTCACAAGCAGCATCCGAACGCGGTCCATTGCATCATTACACGCTGCCTCTTAACACGACACCACGTGTTTCTCCATCACATGCCGTTATACCGTGCTTTTATGAAAAGGAGAAAGAGTCTCACCTCGTCTCCCCATTTCAGCACATCCTTCTGTCGGTCTTTAACTTTGTTGTAGATGTTGAGGAACTGCAGGATGCCGTGCTTTCTAACGTGGTCAGCATGTTTCTTGGTCTCTTCCCAGTTGAGCGGTGACCCTTGTGACAGTAAGCCCATAGCACAAACCTACGCTCAATCGCTTATTGTTATGGTCTCGGGCTTTTGCGTCTCCTCCACAGCGCGACGCGACCTCACTTCTATCGCAATAACGTTACTCAACGACAAATAAACGCTCGCGAGTGCACACGCTAGGCCTTGTTTGAGTCTTTTTAAACGCGGATGTTTTCGTTTTTCGCTTCCTCGCGGTTCCAAGTCAAGCAGGGGCCGCGGTCTGTCGCCACCTCGACTGTAACGGAGTAAAGTCGTGTCGAATTGCGGGCGGCTGATATTTGATCGCGGCGTGCGCGAGCTGTGTCAATCCCTTCCTCGCGCACAGACACTTTACGTGAACTGGGAACACGTGACTGTGTGGAGGCGGTGACGTCATGTAATGACTCAGCAGTCCTTGGTGACGGTGCTATGGAAGCCGATCGGTTTGAATGCGCTTTTGTAATCATGACAATGCAAAACGGAAGAGGAACAGGTTTTTATTAAACGACTTACTTTTTTTCTTTGCATACGGAGATCACATTTTAGCTAAATTTAACAAAACATTGTATGCGTTTGAAAATACTATTTAGTCATGTGTATTTTGGAGATGCTATTTTTATGCCGTAAACGGTTCTGTGATAGTTTTCATTTTAAATAACTTAACGTACTCAGGACTTCCTTTTTTTTAAGAATCATTAAATTATTTGTTCAGAACGTTCCCTAATTGTTATTTACAGTTTATTTCCATAATCAAGTAACCAGCCTTTAATTTAAAACGCTTTAAATACTACACAGGATGTTCCCTAATAATTATTTTTATGTACCACTTCATCATAGTTCATTTTAGACAATCTACCTGTACTAACAGTAACTTTGCAGCTAGCATGTCAACTAGCAGTCATTAGAGTAGGCTACTAGTAAGCTGTCTGCACAATCCTCTACCACTTTATTCTGACGGGTCCCCAACATACTGACTATGAGAAACCATGAGCAAATATGTGTAAATTTATTCTACATATTTTCGAGTTAGAAGATATGTAGGTACAAAGATACATATAGTTAGTAGAATGTCTAAAGTGGCCTGTCAAAATAAAGTGCTACCTGATTTAAATAACCATTAGATAACTTACACCAGGGCATTCCCTAATAATTAATATATATATATATATATATAACTCATTAAATAACTTCTAGCTATTTTCAGTTTTTATACTGAGGTTACTGCTATTAGGTCAGGAGTCACTTCTTTTATATTCACTCGTCTTTGTCATAATTGTTATGAATTTTGCATTGTCATGCTGTCTGTTAGCTGCCAATCCAACGCCCATTATGTTTACATAGTGAAAAATGAAAATGGTCATCCTTTACTCACCGTTGAGCTGTTCCAAACCTGAAGGAAACTCTTTTTTCTGCTGAACACATCAGAAAATATTGTGAAGATTATGGGTAACCAGTTGATGGATGAAGTACCCCTTGAGAAGCAGCAAAAATGAAAACCTATGGAAATCATTAAAAACCATCATCAGATTGGTTACCCATACTCTCTTTAAAATACATGAAACTTGTACTGTATACTGGTTTTGTAAAAGTAGAGGGGCAAGTAGATGATGACAGAATTTTATTTTTTGTGTGAACTATCCCTGAAGCCTTTTATAGTGCTTTCAGCAGCTATTTCTGTGCCACTAGCTCCACTACAACAACTCTCTACAGGTATGAATGAAGGAAATATGTCTCTCTCTCTCTCTCTAGTCATTGTTCAAAACAGATTCCAAGAAAAATGTCAACAGCCAGCAACTTTTTAAAGAAGCTTTAATAAATATGCAGAGCTTTATTATTTGACATGTATTACGGTATGTATATTGTGAAAACTATCCATTGATTTACCTTAAATAAGCATTAGCTATCTTATTAAAGTCATAAATGTGTCCAGTTTCACATGTATTTCCCAATCATACAGTGTTTTCTAACCAGAATATTAAAAATCATGAACCACAAGGAAACAAAGCCGATTTGATGATTTTCCTCTGGACGGTTCAGGCCAAACCTTTTTTTTTTCTTCTCACAATTACTTATTCTCTCAGTTTACAAAATATGCCACAACTGTAAATCCTTTTATATCCTATTCAGTGTTCTTTCCATCATCACCCACACCATCATTTTTGTATTTTATTAAATTTTTTCAAACAGGGGCACAATTAAAATACTGAAGGGTTGAGGATATATGCCCTTCTCTCTGCGGCCTAATGATTCCCTTCTGCCAGGAATCCGGGTTATAATTAACTTGCTTGATTTTCCAAGAACTAGCAGCAATTTGTGGGTGTATTACATGATCAAATAAACTGTCTAGTTGTGTGAACACCTGTTACTCATGGGTTGATGGTGAAATGTTAAGACCTGGCTTCCTCAAGCAATCTGCTCCATTGTGTACGATCCTAAATAAATATGTACTACATGCTCACATGTGTACAGTGCAAAACGAATGGCATCACTGTAAAATAATGCAGTAATAAGTATCTGCAGTCATTTTTTTAAAGGCTGTTTCTTTGTTTGTTGATCAAATATCTAATACATTTATCAGACGGATGAGGTTTTTGTTCCTGTCGCCTCTGGCTTGCTTAATCGGGGGTACCTAATTTCTAGTGATTATCGTCATTTTGATTGCAGAGGCCGTCTCTGCTTTTGATAAATATATAGTTTATTCTGGTCACTATACAGTACCATCCCTCTGTTCTCCTATTTGATAATGTTCAGTGTTTTGCTACAATCTGTGTTGTTAAAAAGCGCTTTATAAATAAATAAAGAGTGATATATTTGAACATATATGTTTGAAATGCTGCAATTCACTAATTTTGCACATTAAGGTACTCATCAAATCATAACTGGATAGTTGGCCCCACTTGAAAAATAATTTTCCAATGAAAATTATAACTCTTGATTTCAGAAATATGCGTTGTTTGTATGCATTTTCTATTTTCCATAAACCCTAAAAACAATAAATCTACCTCCAAGACAACTCTCTCTTAATTGTCCTGTTCCCACAACCTTCAAAATGCATCCATCTTTAGCTGTGATTTCAATTTTTTATTTAGTGGCTTATATAAAGAATTGTTCATTTATGCATTTTTGAACTTTTGAAAATGAACATCAAACATTTCTGAGATTTCCAAGAACTGACAATTAATCTAGGTATATGTGGCTTTGAACAAACAGTAAGATAAAAATTTGTAAAATTTTATTACATTAGCAACTCAAATACATTTCCTCGCTGCTTATATACTAACTGGCGCTGACGATACAGAGCTGGCCCTTGACTCTCGTGTTTTGCGTGTGGGGATGGTGACGACACAGCATGAGATACCAACCGTCGCCTCTGGCAATTCGTCATCCTCAGTCCATTCGTTAAGATCGGGGTTATACACCTGAATGCATTTTTTATATTTCTTCTCAATCTCATTCCAGCCACCCAGGAGGTAAAGCTTGTTATTTAGGGTGGCAGCACCAGCTGTGCTCACTCCTGTAAGCAAGGGGGCGACGTAGCTCCACTGGCCAGAGTGAGGGTTGTAACATTCAACTGGCAAGACGTCGACCCTCTCGCCACGACCGCCCAGTTGACTGCCGCCAAGAACGTAGGCACGATCTCCGACGCTCACTGAACAGTGCCATCCTCTCGGGGTGCTCAGGCTGTTCTTATCCTGCCAGCTATCAGTGGATGGGTCATAAGAACATACAGAGCGAGAGTAGGCATTGTTAATGTAACCGCCGCTAACCAAGATCTTGCCATCAATAACTGTGCTAGCATGGCAACATCTAGGGACTTCCATTGCCGCCTTCATTTGCCATTGGTTAGATGACGGAACATAGCACTCGACAGAGGCCTGGCAGCCGTCAGAATTGCGGCCCCCTACAGCAAACAGGAGACCGTTGAAGGTGTTGAGGCTGAAATGAGTGCGCTTTTGAATCATGTTTGCCAGGTGGATCCAAGTGTTGAATCGGGGGTCATATCTGGTGAGGGAAATACTCATGAGTGAAGCACCGCCTTTGAAAAAATACATGCCGATAGACACTTTAAAGGGATAGTTCACCCAAAAGACTTTATTTGATAGTTTATTTCACCTTTCTTGTTTGTAAAGGCTAAATACAAATAAAAAGTGAACCTTTTTTTTGTACTGTTTTTATATAAAAAAAAAATATATATATATATATTTTTTTTTAATAGGAGCCTGGAGGTATTATAGACTTTACAAATTTAGTTTGCAGACATCCATTGTGTGTGTCCTCTGCAGT
>JAUMHG010000055.1:2910217-2932962 GCA_032359395.1 Enteromius anoplus | reverse complement strand
AGTTTGCAGACATCCATTGTGTGTGTCCTCTGCAGTTTTTTTTCCTGAGGCTTTTTAATATTGTCCATATCGATATCAGAATTATATAGTATCGACCAAAATTAAGAAATATATTGTGATATCAATATTTGCCATTTTTGCCAGCCCTACGCTCCCAGACCCGGAAGGAAGTGAGGACATTATTAAAATAGTCCATGTGACAACAGTGGTTCAACTGCAATTTTATGCAAATATGGGAATACTCTCTGTGTGCAAAGAAAACAAAAATTACACTTTATTCTTCTCCAAATCATCCATTATCGGAAATATCTCTGCACGTAAACAATGTATGCCCGTGGTGTTGATGTAGAACGTGCATTTGCTGCGTTTATGAGCACAGATACTCTCATTAAGGGCAGAAGGCATGATCTGGAGGAGAAGAATTGTTGCAAAAAGTCATAATTGTTGGGGGGGGTTTGCACACAAAAAGGATACTCATACCTTTGTACATTTGCTGTTGAACCACCTGGACTAATTTAATTATGTCCTTTCTACTTTCTGGGTCTGGGAGTATTGCAGTTGTGAGGGGCGTAACATTACCGTTACACGGTATTCGGCCATTCACAACACACTTGATAACTGGCCAATCAGAGCAATAGGCAATTATTTTTAAAATAATGAGCTTTGTTAAAATCGATGTGTTGTAGAGAGGCAGATTAGAGAGGAGCAACAATAATGTACAGTATGGGGAAAATAATGTTTTGAACCTTAAATGAAAATTACAGCATATTTTACTCCTGGCCCTTCCAAGCTTGGTAATGCTTGTGGAGAGCGGCCATGATTTTGAAGCTCCATAATCGGATATATCCGCAAGAACTGGGCCGGAAAACTACTTCCGGCAACGTCCGTATGCACGTCCCTGAGAGCGTGTCTTGGCTGACCTCTGACTCACCGAATGACGTCAGAAGTCAGCCAAGAAGCCCGAACTCATTGCTCTCTGGGATGCGCACGCCGTTGCTGGAAGTCAGTTATTTAGGTTATAAATTTCGTTTTTCAATCAATTAATCAGTCAATAACTTTGATTTCTATAGCGCTTTAAACAATACAGATTACATTATCAAATAGGAGAATAGAGTGAAGGTACTGTATAATGACCAGATTAAACTATTTTTCTTTTTGGCGTGGACTATTCCTTTAAACCACGTCAACACTTTGCATCATACCAAATGCCCAAAATAAAGTTATTTTTAGCATTGTCATATGATTCCTTTAAAAGAACAAAGGTTTGGAACCGCATTGGGGTATTTTCAGTTATGGGGGAACTATCCCTTTAAGAGATCATAAAGAAAGGGCCGGATCTTACCTGATGAAATTGCTGACGGCATGCTTTGCTTGGTTCCTAGCATCATTCTGGTCTTCACCACCAGCCACGTAAAGGAAGCCGTCCAAAACAGCAACGCACTGATTGAAGCTCTTCGCAGGCATCTCCGTCAACTTGTTCCAGACGCTGTCATCATCCCTGTAGAGAATGTCCTTGCTGAGAGATTTTTCGGTTAGGGCAGGCCGGCCTCCCACGGTGATCAGCACTCGTTGACCTCCACGGACCTTGGTTCTTCTGGATTGCAGGATGTTCTGCTGGAATGGCAGCAGATGGTAATTCATGGCATCGACCAGCAGACGGTGGCACTCAGAATCTTGCATCATCCTGGGAACGATCTGCACGTGGCTCACAAGATCCTGGGGTAAGATGGTTCCAAAGCGGATGTTGGACAGCAGATCAGGAGCATACTTCAACCTCTTCTCATCGAAGTCTAACCACTTCATCGCAATCTGGAAAGCCGTGAGCTCAGAGGGCAACTGGAGCGAGTCGTCCGTGAGAAATTCACTGATCTGCTCATAGGTGAGCTTTAGGAACTGTTCCATTTCGGAGAACTCGATGAAGTTCTCCCGCATGAACTTCTGAGCGGCCTCTTTCGTCTCTTTCAGATTGTATGTGTCGGCGATGTTGACGACATACATGCAATTCTCCACGCTGATCTCGCGCATCAAGAAATCACTGCACATCTTCACCAGAGAATGGATCTGCAACAGCATGGCTGCTGATATCGTGCTACCGATGGTGTACAAGGACAAGGTCAGTTTTCCAGAATAGGCGTATGTGATGACTGTAGCCAGACCGACTGGGGACAGATCACTCAGCTCGATCTTCTTGAGGGCTGGATCCTTCCTGAGCATGTTTTTGATGTACTCACTGCAGGACGCCATCACGACTTTGTGAACGTCAAAGGATTTGGACTTGGTTGCTACAGCCAAATCACAGAGGAAGCTGTCTTGCCTCATGTGGCCAAGACCCTCCAAGAGATTGGGGGCATAGGCAGGGTCTGTAACCTCCGTTGAGATACAACTAAAGCCGTTTCCACCTTCCAGAAGAGTGTTTAACCCATTGATTTTGTTGGAGGGACTGTCCTCTACCATAATTGTCATCTCATTGATGTCAGCTTTGTTCTTCTTAGCGGTCTTGTTCTTTTTGGGTGCCATGACTGTAGTGATGGGTCACAGCCAAGACCTAAAAAAAAAAGACAAAATATGAACACATTATGAATCGAAGTGTACAGAAAAATCCGATCCAATCTGTTAGCATGCAGGAGGTTACAGCATAATTTAAGCAACTACATTTTGCCCAAATACATATCAGTTCATATCACTTCTGCATCTATTAGCAACCATAATCTTGTATAAAAAGGAAGTTAACAAATATTCAGGTGTAGCCTACTAAATGTATAGCTAGAGAATACGTTTCTGAAAAAGTCATATTCATTGCTATTATGACAATGTGTAGTTGCGTGCAGTCCTGCTCTCAAACAATGTACGAAACAATTAAATACAGCGTATCAGATGTTTCATCACAACACTCTGTGTATCATCTGTTCAGCTATTCAGCATAATATTTTCAGCAAAAGACTACACATTCTCAGATTTGAACTAGTCCTCTTCCGTTTGTAGTGTAGTGACAGAGTTTTTTATTTCAGGGCTTTTCTCATATTTCAAAACTATGTTGCTTAACCATTGGGGTCACTCTAACAAGAAGTCAAAAAACAAACTAACTAACAAACAACCATTCAAAAACAAAAAGTCATCTCAGAAGTTTAAAGCTCGATACTAATGCTCTTTAACATACCAAAATTAACTCTTAAGAGTTGTTATCGCAGCATATCACCTCGCCATTCCTCTCTTTGCATCTGTCACAAGTTATCACAACTACGGCCAAGAATAGAAAGGCAGTGTACCATTGCTCTAAGGTTCCTTTTATAGACTCTAAGTCATTTAAACCCATCTGTCCTTTCAGTACTATAACTTACAACTGCATTTGTGAGGAAAAGTTATTTTGTTCAGCCCATATAATACTACTCCAAGGGTCTTGAGTGTTGTATGAGTGTTGTATGTTCACACACACACACACACACACACACACACACATGTATGTATATGAAAAGAATAGTATAAGCATGTAGATACGAAAAGAGGCTACAATCAAAGCAAAAGAAACTTTGCCCACTAACAATAAATACATTAATCATATCTAAATATGTTTTCTTTCATGCTGTAAAACAAGCAGCATTATTTTGGTGCTTTAAAAACCAGACCCCAATACACTGACCTGGAGAACCTATACCAAGATTCCTATGATCAAACTGAAGAACCCCTTTGTGCCAAAATTGTAAGATGGTCTTTGTTAAACTTGGGTGCTGCAATCAACCTTTTTGTACTTTGAAAACTTTTTTGTATAAGGACAAGTGTAAAGCACTTACCGATGTCGAGACGAAGTAGGTGGAGGAGAGGGACAGACTTGCACCTCCAAGTTGGTGTGCAGGAGAGAGAGACGCTCGGTCAGAGGTCCGAGTAGAGTAGAGAGCCGCTTAACTCCTCCTCTCCTGCTCACGGAGAAGAAGGGATTGCGCAAACAGCGCAGCGCGGAGCGTTTGGTGCTCCGTTATTTCACAGAGAGCTCATAAAATGCTTTTGATGTGGTTTGATCCTGTCTGTCGGATCCAAAAAACAAATAAATAAATCAAAAGATAGCGCACAGATTGAATCGAACTGAATCAGGCGGCTGAATAAATGTTTCTTTTTTTATTTTATTTCACTATTTTTTTTTCTCGTTAAGAACATTAAAAAAATTGCAACTATATACTTGCACAAAATTTTTGTGCTGTGGAGGGGTCCCATGTACCCCATGTTAAACATCTGTAAATTAATTTTTGTATTAATAAGAAGGACTAATTATTAAAGTATTTTGAAGAACTGCAAGCAATGTAAAGTTTTCATGTTACTTTTTACGCTTGCTTATTCATTCATTCATTGATTCACTAATTCTCAGCTAACTTCATGATTCAATTGCGTGATAATAGTTCCAACTGGGTGGTCATGGCAGCTCTATGATTCTACTGAACCTCCAAGCATCTGACGAGCATCCGGTGTTTATGTTGGCCACGCACGCGCGCGCAGTACAATACGCGTTTACCCTTTTGTGCTGCAGATTTGATTAGAGTTGTAACTAACTGCATACATTCGGGAACCAGTGTCCAAAGTGTGATTTGCGTGCGTTTGTGGAGTGTTTGGGAGAAGTACTCCCCGCGGCGCGTCATTATTTGTCCAGTAGCTCGTGTGCAATGGTTCTGAGTGGACTCGAGCCAAAATACCTTATATCGTCTCCGCCCATATAAAGGTGACGAAAAAAATATGGCGAGACTTTAATAAGCGCAGGTAAGGCGGATGTGAGGCGCTGACATGGCCGCAGCTGATGTGAAAAAGGTTTTGCAATTAAAACATCAGCTGAAAGAATCATGTGAAGGACACACGGTAGGATGCTGCTGTCTGTCGCTGTGCATTTGACCACAAACAGGTTTTGTATAGTTTTACACAAAATAATGTAAAACAGACAAAGATAAGTTGCGAGGGCATGACAAGACAAGACAAGCATTAACATTAAACTTTTAAGTCAAACCTACAGCTTATAATAAGACTCTTTTTGTTTTTTGTTTTTTTTTAATTCTGTCTAATTTTAGCATGTTTTAAATCGGTTGAGATGAGGCCAACACAATTACAGCAGTTGCATTAAAACAATAGTCAACTAAATAACAAACTGAAAGGTTGGTCCGTGTAAATAGATTGATCTTATATGTCACCACCTTTTTCACGTTTGCTGTTTCTTGATTATTTATTTATTGGACAGTTTAACTTTTACATTTAACTAAAAAGCCACAAAATAAGATATAAGACCTGCCCTACTTAAACCTAAAGTTGTATTTTAATAAAAGGTATGGTATGCTAAATTAATGGTATGACCTTTTATTTATTTATAAGTGCATACACGCATGCTCTTGGCACAGGAAAAAACTGTGAAGAGGAAATGTAGTATGTCAGCAGCTGTTGACAGGGAGGTGGGAGTTGATGGGGGGCACTTTAGAGGGGGTCTTTCTTAAAATAACACCGCAGTTGTCTCTAATGTCTGTTTAGGTCGTGAAGGGACAATGTGGCAGGACTTATTTTGCCTAAATGTAGCATTCAATGTGTTGGTGACTTTTGTAGTGCTTTGTTTAAGTAGTCTTTTGTTTGACATGACTGCGCAGTACAGAAGCCCCTCGACCGCACATGCGCAGTACCATGTATTCTACCACCGGTGGGTGGTTGTTATTTCATTGCCCATTTATAGTACCTCAGCTGAGGTTTCCCTATACATAGAGCGTAACCGGAGCGCTCGCTCAGCAAATTCACATTTTTAAACAGCCATGTGGAAATGAGCGGGACACACTGATTTATAATTCTGCTCCGTATGTGATAACCGTGACATATGGGTATTTTCAGAAACTTTTGATTGTATTGATTAGTGTTTGAAATGCAATCTAAAGACATTTGTATTTGATTCATAAACATGTCTTTAACTTGGTCTGGACCATGGCGGAATGACCCTTCATTTCCCAGTTTACTATTCATGTGAAGAAGGTTCGCAAGATCTTAAACAAAACTTCAAACAAGAAATGTTCTTACCTAGTTTGTTGAGAGCTCTGCATCCACACTAACATTAATTAATGCTTGGACGATTGCTTCAATTGTTCTGACTATATAATTCAACAAAGTAGTCCTTTATTGTAGTGCCTGTTCAGCAACTTGTTAAAGTTTAAATTCTCATTAAGTGAATCCTTTTGGCTTTGATTATTTAATTTAACCTGTTTCAGCTGCTGAAAATCTTGAAGAAATTGGAAGTATTGGACATTACACTTGAAATTCTTGCTGTAAGAGCTTAAATTATTTTTGAAATATAATCTTCACTTATTTTTAGGCAAATGTTTTTTCAATATTCATTTTTTTTGTTTGTAGGAAACAGGAATTGGAAAAGTCGTCAACTCCTTTCGGAAGCATGATGAGGCAGGAAAAGTGGCAAAAATATTGGTTAATCGATGGAAAACACTTGTTCCAAAAGACTCTATGAGGTATCATCTGGTGCTGGTACAAATCTGTAATCGGGGGAAAAAAGTTGTCTTTATTTCCATTTGAGATTTTATGTTTTTTATGTGATGTACTGCGCTCCTGCTCTCCATTTTTTGTTCTGTTTTGCAGTTCGAGCGGGGGAAAGCCTGATGACTGCCTAACCCAAAATGAACAGCCTAATAAAGACGTTCAAGAAAGGAGTAAACATGAAAACAGCCAGCTTTCAGAGACTTCCAGTTCTAGAAAGAAGAATTCCAGTACTGAAAAGAAAATGTCACCGAGTGTTGACTTCAAATGCAAAATCAAGCCGAGTAAATCCAAAATCTGCTTGAATGGTGAAAAAAAGGATGAGGCAAAAAAAGCTTCAAGTGTAAATCGGGGCTCGTGGAGTCATGGCTCAGGACATGGCAAGGAAAAGACGAGCGGTGAGCACACCAAACATGAAAGCAAAAAGACATCTGGCACGACAAAAAAACAAGAATATGCGAGACATGAAAACACTCTGAAAAGACCTGAAGCAACGCAAAAGCAAAGAGTGAAGAGTGGGAGTGCGTGCAAGAAAGAAAAGATGGAGAAGGTCGTAGACAAAGCAGTAGCAGTGGAGGCTGACAAACAGGCTGAAGATGGCCGTGAAACACCCTCCATGTCCTTTGAGGCCTACCTGAGCTATGACCTTGAGCCTCCCAAACGCAAAAAACCCTTCAGTGTTGCTAAGAACCCGAAGAGACTTAAAACTGCCCACAGAGAGATCTCTGGCGTGTCTCTTGTGAAGACGAGCAAAGTAGTAACAGAAGACCCGATGCCAACGGTACGTAAAAATAACCTGTGCTGGTTTTCTCCAATCCTTTAAAAAATGGTACTGCCAGAACGAAAATGATGTTCAAAACACGAGAAAGGTTGACGCTCTCCCGTAGCTTTCAGATCGAGTCACACTGTATCAGTTTGCCAACCGTGGAGTAACCAGTGATGCTTATTTGAGATTTTGGAGCTTTCTATCCCAGTCACTTTCCATTTCTTTTATTTCCCAAATATTCACCTGTTGTAGTTGTTAACACACAAACTTTGTGGTTAATGTTAACCTTCTGTTTGATTGTGTGTAGTTTGTAACGAGCTCCATGAGTCTTACTGTACATTTCCGCTGCAGTCACCACAAATAACCTACTCCTAAATATAATGTAGAAGCTTTATTTAAAGTTCTATACGTTTTGTTTGTTTTTAGCTCCAGGTTCCTGAGCAGTCAGTGCTGGATTTGCTAAACATTCCTTTGCCAACCAGTTTTCCTGAATGCGGGGATGTTTCTCAGTATCAGTACTTCAGCGAAAAGAAAGGTGGGTCAAAGCTTCTCCTGGGTTTTTGTTTTTTTTAAATGTTCTCAAATGCCAAAAGCTTGACATTGCTACAATAGAAATTTCCCTGGCTATCCATTTATTTTTCTAGTGGATAGAAAGGCGATGGATGTCTGCGAAGAGGCCCCGGTCTACATTGGGCAAAGGCTGAAGAATAAGATGCAGGTGTACTCTGGTAGTAAGATGGCGTACCTGCCCACCATGATGACGCTGTACCAGCAATGCATCCGAACGCTGCAGAACAACATCGACTGTACGTGACTCCGTGTTCTGACCTTGCGCTCAGTATTAGAATGGCGTGAGGTCTGGTGAGCTGTGTTTTAAAGACTTTGGCCGTTTTGCAGCTCTCTATGAAATTGGAGGTGTGCCGTTCGAGATCTTGGAGCCAGTGCTAGAGCGCTGCACGCCTGAACAGCTGCTCAGGATCGAGGAGTGTAATCCAGTAAGAAGCTATCTGTTGTCTTTCAGAGTGAGAACGCTGGAAACCCATGCCGCTGGACATGGCTTTTATTATCAACATTTGGAATAAAAGTCATGAAATCTATTAAATAATGGCATAAATGTATGGGAAATAGTTGATCTTTTCTCAAAATTCCAGCTTTACACATTCTGGGGTTTTCTTTCCTTCATGTTTGTGAGCATCTTTCCCTGTTTTTATTAACAAATTTGTGCAAGCTTTTAAACATGCATGGAGCTCAAAAGGGGTATGAGAAATATATATATTTTTTCCAATATGCATTTTGCATTTCTGACACAGGTGTACATTGGGGTGACGGACCACCTGTGGGAGAGACACTGCCAGAAAGACTTCAGAAACGCTCGGCTGGAGGAGTACGAGTCCTGGAGAGAGATGTACCTCCGCATGTCCAAAGAGAGGGAGAGAAAACTAAAGCAAATCACAAAGAGCATCGTCTCTGCTCACTCCGGGAAGCCCAAAGGTAATTGGATTTGCACTGTGCTTCGTGGTTTCCCACTATTACTCCCTTGTTTCTTTCTTGCATATGTTATGGGAATTGTGTACCCAAAAATTAAGTTGTTCTTTCCAGAGGAAATATTTGGAGGAATGCAGCATTACCTCTCTTGCTGAGCAATGAAATTTAAAACAGCTGATAGAAAAACATCCCAATAACCCACACCACTCCAGTCCATCTGTTGAAGGGTTAGTTGACTCCAAAAATGATAATTCTGTCATGAATCACTCACCCTCATGTCGTTCCAATCCCTGAAAACCTTTGTTCATCTTTGGAATACAAATGAAGATATTTCTGATGAAATCAGAGAGCCATCTGACCCTCCATAGACAGCAATACAACTGAAAAGATCCCAGGTCCTGAAACGTACTAAACAGTCCCTCATTGGGTAAAACGGTCCATGTGTCATCAGTGGATCAACTTCAGTTTGCGGCGCTACGAGAACACCAAACAAAAATGACATTATATACACCATTCTTCTCCTGTGACTTATGTCTTCCACCATTTTAGAGAAAATGACTGCGTAAGCGTACGCTTTCCTCTAGGCAAAAACAGCTGTAGATTACACACATGTGATGCTTTCACCTGGATGTAAACAAGGCTGATGACGTCAAATTCGTTAAAGCTTGTGAATAGAGTTCATTGAGAGAGACTCTAAAATGGCAGAAATGTAAGTCACGGTAGAAGAGTAAGTGATGTTATTTCTGTTTTATTTGCGCAAAAAAGGATTCTCGTAGCATCCCAAAACGGAGGTTGATCCGCTGGTGTCACATGAACTGTTTCACAGATGTTTTTGCCACTTTTCTGGATCTGGGATCATTTCAGTTCAGTATAGCTGTCTAGGGAGGGTCAGATGACTCTCATTTCATCAGGAATATCTTCATTTGTGTTCCAAAGATGAACGAAGGTCTTATGGGTTTGGAACGAAACGAGGGTGAGTAATTAATGACTGAATTAGGGATGCAACGGTACAGTGAGCCCACGGTAACGGTTCGGTTTCGATACATCAATATACTGTACAGTACTGTATGTGAGCTCTAACATAGGGGGAGGTCATTTGCCCTTTCTATTTCAAGTTATCAAGGTACAGAGACGATATTAAATGTAAAATAGGTACAGATTAAGTCAAAACACCACATTTATTTTTAAAAAAGAACACTTATTTTTGCCCTCTTTCAAAAACGGACAATATAAAAAGTGCAGTATAAAGTGAATTCAGATAAATATTGACAGCAAGAAGAAAATACTTACGTTTTCTAAATACACCATCAGAACAAACAACAATAACCAAATGTATCACTAAGTGGTGGCGCTTGCTGCTGAAATGTTAACCCAAGCAGCCTGAACCGTGCGCGACTGAACAAATCACTCCCACGAGAGTCGACTCGTTCTTCCCGAGTCATATTAAAGATTCGTTCAAAATGAGCGAATCGTTCAAGAACGACCCATCACTAGTCTTGAGAGGTTCTGACCATCGCCTGATTGTCTATGCGCTTAATACACAGAAAATGCCCATTTTAATTCAAATGAAAGTTTAATGCCTAAAGTAGGCTAAGTACCGAAATATCGCGGTTCACGTGGGTGTACCGAACCGAAAACCGCTGCATCCCTAGACTGAATATTATTTTTTGGGTGAACTTACCCTTCAATGTCTTGTAAAGTGAAAAGATGCACATTTGTAAAAAATAAAAACAAACAAATCCATTATTAAAACCTTTTAACTTTTAACCAAAATAGGAGTCCATCATTTTGAAAATGTCTATTCCATTTAACCCTCTATTATGGATATTATGGGAACTACTATTTTAGCTGGAAGAAATGTTTTGAAGTTTAAAAACAATGTTAACTGATAGACTGGAGTGGAGCGGTGTGGATTATTATGTTAATGTTTTTATGAGCTGTTTCTATTCACTGCAAAAGATCCATTGGTGATGTAATCATAAACGTTATTTATTTATTTGTATTTTTTCAAACCCGTCCTGAGGAAGATACACATTTCATTTTGGGGCGAACTGTTTCTTTGATGTCCCAAAGCAGCTCTGACCACTCATCTCTTAATATGCATGGTATGAATGATATTAAAATAACTTCTGCTCTAAAAGAATGGCAAGTTGCTCAGTGCTGATTTGAGTTTCAGCTTCCTCCTACTGTATATTGTTAGCAGATGTTTAATTCTACCGTCTACGCTGGTACTTTAGATTGACATCGACTGACTGTTGGGAGATGATCTGTAAGCCTCATCTGTAAGTGTTTCTCCAAAGTGGGAACAGTTGTTTGTTGGTGATCTGAGCTTGAAGGCTCATGAATGCAGTTGGCTTCTGTGGTAATATGGCTCTAACCATCTGTCTGCTCAGACTATGAATAGATTTAGAGTGCCACTGTGACTTTGGGGCTAACGGCAGTAGATGGCTACAGCTGAATTTTAATACCTTCCAACTTTCGTTTTCATCTTCATTAAGGCTTTTTTTGGGCTCATTTAATTTGTTTAATCTTCTAAATGATTTTTTTTTTAGCTTAGAGGTGATCACAGCAGTTGTCTTGCAGTTGATCTTAGCACTTTGACCAAATTCTGCCTTGCTATCAAAAGATGCATAATGTATTTTTTATTTTTATGTTTAACCAAATTTTGTAAATGTAAAAATTAAAAGCTCCCTTATAAATTTTCGGTATTTTTGGAACGTTTCAATGAAGTGATAGGAGAATGAACTGTACTAATGTATTTTTTTTTTTTTTTACTTTTTTTTTTATTTAATATGTAATTTCTTGTCAATAAATAGAAAAAGTGCTCAGAAATCTTCCTCTTACTGTAAATAACTGTAATTAATTGACTGGCATTATGAAGAATTTCTTATTTAAAATTATTCGGTTACCCCAAATAATGTGTATTTAGCTCATTTTGGATGGAAATTTCAACATTTACAAGGGATCATCTATAATTTTTTTGCCATCCAAATCCAGAATGTGAGTGTTTTTTCTTTAACTTTGCTTTGAAAGGCTGTTGACGCCTAATTTTGCACTTACTGTTTTGTGCTATTGTTTTTCTTTTTTAGGCAGGCAGGTGAAAATGGCTTTTATTCACTCAGCTGCTAAGCCACCTAGAAATGTGAGGATCTGGCAGGAGATTCACGGCACGGCCGGCCCCGTCACACTACCTCACCCAACAGACAGAGCCAGGTCGGTTCAGACTAGATTAGGCTGGAAGCTCAGCAACCAGCCCTTTTGGTGATAAAATTAGTAAAACAACTGTGTAAATATCATGCCGTGTGAAACCAAAATAAAAATCAGAATAATGCTACAGGTACTGGTACTAGTAGTTCAGCCAAAAAGTAAAAAAACACAAAGACCATTCACTCAGCTCTTTGAAGATGTAGATGAGTTTGTTTCCTCATCAGAACAGATTTGGAGAAAAGCAGCATCACTCGCTCACCAATGGATGTGAATTAGAATTAGAGTCCTAACTGCATCAAACTAATCCATTTAACTTTTAGCCATTCAAATGTTGAGGCAAAAGTATTTGTTTTATGAAAAATAAATAAATGGGCACCCCTTGTAGAAACAATTTGAACAAAATTAGAGAGATTATACAAATTTTTATTTTGTACTACCGTGAGTAAGACTGAGATCTTACATATGTTTACATTTAGTCCACAAGACAAAACAAGCTAAATTTAATAAAATATATATGTGTGTGTTCTGAACAGTTAAACTGAGCGCTGTTCTTCAGAGAACTCCTCCAGCTCCTGCAGGTCCTGCAAGTTTTCCACCATCCTTTGCACAGTTGAACCCTTTCCAGCAGTGACTGTATGATTTTGAGATCCATTTTTTCGTACTGAAGACATCTCAAGCACTCAAACAGAACTATTAAAAAAGATTCAAACATTCACAGATGCTCCGGAAGGAAACGAGACCCATTAAGACTGAAAAACGTAAAAACTTCAAAATAAAAAATTGAAGATGAGCGTAAATTGTACTTAATTTGTCTTCCAGAAACGTGCAAATATCTTCTGTTGCTTCCAAAAGGCAGTACGATATGGAAACAAATAATAATTTCAACACAATAAGAAAACTTTGAACATATTCTTCCTTTTGGATGAATTGAAAGATGGATCTCAAAATCATACAGTCACTGTTGGAAAGGGTTCAACTATGCAAAGGATGCTGGGAACCTGAAGAACCTGCAGGAGCTGGAGGAGTTCTCTGAAGAACGGCGCTCCGTTTAACTCAACCAAACAAGGGGCTCTTTTTTTTTTTTTGTCTTGTGGACACAACATCTTTTGTGTAAAATATCTGATTTAGCTATAATCTCATTTTGTGGAATTTTTTCACAGTTTCTGCAAGGGGTGCCCAAACCTTTGCATAAAGCTAACATATATAAGGTGTTTGAGCTTCTGCTCCTCTATCCATTATGATGCTTTCTCCAGTGAACGTCCTCTCGTTTGAAATATGCACAGATCAAGCACCATTTGCAAGCAAAGTTGTAAAGAGTTCTGAATGCATTTGTTTTGAAGGAACAAACTCATTCTCATATTTGAAGAAAATGTTTAATTTGTGTGAACTATTCCTTAAACTTCACTTTGACCCTAAAACAATACAGTGTGTCATGCAATTCATAATAAAACACCTATGAAATATCAGCAGCTTTTTTTTTTTCTTTTTAAAGAGAGCGAGAGAGACAGAGAGAGTGGGTATTGAATTGAAAACAAAGGGTTTCTGTGTTAGTAATCCGCAGCAGTGTTCGTGTTAATGCTAATCACTGAGCAGATGAATCTCATTCAAAGAAAATGTCACTCCACTCCACAGTAGTGTGAAACCCAGTGAGAATCGGGGAAGATCCAGCTTCAGTGAGCCTTCAAAACCTTCCTCGAACAACTCTGGCCAAGCCCAAGACCCCAGAAAGATTAAAAGTGAGTTTTCCCAAGGATTCAGCAGCGCCTCCAAAGTCTAGACTTTATTTGGCAGGAGTCAATTCTTGCGTATTCTTACAACCCTTGTAGTTGTAATAGAAGCCCAAAGCAGCACGTAATGGATCTTCTGGTAGTTTATATGGTTTCAGATTTGAGACTTGAATCACACATTACCACAACATTCAATCCGCTTCCTTTTACAGCTTTTATACATTTCTTGAGCAGTTTTTCTTTTATTTAACTATTTGAAACCATTGGAATACATGATTTAAACAGGGGTTTGCTTGTTTTAATGTGCTGTGTTTGTCTTGTATGTTCACAGGAGTGGCACCCATGATGGCAAAGTCCCTAAAGGCCTTTAAAAAGCAGCTTAGTCGCAGATGAATGTAGCAGATCATACTGAAAGGATATCATTTCTCGTCCCCCTTTATCGTCTAAACCAGTCTTTTTTTATTTTTTTCTCCCCTGCTACTCCTCCATGGCTCGAGTAGGACATGATGTGATTTGTAATTCCACAAGAATATATGATCAACTTTGTACTTATTTGTATGAACAATAGTTGCACTTTAAAATCAGGCTGTCTCTCTCTCTCTCTCTCTCTCTCTCTCTCTCTCTCTCTATATATATATACATATATATATATATATATTTCTTTTCTCAATCATGACAGACATGGCTTGAATTTTGAAATTAAAACTATAAATAACCACAAAATCTGTTGTCTACTATGGTGTTTGTCTCCATCTACTGGATGTGGGAGGACATTTCCGATCAGATCAGATCAGATCAGAGCTGTGATTCCCTCTTAAATTGGTTCTTCATCTGTTTGCATAGTTGCAGAACAATGTTAAAAATACAAAAAGTACCAGTCTTCTAACCATGAATGCAGTAGTTAGAATAGAAAACTAAGCATACCATCTTAAAAGCAGAAGCATTTCAGTGCAGTATTTTGTCAACTGGAAATGTGGCTAATGCTACCATTTTTAGTCCAATAGTTTAGTTGGTGTAATGTGCTAGAATGGTTTAGCTGTCTTTTGCTGCATGTACCAATCCCGTAAAAGTTTTACCGTAAAGTATAGTTTTGGTCTCAGTTTTGTGTTAAATCATTTGGGCAGCGGTTTGGTTTAGAAACTGTTAAGGCTTGAGGTTCACGGTCAAAACCGTCTTAAAGATTAACTGGGTAGTAACACTGAATCCAACATGAAAGAAACTCCGGCTCATTATTTGATGCTATTGAATAACCGTTTTTTCTTCTTCTTTTTTGGCCTTTCTGTTACAAACCATTTTGTTGTGCAGAACATTTTAATAATTAAAATAACCCCACTTTATCTAAAGAGTATTTTGTCAAATATAAGTGAAGTCTATCTCTTTGAGGATAATTTGTGTATACGCCACAGCCAGAAATTGTCGGATGTACCTTACAAACTCAATAAATGCAGGAAATGATTGGGTGATTGGAGGCCTGTACCATGAATGTAGATAAACAAACTCAGGGTTACAGGATTAGTTTTGGGTTGACAAATCCGGATTTGTTGGTACCGTGAAGCTGGTCATCAACTTTCTCTGTCAACTCAGGCTTGATCCTGAGTTAATGTAGCACGTGCACATGAATGTGTGACATCAGCAATGAGCAGCCAATCACATGCCTTGAAACTGTGATTCGCTTCTCGTGAGAGAGTCAGTGCAATTCATACCAAAGATTAAAAGATTGAACAATATGATGAGTTTAAACATTCACACAGCAAGATGAAACCATCTATCGATGAAAGTGGAAAAGGAAAACTTAAAAAACAATGTGCAAGTAAGCTGTAAAGTAACTTTAAAAAAGTTATTCTAAAATAACATAAACACTATTGGTAAAACACTTAAAAATGTAAACTCATATGTAGTCATGCTTACTTATTTATACTGCATATTATCTATGATTATTTCCATTTAAAAGTCTAATTACTATTAAACTATAATGGCTTGTGTAATAGATTAAGGAGATAATAATTATATAAATAATAATCTAAAAATAAAAAAGGATGATTTAATCTTCAAACAATGTTTTATTATGTAGTGTCCTTTAATGTGGAGTAAGAGAAGCTGGGGGAGTGGCTTTATTGCATCAGACAAGTGTCATCTTGCTGGAAGATGATTGGTCTAACCCAGAACATAACCTCCCCGGAGCAGGTTAGCCATGCAGTGCAGGTTACCATGGCAATGAACACCAATTGAAGCAGAGTTTCTTTCATGGGACCTAAAACCCAGGGTTGGCGCAAACTAATCCTAAACTTACCTGGCTAGCCTCCTAAACCAGCTTCATGGTACAGGCCCCCAGGTGTTTGTTCTGTAGATCATGTGACCATTTACTTTCAGCTGATGTTGTTTGAATGACAGTGATTAGTGATGTCATTTTTTGCTGTGTGTGTTGCCTCAGGAAGTGTTACTTGTTAATATTGATTCCAGTTGTATCCATTGCTAGGTGGGAAACAATACCTCAGTTGATTGATGATTGGCAATATCCATGGGGATGTTGACAGACCGGCTATATCCCAAACATCTAGTTCAGAAATGTACAAATCTAACCCTAACTTAAAACTCCTAATATAATTTAAATATGACTGTTGTTGGCTGAGAATATTTGCTGAACTGTGCTGAAAAGCCTGATGGTGCATGCTATCAGAGGTGTGTTCAGTCAACTGTGATTGATGTTTTTTTTCTTTTTAATTATCATTGTTTGATATAAAATAAAGGTGTCTTCCAAAATTTTCCAAAAATAAGCACACCCTGAAAAGTGTCTCTCCAGTCTTTCTAGGTAATGATGTGTTGATTATAGTGTATCTCTAAAAAAAACTTAAACAATGAGCTGTGTGCAGTGTAGTCTATACACATTTCTCTAAAAGAAAATTAAACTGACGGTGACCTAACTGCACAAGATTCGTGAATTGAGAATCGGTAATACTATTTACTCTCAAACTGTTTACTGATTTTCTTTCTTGACTCTTAGCAGTTTATACTGTCCTCAAACTGAAGTTGTGCCATTTCTAAACATGAAGATATTTTGTTCTATGTGTGTATGCTCTTTTAATTTCTGGGATATCAATTTAACCCACTCATGTAATGTGAAGTACAACCTTGTTCAATCATTGTCTCGATGACATTAAAAAAAAAAACTAATGTGTGATATGAGTGTTTTTCCTGTAGGAATCCATTTCATCTGTTGCTGGGAATATTGTTTTACTATAGGTCATACATGTTCATGATAACATAGTTTCAAACTATGTTATTATTAGTATGAGGCTTATAAAAATGCTAAAGATCTAATAATAGATGTGATACATTTTCTGTTAACTAGGAAAAAAATAAATAAAAATGATGCAACCTGCTGCACTGAACTGCACAGTTATTAATCTTTTTTTTCTATTTAAACCTAGCTGTTTTATTTCCTTGCTTTTGCAGAAACACACAATTCATACCGACCAGAATACAGTCGGAATTTGAGATAGATGGACAGATAGACATGACGAATGACAACTTGTGGAATGTGACGTGACTATTCAAGGGCATCAAGGTGTGTAGTTTATGGGAAGTGTAGTTTATGTGGTTGAGTGTGTTATTGTTTACGCGCAGGGAGGAAGGGCGGGAGCGATAGAAAAAGGGAGGAGCCGCAGGGATTCGTGACGTCAGCCTGGAATGAGGGAGTGAATGTTCCGGGTCAGAAACTGGACTAAGAGGAAATAAACTCCGGGATAAGAAAAACGCGACATAAACGTCACTAAACAGACATGTAAGCGCTTACAAAGAGCACACTCCCCAGCCTTTCGGTGAAGATGTCGCGAGAAAGGTGAAAAAGCGGAAAGAAAACTCCAGGGATCAAAGCAGAAGTGGAGCGCGACGTTTTTTATTCCACGTTTCAGCGCGCGAGACGTTCGCTAGATTTGTACGCGACACTAGTTGCGCTCTTTTACCGTTCCCGGTTTCTCCAACTTGTTTCTTGGAGTTTTGATTGCTGTGGCAACTTTTCCAGCAGTAGGGATTTATCTAGGGCTAGGATCAGCATCCCGTGATGTTTCACTGTATCCCCCTGTGGCGGTGCAACCGTCACATTGAATCGGTCGATAAGCGCCACTGCTCGCTGCTCTTCGTCCCGGATGAGATCTATCGCTACAGAGCGAGTTTGGAGGAGCTTTTACTGGACGCCAACCAGCTCCGGGATTTGCCCAAGGTAAGAAAACGACCCCAGCCCGTGTTGCTAGAAAACACTGCTCGCTAATGGACGAATGAGAAGCGTTTGCGGGCCGCGTCTCCACACCTAATGCGCCGTCTGCTTGCACAGCATTGCGCGTAGATGCGCTCCGAGTCAGCAGGTGAGGTGAGCTGAGAGACAGACGCTCAACAGTTTGGGGCATGCCCAGTCCGTTGGAGCATCACTGGGGCCTCGCAGGCGCTTTGGAGGTCGCTGGGCACTTTTACGAGTCAGCGACAGTTTGGGGCATCAGGTGTGTTGCACATCATTAGCAGTGATGGCCACAAAGTAGCAGTCAGCAACCTCATGCATCCTAGTCAGCAGCGTTTTGGAGTGTAGAGAAGCGTTCCTTAGCTTGATTTTGACAGATTTCACAGAAGTTTTGGGCATCTTTACTCCACTGGGCGTAGTTCAGTTTAGTCTTTTTTTCTATTTAAATAAAATATGTGTACTGTGTAAATGTATTAAGTAAACATAAATACACAGAAAAATAATGTTTAAATATAACACATATATGTAAATTATATACATATTTATATATTTGTGTACTGTGTGTGTATTTAATTATATTCACTACACAAACACATATATTATAAAAACAACTGCATTGGCTGAGCTGTACAGAAACACACTTATGGTGCCACAATGCCGTCACGTGTGACTGCCAAAATGCATCCTAGTTATGTAGCTCACTAGGATTTGAAACACAGCCGCTGTCATTGTGCAGACGGCAGAGAACACTAGGACTAAGCAAAACGTGATGGAGAGAAACATTGTGACGGTGGCATGTGCGCTCTCTCTGCGTTACACAGTGCTGCAGTGGTTCAAACCCAAAAGAAATGATCCTTTGTCATCCAGAGTAACTTCGAAATAATACCGTCAAATGCGTCCTGCATTAATATGCAATATTAATTGAGAGCTTTTCTCAAAACTGCAAAAGTGCAGATTTGCAACTGCAATTCTTTGTGCAACTGGAAAGCTCCACTGTTGCCTTTTAGTGACCTTTCAGAGTGCAGACCCATGCGTGAAGCAGCAGAGATCACCTCCAGGAGAGCATTTCAGGCTAATGCTGGTTTAACATTGATGCTTTACTGACACACAGGACAAGTTCTATCTCTCTTGGCAGTGCGTCAGTTTAAAAAACCTTTTCCCTCTCATGCTTGTATGCAATTACAGGTATCCGTGTGTGATCTTTACCACAAAGACATGGAAGAACTCTCTCAGATCACAGCGGTCTGTCTCCATGCGCGTGCAGCAGTAAATGCTTATAGACCGATCAGCAGCATGGCTTGCAGCTATACTTTGGCATGTAATAAATGAAGTCTTCCAGATCTATGATAGATTACAGTGCTGTGCCTAACAACTGCCGTCGGCCTCTCTAAGGATGTAAAACGTGCAAGACCATCATATCTTACACCTATTTGAGCGGATCTGTGTGGGATAGTCCTAAATTCTTTGAAATCTGATGGCAAGCTGGTTTAATCAAAAACCTGAAGTCAGGGGGGACTTTTATAAATGCTCTTTGACACAAGAAGCCAAAAGAAAACAAGGCAATAGAACCTAGCGACTTGTCTAGCTGTTTTGAAGAAGATGAATATTATATCTGAATATCTGATGAACATTAGGGAAAAAATCCACTTAAAGTTAAACAGGTCAAAATGGGTAACATGTCAAAGGTTTTAGTATTGGTGTCCACAGTTATTGTATAAATCTTTGCTGGGATAAAAAAAGATGAAGCTGTGTTTTATTACGGACATGTGGAAACATGAAATGCCAGTAAATTGGCCACGTATCAAGCTTTCTCTTTAGGGCTGAGTGGTTGAACCGAGTGCATTCCGGTTTTTAACCATTTACTGTAAGAAGCCGTGTTAACTATCCAATTCAGTTATTCGTGTCCGAACATGTTCATCTTGGTTTTTCAGTAGCTTAGAAGTCTATTGTCCAATTAATACTTTTAAAAGAAACGGTTTAGCTGTAGTTTAGTGCACAGTTGATGGAAGTTCTGCCGACATGCTTTCATGTTGTTCACAAAAGGAGGAACTTTGAATAATGTTCCGGCTGCTCTTTTCCACGCATGCAATAAGTGAAGCGTTCATTAAGACAAGAAGACTTTGGACACTGTGAAAGTATGATTAAAAACTAGTCCACACAAATAGTTTTAGTCATTTTCCTTTAATCATTTAAACCTTTTACTTTTAACCAGGTCTATTTCACAAAAGTTATTGGCTCTCCATGACTTGATCATTTGTGGTCAGCAGCTCATTGGAGAGGGAGACGATCAGTGAATACATTTTTGATTCTGTATATCAGGCCTTCTCAATCCTGGTCCTGGAGGTCCACTGTCCTGCAAAGTTTTGCTCCAACCTTGATGAATCTCACCTGCCTGTAGCTCACTAGTAATCTTAATTAGCTGGTTCAGGTGCGTTTGATTAAGGTTGGAGCTAAAATTGGCAGGAGAGCGGACCTCCAGGACCAGGATTGAGAAGCCCTGCTGTACATGTTTGTCTGTTGCTCCGGATTGTTGCTCTGACATCTCCGCTTGTGGTATCCAGACTCCTGCTGTTAGTTTGGTAAAGTCAGTGAAGTAGGGCATTCCGTAGCTACAGTGTGTTTTTAAGACTCTGGAGACAAATATAAACCTCTCAGAAGTGTACGAATTCAGTTAATGGTTGGACTCTTCACTCTCCGTTGTACCATGTGGACCCAACGTGACCTCAGGGCCTACAGTCAAGAGCCCATTTCCAAGCCAAAAGTGTGCAGTTTAGACTGAGCTTGAGAAGAAGAGGAAAGCACACATCTAAAAGCCTGATTCTTGTCCGTTTGTATGTGAAAGCTCTTATCGTAGAGATTTCCTGGAATCTGAGACTTCTTGTTTGCGGGCTAAAATGTGAGGAATGCAGTAACGAAAGATGTGTGGGGGGACCCAGAGTCAGATGCAGCTTACTAGTCTGTGTCACTGCTCTCTCAGCAAGCTTTGCTAAACCTTTTTATCATGGCTTGGCGCGTAGGGCTGTGCGATGCGTGTTGTGTTCATGTAATTGTGTGTAGCAGCGCGAGAGCTGAAATTGATGTCAAGCATTTTGAAAACAAACAAACTTGCTTTCACTTAATTTGCGTTTGGCAAAAAAGCCTACTATTGTTATGAATAAAATTAATTCAGACATACAGCTCTTTTTCTCTCTTTTTTTTTTTACTTACTATAAAGTTGGCAAGTAAATATCAATTTAGGTATTTTGTTTATTTTTTATTTTTATTTTTTTTACATTTGGTTTGAACATTTTTAAGGAGTCATACAAAGCCAATTTTCCACAAGTTAATGATTCTTTAGGGTCTTAATGGAAAGTTTGTTTTAAAATGTCTCAAAGATAGTGTAAAAACGCTCATTTTCCCCTGTCAAAAACAGCTCTTTAGAAATCACTCTGTTCTGTGTACTTCCCCTTTAAATCTTCACGAGCTCCGCTGACTCCGCCCCTCTTTCCCGAGGCGCTCTCAGAGGATCTTTGTTTAGCCGCATTCATAGTGAAACCTGTTAATTAGCATATTATTAGGAAAGGAGATGTGCAGAGATTCATTAAAAGACTCACTGCTTCTGTAGGTGAGGCTGGATCATGAATGATTCACGCAAACATAAACATATTTCAGTTGATCAAGGGCGTTCAAATAATGTGTGCAGATAGATTGACTGACTGGCTTTTCATGTGATTTTGACTTTTGTGGATCTTCAAGTGAGTGTCTCACTGTATTTAGATCCAGTCGGGCTTTACATATTGACCACGGGGTGAGAAAGGTTAATGTAAACCAGTCTTTGCCAGCTGAAGTAGTAGGGCTGACAGCCGCCCCGCTTTATTAACAGGAAGAGCAGGTTCAGTGTTCCTCCTCGGTGATAACACGCCAATACCACTTGATGGTTTTGTCCGCCATGGGTTGCTGCTTTCATCCATCACCTTTTATAAACAATAGCAGGCTTCATTGAGATGTGTGGCGTGATCTTCCGAGTCTGTATTGTGGGCCGTACCTGTCTGTGTCTATTGTCTAGACGGTTTTCTCTTCCTGTGCAGCACTAATGTTTTGATTACAGAGTGAGAAGAGGGACTGAAAACAAGAAGAGCAGCATTTCCATTCTTCTCTTTTTGATAATGGCCTGTTTGTTATTGTGGCATAGATTTCATGTTATTTAATTTAATCATGACTTGGTTAGTTGTGTCCTGAAGGTCAGTGAAGGAGCTCAAGGGCAGTTGAGTAGTTCAGAGAGGGGATGATGATGATGAGGCACGGAAACGCTGACAGAATGCAGTCATTAAAATAGGATTTCTGTGCGTGTCATGGAATTTAGCAGTTTTTGAATGAACGAATCAAAAGCTTGGCTGTACGGGGCTTAAAAAAATCATAACATCTGAATATTAAAGTGCAGAAAGACTGCATAATGAAACCGAATTAAATATGTGATGACTGGCATGCTTTTGTCCACATACTGATACAATTCCTCTTTATCAAAAGATTCATTACATTTACAATTTTATGTCTTTATTTTAAATCATGTCTTCAAAATAATTACAACAGACAGCACAGCATTTCTTAAAGGAGTCATACAAAGTCAAATTTCCCATAGCTTATATGATTCTTAAGGGTCTTAGTGGAATGTTTGTTTTAAAATTTATCAAGGATAGTGTAAAAACTAGGGGTGGGCATAGATTAAGAAGCTTCAGGATAAACAAACACATCGCGCACCAGACGCACAAGTCTGTCAACGCGCAGGTTTCGTGGATCTAATACCAATGCGTTCCAAACGGTATATGAAGATCACGGAAGACAGGTGATAAGGATC
>JAUMHG010000055.1:2894080-2905365 GCA_032359395.1 Enteromius anoplus | reverse complement strand
CAACCTTGTTTCCATTGCCATTTCTAATTGGCCAGCAAGCCAGGAACGCGAGATTCGACCATTTTGATTGGCTAATAAGTTTGTCACTCAAATGTCAGAGGCGGTGGAAAAAACCTCAGACTCCTGAGGTTAGGTAATCGCGGGAGTTAAAACCTCTATCGATGCGATAAAGGTTAATCGTGCAGCCCTACTTGGGGATATATCCGATTCACAGCACTTCAAAATAATGGGCACTTTCCACACGCATTACCAGGCTTGGAAAAGCCAGGATAATTATTATTATTATTTTTTTAAGTCAGATTTTGTTTATAAAGTCATATGCATCTAGGATGGCATCGGGGTTAGTAAAATATAGGGTATTTTTCATGTTTGGGTGAACTTTTCCTTTAACCGGTTAAAATGGACATCCCTAACTGTTACACATGCATTTTCTTTCCCAGCAGTTTACATTCACTTTAGACCTAAATGACCGTTTACAAGGATTCTTGCAGGCGTTTTGGAGTATGTGTATTTAGTTGTTCAAGGCCAACACTGCTCTCTCAGCCAGTTGGGCACCTATACAGGTTTATTCAGGTGTCCTCAAATCTCTGTCCATGTTCTGGACCCTGGCTTGGTTCTAATTTAACCGCAAAATGTAATGGTCGTTTCTAGTTTACAGTGAGTGGCAATGGAGCTGTACACGCCCTCAGGATCGTCTATGATAATGACCGCTGGGCCTATATCCTCTAAAATTGTTCTCTAGAGCTAAGCGTGCTTTTTGAACATGCAGGAGGCACAATGTAAGCACTGCTGAAGAGCTGCTGCTGCTGCAAGTTGTTTGTTCGTAACGGTTTCAGCTCTCCGTCTGACTGCGCTGGTTTATGGGGTGCTTCAGATGCACTTTTTTTCCCCTCGTGCCAGTGAGAGGTGGGACGAACTGAACAAGTAGGTCAGGCAGATAGACATGAATAGCTGATTACATCACAGAGAGCCATACTGCTTTTGCCAGGCCACTGGACATTAGTAATTACTAACCTAATAAACTAGTTTAGTTTTTGTCTGTGTGCATTGATTGTGGGATTTTTGGATGTGCCTCTGTTTTGTAGCCTGCTTGTGTGGGGTGCTTCTTGGGCGTCTTGTGCTTCTAGAAGCCAGTGCATCGATAATACTCAAACGTGAGTCAGTAGCGCATCAGAATGACCCATAATCCTCTGCAAACATCCCAAGAACTGGCTGTATTACACTCTTACCGGAGCAGAAAACCTCTTAACTTCTACTAACAGGTTTCATCAGGTCATCTGTGTTTTGTGTGTAATATGAAGATGCACACATGGTTGCCAGGCGGAGAAGAGTAAGGCAAAACAAACACACATCTGCAGAGGTGCAGGTTGTAGGATGAAGAGAGAGTAACAGCACACTCACTTAAGCATAGACTATTTATTAACCAGCGTTTTGACTGGTTGCCTTTGGATAAATGGACAAGTGTGGACTGATTAAATGAATGGCAGCAAATGTGTGATTTTTAGGAGAAACGTTGGGGCTGGATGATTATATTGCTTATATCTGGCAACCACAACCGTACATGTATGTGGAAGCTCGCTACCAATGCAATCTAACGCAAGTGCCAAAATAAAACGGAAATGATTTTAGGAGAAATAAATGTAATAATTCAAGATGTGTGATCCTGATTAAAATATGACTTATCCTGCTGTCACATGATCTGTTGAGGCAAAGTCATATGAGATATGTATATATAATATAAATAATTATTCTATAAATGTGTTTTTGTCAGTTTATGAATGTTTTAAGCATGAGCGCATAAGGTATTTGATGCATTTCTTGTGATATTAGCCACATCTCGGCATTTCCATCCAGCAATTTTGATATGGTATGCCAAAATAAATGTCATTTTGTGTGCACGATTACTCTTTATGTAATTAAAAAAAGGAATCACATTATAATTTCTGTGATTTCATGTACAATTACTAGCGTTAGTCCTGATTGGCAATTAATTGGTGTTTCTTGCTCTGTTGCAGCCATTTTTCAATTTGACGAAGCTGAGAAAACTTGGCCTAAGTGACAATGAGATCCAGCGGCTGCCGGGGGATATAGCCAACTTCAACCAGCTCGTAGAGCTAGACCTCTCTCGAAATGGTAAGGAAACCCTTTGCTTTATCAGAGCACCGTTTAATTACCGTAGTCTGTGAGAAACTTTGGCCTCCCGTGTCTACACACTTCCAGCATACGCCCAGCATATTTCAGCAGCTGTGCTCCGCAATTATGTACAACCTTTCTAAACCTGTCTGACTTTATTTCCTCTGTTATACAGCATGTTGAGCTTTTTGTCAGACATTTGAAGTCAGTGGGGTTGAATGTTGTTTTACAGTCAGGTTTGCAAAGCGATGAGGATGAGTAAATGTTCTTCGTGCTCTTCGTGTTTACACACTGCCTTGCAGTGCAAGTTCCTCCCTGATAAATTGACGTTGCATTGTAGTTGAACTCTGATCTCTCTTAGGTATAGCACCGTTTTTATGGCCGACACACCCTGTAATCGACCTCGCTGTCTCTGTATCTTGTAAGGAAGCATCCGAAATGGAACCTGTAAAGATTTATGGCTCTATTTGCAGCCACAGATGTTATGGTCATGTTCTAGAAGTAAAACTTGAATTCAGTTTCTCCATAGGAAAACTGATTCTGAACATTAACTTGATAAAGACAAACCTACTGTGAGCTATGAGGCTGTTAATCAGTGGTATGTGGTTTGGTAGAAACCGTCAGCCAGCATTATTTCAACTCATTTCTAAACCAATCCCTAGAATTCCTGGTGGAAATGCAGGAATTTGTGGAAATTGTGGCAGAAGAACACTTAAGTGGCCTGACCACTCCAGTGGAGCAATGCAAATTTCCCGAGAATCTCAGAATATGTTAGACATCTTTAAGTGGCATTGGCTTTTTAAAAGTCCCTATGGGAAAAATACTTCCGGAACCAAGGCCTCTGAAAAAGTGGATGACTATACTGTCACGCTCTATAGCACTCTTTACAGGATGAACAACTAACAGCTGCTTCAAGTAGAGGTTTGCATCAACATTAAGCTCAGGACACAGTGCTCTGCTAGTATAATCGGCATGGCACTCTCAGCTGGTGAGGAAGATAGGAAATTGTTTTCTATAGAGACCCGTTGGAAAGACCCGCTCCAAAACAAACATAACAGGGAAAGGGTCGCTTCGGTCTACGGCAGAGGGGCAATGTTTGTTTAACAAAAGGCGGACCAAACGACTCAAAATTACTATCCACAAAGTAAACCGAGCTATGGACTCCATCGCGGTCAGCGAGAGCACACCTCATCTTTTGGTTTGGCAAGGTATCTCTGGCTAAAACTATCTAATGTTTGTGAGTGCATGCTAATGTACAAACCTAAGTAGCTTACTGTTCTCACGGCATATACAGTGTAGGTCACAAACCAAGGTCTACATTTCAGTGCCTCTCCATGTTAAACTTGGCTACCAGCTGAAACCTCGGTTAATAAATAGTCTATGCTTAAGTGAGTGTACTCCACTAGGTCTTAATTTTTTCCTACAACCTGCATCTCTATAGGTGTGCTTTACCTTACACACCCTGCAGTACACATCATATTAATAGAAAAATCTTTTATAGATCCCTCTATGGTAGTGTTGGGTGATATGCTCAATTTTCAAATCGTCAGCTTGTGAGGTCGTGCCGTTTTATTTAACGTTTATTATTTATTTATTTAGTTTCATTGCCAGTGTTGTGTCCAGTCCTGACCCCTGCCAGATTACTACCCCCTTTGGTAGGTCTGGGGTTATGTGTAGGGTTAGAGTTGGGCGATCAGGTAGTCATTTGGCAGGGGTTGGGAAATGGAAAATGGTTCGGAATTACCGGAAAGTGAACAAACTCCAGCGCGAGGCTGAAAGCTGCCTGAAGTTTTTCATATGACTGAATTTGTATTTAACATAGATTAATAGAAACATCGTAAGTTGTTAATTATAATGCTTACATTTCCTTAGCTATTCAAAAAGTAGCTACAGAAAACATGCAAAGAACTTTACATTACAGAAGAACGTCACAATATCAGCCTAGTTTAGGCACTTTAAAAACATCCCTATTTTAATCAATGAATCTACTGAAATTCTGGTCATATTTATTTATTTTTTTACCAATCCTAAAGCACATCAATCATAATAACCACTTTTGATTTTGTATTTAATAATTGCCCGGGATGGCTGAAAGTCAAAAACTCCTTATATTCAGTTCGGAATAAAAGTTAAATGAAATGCCTGTGAAAAGGATTCAATACTAATGCAATAATAGAATTAGCAAAGTAAAGGAATGCTCGTTGGGTCAGAAAAAAAACACATCTTGACTGCAAAAGTATTAGGTGAGAAACCATCAGGAACCATTTAGTCTCCAGTGGCTTCATTTTCCAGAACCGCAATCTTTTTTCATCGCACGTGCACTTTGATGATGATGAGAGCAGTCACACTGAACTCCAGTGTTTTAGCGATGACTCATCTGAACACATCTGATTGGCCATTGTGTGTCATAAACTCAACGGAAGCGTGTGATTGGTTATAATGAGTCTTAACACTTATTAGTATTACTAGACTACTACTGCTAATAATGATGATGGTGATAGTAATACTAATAATAACCGTCTTACTATCGTCAAAGGCATCAACCACATGTGATATCTCTACACTATACGCTCAACCGTACTCCGTATTTGAATGCTTCTCAAAGAGAGATGGCCCTTCTTTGTCCAAAATACATCAAAAACATCTTGGAACAGCTGTTACTGTAAAAGGGTTAGCAACTCAGTTTGCTTGTCAACAATAAGTAAGAGGGGGCGGGGCTTACTAATGATAGGTCGACTATAAGTACGTTTTAGTGAAGGTAAAGGATGCATGCTGCGCTGACTCAATGTGGTCAAAGGAAGGCTTCTTCTGAAAGGCATGCCTGTAGTGTTGGAGGTTTACCAGTAATTCCTTAAATGAGCAGCTTTCTAGGTTTTGGTACAAAGCCATTGTTTTGAATATTGTTGTAAGTGGATTAAATCTGTTTCCTCTCTCTTTTTTCTTCTCCCCCACAGACATTATGGAGCTCCCTGAAAGCATTTCATATTGTAAAACCCTCCAAGTAGCAGATTTTAGTGGAAATCCTTTGACAAGGTAATTGTGCATTTCAGCATTGGTGAAAAACGGACAAATGTTTACAAAAATACTGCGGTTTATTTCAAGATTTGGCGTTATGTTAGTTTTGCTGTTGTAACCCTAATTGAATAGTAAGTCTAGTTTCAATAACACTTGAGTATAGAAACCTCACAGTCATTTTTCTCTGTGTGTGCATCGAGGCTGGGTGCTTCTTTAAACGAGTCTTAATTGCATGTCTAATACACCACAAACGCATTGACTACATCTCTGCGGTTTATTGACGGTATCCTAATAGCGGCGTTGTGCTTGACAGGTCATGCGTTATGCATTAGCACTGGATCCACTTTGGCCCAGTTTGCCAATTTGTTCCCCCACTTTTCTGGGTCTTACAATGCTTGAGCGCTTCTGGATTCCCTGGTTATTTTTGTAGCAAACAACCATATGGTTTAGTTTAAACTTGGTGAAACTGATCATGTTTTGTTCTTTACCTGTCCACCAGAACAGATGCACTCTATCCTGTACTTTTTGTTTGGTTTTGTTTCAGATTGCCTGAAAGTTTTCCAGAATTACAGAGTTTAACATGCCTTTCCATCAATGACATTTCTTTACAAGCACTTCCAGACAACATTGGAAAGTAAGTGTGTTTTTTTTTCCCCCTCCTCCGTTGTGCATCTTTCAGCCGCGATTCAGTTTGTTTTTATGTACTCTCCTTTTATTAGACCAGATAATCTGGCTCTTTGTTTTGAAATATTAAGAGGGATATTTTTATGATATTAAGAGGGTTTGATCTATGATGAAATCTGTTCGCTGTTGGAAACTGATGCGGACAGTCAGTCTTTGGATACCGTTGGTCTCGCACTTCCTTCTCTGTGTTGAAGGACACTTATCAGCGTCTGAGAAGGCTACAGTAGTAATGATCTCTCATCTGAATGACTGTTGCTGATGCGATGGTCTAATTTCAGGAACATTTCACTTTTTCAAATGTTGTTAAAAGCGTTTTTGACCCTGAAGAACAAATCAGTCGTAAGGAGCACAAGTGTGCAGTATTTGTAGCAATAGTCAACATTACACTGTACGGGTCAAAATCATTAGGATATTAAGTACAGATCATAAACTTCCTACCATAAATATATATTGGAAACACATTTTTTTATTTGTGATATGCATTGCTAAGGACTTCATTTGACAACTTTAAAGGCAGTTTTTTTAATGTATTTAATTTGTAATTTTTTGGCACCCTCAAATTCTAGATGTTCTAGTTGTGTCTCGGCCAAATATGGTCCTCTTCTAACAAAGCATACATGAATAGAAAGCTAATTTATTGGGATTTCAGGTGAGGTATCAATCATTTTCAGAAAACTGACACTCATTTTGTGGTGTACTCGGGGATGTTTTGACATGGTGGTTTCTTCTTCTGGTTTTGACACATGACACATCTCCAGTGAGCAGCTTGGCCTGCTAATCCAGTGGATATTCAAGACCCCGTTGTCTCTCTAGTAACTTGGACTTGTTTCAGATTGAAATCTGGGGAACGTCTGGCTTGTTTTTCCTGTGTTGTGCGATTCCACGGCTCTCTTCGTTTCCTGTGTAATTTCCTCTTCCGTGCCTGTCATCTCTCTATCTTAGAGCTCAGTGGCAGGCTTTTGCAGTCTGAACCGTCAGAAAGTCCCTAGTTAAATAATGCAAAATTCATTCACATGGCCAGGCTAGTGCAAGCTATTTTATAACTGCTGCTGGTGTGATGAACGGGACGACGATCTGTCAGATAGATGGAGATAAGAGGTTTCTTTTTTCTTTAATCTGGAGAGGAGCGAGAGATTCGACCAGGGAGGAGTGATTAATACTGCCCTGTGATCTTACAGCTGACTTCTCTTCTCTTTGCATTGCTCTCATTAAGCATATGCTGTGTTCAGCTCAGTCACACACACACACATGCATATCACTCACACCTGTATTGACAAACAAAAACATTAATGTGCGCTGTTTCCCCCCCCTGACTGACGGCAGGCTGTATTCAAAGGCTTTAGTTTGTAGAATTGAAATACTCCATTGGCTACAGCTGCCAACAGTAATCCTCTTTTATTTCTCTCCGTTTTCATTTCAGGAGGCAAACCTGATTAATGTCTGTGTGACTTTAGCTGTCTCTGTAGCCTTGAGCTCCAGACGCTTGGAAGCATGTTGAACTCTTGTCCGATCTCAGGGTTGATTAAATTTTCGTGGCGTTATAGTGACAAATAGTTTGGAAATCAAGCTGTCCGTGCGACTGACTGAAGCGCTCCGATAGCCACACATCGCTGCTTTCATCTTACCGACTTGGTTTTTGTTCTGAGAAATGAAACCCTTGACCGCTGGAAGTTGTTTTTCTAGAAATAGGAGTAGTCTTATCTCTGAATGACTGGCTTATGTTCAGTTTGAACGGGAAAGTCCTTTTGCCCTCCTGTTACGTCATTTGGTGTAGTTTTTGTTTTTAAAACCAATCAGGATTTAGCCCCTGGAAGCCCTGAATGAAACGAGTGGGAATGTCACAGGCCGGCTGTGAGGCTCCGTGCGGCGAGCATGCGCTGTCACGCTGAGCGCTCTGGAAGATTGTGATTGCTATCTCAGGATGTGTCTTAAGTGTTCTTATCTCAGCACACATTGTTTTTAAACAGAAAACCAGACATTACTCAAAACCTTGCTTCGGTGCAACTGTTTTCAACATTCATAATAATCAGAAATGTCTCTTGAGCAGCAAATCCGCTTCTTAGAAATATTTCTGAAGCATGAAAATTCAGATTCCGTGTTCTAACATTCAAACAGAATAGAGCTATTTCTCATTATAATCATTGTTTTGCATTATTAGAGTTTACTGAGCGGAAGAGACTTATTACCATGTGTACTTTGTGGTTTCTGTTAGCTGCATCTTGATCCTTTTAAAGGTTTTTATGCCTTTTGTGTTGTAAACATTATCCTTAAAATATGAATAACATCTCTCATAATGGCAGTGTGTGTATAGTGGTCCTATAATGTAAATGAAATTGTGAAAAATTGCATCAGGACAAATAATCTCCTGCTGAAATGTTTAAGGTTGACGCTTAAGGTTACGCATGGTTTCTGTCTTTTATCTAGCCTCTGTAACTTGGTATCACTGGAACTCCGAGAGAACTTGCTGACTTATTTACCAGAGTAAGTGTACACCTCGTAATGTTATGCATGTGCGTTTTGTGTATGTGTGTGTGTGTGTATATATATATATATATATATATATAGGTAAAAGTAAATTGATCTTTTTCCCTTTTTTCAAACAGGTCTCTTTCTCAACTTCATAAACTTGAAGAACTGGATGTAGGAAGCAATGAACTGTATAATTTGGTAAGTGTTGAGGTTTTCATGGCATGCTCTAAATGGACTAATAACAATAATAATGACTAATGAGTGCCAAACAAGACTTGGGATATGTCAGCTGGAACTTTGTCTAATCATTAGGCTGAATACAGAGATCTAATCCTGAAGTAAAAAAGACAAAAAAAAGTCTTCTGCCATTTATTCATGTTAAGGTCCCACTTTATATTAGGTGGCATTAACTACTATGTAGTTGCATTTAAATTAATCGTTGGATACATACATGTTTTTGCTTTGTACTTATATTTTTATAAATACCTTTATGTAATTACATCTGTAGGATTACATTTATTAACCTAACCCTTACACCTTAACCCACCCTTAAACCTACCCACAGGTCCCTAACCTTACCTGTATCCCTCTTTAACAGCAGCAAATGTGTTTTACAATAAAATATGAACCCCCAAGTACATTGTGCTGCTTTTTTGATGCATTTTAATTGTGATTAATGTTGAAATGGTGTTATTATTGGGAGTAGCTAATTTGTGCATTAAAAACCCCTTCCTGAAAACTCTTCTCTGGATTCACAAATGCATGTTTGTTTCAATTTCAATCATTTATAAATAAAGTGCGTCTTTGACCGTTATCCCGCCAATGAACAACTACGACAGGTATGTTTACCAGCATGATGTGGGATTTGCAGACAAATGATACTGGGGCTCAGAATAATAGTAATCTTTTTCTTTTTTTTCCTCAGTTTTAATTAATTGTTTAACTCAAAAGAAATTAATTTATTTTTATTATATGAAATTCCCACACACAAGAAGTGAGCAAACCTTTCAGTTGACTTCGCCATCCCTCCATCGACTCCGCCAGCTTAACTTCGCTTCACTAAAGCTGTCTATTGTATTCCAAGCACTAGTAGGGTTATATGAAGTGGCCTACCGCCAATTAAAAAATGACGTTTTCTATATATAAAAGTAAAAAAAAAGTTTTCCTTTTTTGGGGGGGTGAAACGTGTCTCTTGAGATTCTCACATTAAGTGGGGCATTTTTCAAGCGTTGGTTTAGCATACGGCTGTTTGTCCAGGTCTAAAACCCTTGTTTGCATGAATGTGACCCCTGTTTGACAAAAGCTGGACTTAATGCAGGCTGTATCGGAATGCCATTTCATGCAAGTTTAGCGCTGGCCTGCATTCTTGTGCACGTCGGTAACAGTCACCTGCTGTGTTCTCATCGCTCCGACTGAACTCTGTCAAACTTGTTTTCTTGCAGCCTGAGACAATAGGCTGTCTTGTCAGTCTGAAAGACCTGTGGCTGGACGGAAATCAGCTGTCTGAAATACCACCGGTAAAGTATTCCTGACATGTCCTGTTGATGCAATATTCAAAAACGGTCTGTGTCGGATCTTCTGTTGGAAATATTTTGTAAACATACGTTGCTTCGTAAGTCGTGTGTACTGCTCCTTTTATATTATTTTACACTTGATTGTAATTTTTAATATTATTCTTAATCAATCAAACAAACACAATCTACCTCCTCAATATCCTCAAGGTTTTTTGGTGGTGTGTGCACATGTTTACATTTGTGTGTGTGCTTTCTGTTCCTCAGGAACTGGGTAGCATGAGAAGCCTTACATGTCTGGATGTATCGGAAAACAAGTTGGAGCACCTCCCAGAGGAGATGGGAAACCTCCTCTGCCTCACTGACCTCCTGGTGTCCCAGAACCTCATAGATGTGCTGCCGGAGGGCTTAGGTCAGTGTTTAGGACCTGACCACTATCTGCAGTGCAGAAATGAGATGATAGTGGTGGAGGAGTTTGATTTTTAATTTGGAAAATGGAGAAATGAAACCCATTTACTTGTTTATTTATAATAGAACGGTTTATTAGATGTGTGGTTAACCTACCTATACACTCTTGTTGAGTTCTGTAATGAACAATAATGATGTTTTAGCTCTGTAATGTTTTATGCAGTGATAATACTGTAATATGTGTTTTTTTTTTTAGGTAAACTAAGACGGCTTTCAATATTGAAAGCAGATCAAAACAGATTAGTCCAACTCCCGGAGAGTATAGGCAACTGTGAAAGCCTGACAGAACTAGTGCTGACAGAAAACCAGCTTGTGGTAAGTTACAGAACATGAGCCAACGAACTGTCTACATCAGAGGCCTCAAACTCAGTTCCTGGAGGACCACAGCTTTGCAGAGTTTAGCTCCAAATCACACCTGCATGGACGTTTCTAGTGATCCTGAAGACCTTGATCAGTTGGGTCAGGTGTGTTTGATTAAGGTTAAAAATAGCTGTGCGGAGCTGTGGCCCTCCAGGAATTGAGTTTGAGACCAGTGGTCTACATGCTTTCGGTTACATCACATTGTGGTCATTAAAACGAGTAAATTATCAACTTATTGAATATCAGTTCATGGCATAGTTCTTTTAATTCAAATAGTTTTGTATACGTTATGTATGTAATGTTTATTATGTATATATAAATGCACACAGGATATATTTTTTAAAATAGTTACATTTTTATACATTTATGTATTCATATTCTTACTTAACATATTTTTCTTAAATATATACATTCATGTGTTTGTATTCGTATATGCGTAATAAATAAACATAGCATACATGTAATTATGTAACCGAAGACTTTTATTTTGAATGCAATTAATCACGACAGCACTAATATTATTAATCGTTTGACAGAACTAAAACGTAATGTCCTTAAAACAAGTCAGAATGAGGCTCAGTAGTGTGTGTGGCCTCCACGTGCCTGTATGACCTCCCTACAACACCTGGGCATGCTTCTGATGAG
>JAUMHG010000055.1:2877872-2891015 GCA_032359395.1 Enteromius anoplus | reverse complement strand
CAAAACATCAGCCAGAAAGCATAGGAACTGAGAAGTGGTCTGTGGTCACCACCTGCAGAAGCACTCCTTTATTGGGGCTGTCTTGCTAATTGTCCATAATTTCCACCTGTTGTCCATTCCATTCACACAACTGCACGTGAACATGACTGTCAATCAGTGCTGCTTCCTAAGCGGGCAGTTTGAGTTACATTGTGTTGTTTAAGTGTTCCCTTTATTTTTTTGAGCGGTGTATGTATGTGTGTGTGTATATATATATATATATGTGCTTATTACACTTTCTGGGTTGTTTGGGTCAAATATGGACACAACCAACTGTTGGTTTAAATTAAGATTAATCTAGAATTTAGGTTAAAAACCAGTGGTTGGGTTTGTTCATACATGACCTAAAAATGGCTTGAAACAACCCAGCGTAGAGTCGTGGTCATCTTATTGGTCCTTTTTTTCTTCTTCTTTTACAGTATGTTAGTGGAAGTGATTTTCAGATGTTGTTTGTTTTTTTGTTTTTTCTCTCAGAATTTGCCAAGAAGTATTGGAAAGCTAAAGAAACTGTCCAACTTCAACTGTGATAGGAATCGACTAGCGTCTTTACCAAAAGAGGTATGCCATCCTAGTCACTGAACCTTATTTATGAAACACAAGCAGAACATTTTATGAGGCGTGACCACATTTCCCATCATTCTCTGTGGAAGTATTCGAATGTTAAAACCCATGAACCACACACTTAATAATACACCTAGTAAATATTTTACCTACTTTTCCTTATTGTGGTAAAGGTTTTGAAATTGAAGTCACTTGAATGCACATCAGATTGCACTCATGACTTCCTACTTTGGACAGAGAGCTCTCAGGGGGACTTGATTGCAGCAGCATGTAGCAAACTATCTTTAAACACATCTTATTTACACGTCACTCGATGGGTGAGACTGTGTGTTTACTGTACATATGCAGCAAATACAGTGGCAAATTCTCAGAAACTGTTCTGATATGCTTGGAACTCGTTTTACCTGTTTACCCGAACAGTATACATTTAGACATTACTTCACATACAAGTTCACACGGTTGTCAAACTACAGTGCTTCCACTGCCATTATATTAAGGGGGTCACTTAGGGGCGTCAGTGCTTACCACACATTTTACAAGATCAGCTGCTTGCAAGTGATGCTCGGGTATTCAAGGCAACCCGTCAAAATCAAAGTTTGTTTTACCTTGAAGGCATTGGAACAGAAATAGCCCACCTTACCATTGTTCAGTAGAATGTATATAATACGCTACTACTAAAATTATTAAAACCTTATTTTTAAGGGATAACGATACAATATTTCTTCAGTGTTATAATTCTAGTATAAAATCCCCTTTAGTTTCCAAAAAATACAATTAAATTTTCATTATTTAAAAAAATTATTAAATGAATGTTTTATGCCCCTAAGAAATAGGGCCCTTAACTTGTAATTTTCCTTAAACTTTTTTGTAATAAATTGATATTAAGTCGTTCAAGTTTCATGATTTGAATCAATAAGACATGTTTTTTTAAACTTAATTAAACCATAAAAAATGAGTCCAAAAAATGAAAAGGGAAAAAAGTGGCATCAGCTCAAGGTCATCCTGAAGGTGTTTTTCAGCTGAAATTCTAAACTACTCCTACATTCAGTGAAAGTGTCAGTATCCTTCTTTTTAATCGCTTCCTTCATTGAAGGACTTTGAGTTGTTTATGACTACAACAAGTCATTGAAGACTGTCATGCTTTTGTTTTGTTTTTTTCCAGAATACGTTTTTTTTTTTTTTTTTGAGCAAGACTATTTTTGTTACTGTTATACATGAAGGATAAGGAATTGTAAGGTTAAATCATTATACAACTGTGGTAAGAGGTGAGTGGCATGTCAGACACAGCATCTAGTGCGAAAGCTACTTTATGTTAAGAAAACAATATCCTGTACCTATTTGAAATATATTTGTTCATACCTTATAAAATAGTACTATATATTATAAATATGATTAAGAACATAGTTTTGTGGTGCTCTAGTATTAAAAATCCTTAGCATAGAGTACACCCTCACTGAGGCTTAACAAATCCAGCTATAATTATTTACTTAGTTGTACCTTTTACACATCCTCTGATATAATGTTTATTACTACATATGCCGTCACACATATTAATGTTCTTCTGTGACATCATTTTTTCTTTGAGCTTTTTCTTTGAACCACTCGGAAGATAACTTGTTTCTTAGCCAAAAAGAGGACAATAGTACAAGAGGAATACCAAATGTATTATTTTAAAGGAATAGATCACCCGAAAATGACCCCATAATTTAGCCATCCTAGGTGTATATGACTTTCTTGTTTCTGATGAACACAGTCGTGGTTGCGTTCGTCTGAGCTACGTCATGCGTCGAGTCGGAGGTCAGCCAAGAAGCCAGACTCAACTCAACGCGCTCTCGGGACATGCATGCAGTCATTGGCGGAAGTCAGTGATCGGAGTTATAATTTTAAAAATCGAAATCGTTTTGTTACCAAAAACCCACCGAACAGCTTCAGAAGACACAGGATAGTTTTAGGATGGATATATGGGATTTTCATTTTTGGGTGAACTATTTCTTTAAGTGTGAAAATAAAGCAGACTTGTGGGAAGATCCTTGAAATAATCTGGCCTTCACTTTCTTTTAGGATAAGTGTGTGATGAGGTTGTTTTTTTTTTTGCCAGGAAAGAGCATGAGAATAGCAAGCAAGCAATGAAAAGAATAACTGTTTAACTCACCAAGTTAGATTCAGTCTGCAGAAGTGACGTGTGGTTGTTGTTCCCACTGGAACTGTAGCCAAAGCACGGTCAACTTTTTCCAAACCTTTCGTAAAATGGAGCAACACTTCCCATTAAAGAGTTAGTTTACCCAAATATTCTGTCATTAATTACTCGTTCCAAACCCGTAAGACCCTCGTTCCTCTTCTGAACACAAATTAACATATTTTTTTATGAAATCCAATACCCCAACACATCCAAAATGTTCCCAGGTCCAGATACATTGCAAGGAAATCTGTAAAGCAATCCATGTTGGGAGGATGGTGCTGTTTCAGAGGCGGTGTACTCGTTTATACAGAGTACTGATTACTGTAGATACACGTTTTGTTTTTCTAAAAAACAGTTGAATGAAAATGAGTTGATGCATTAAACGGAGCGGGACTAATTCTCACTGTTAACTAGTTGGCCATTATTAACATATTGACTGTTTATCAGTACTCCTAAAGCACTCATATTCATATTCACATGACCACATTCTACCCAATAACTATAAGTAATCAGCGGCCTGTGTGAGCGTGTCTATCATGAGTGCTGACTCATCCCATGTTGCCCTTGCTGCTGCTGTAATTGGTCTAATGAAAGGTAATCCTTACACGTCCTAACCAGCCCCAGGCCGGATTCAGTTCAGTGAAAGCGCACCTTAGGTCAGTCAGTGTTATTAGCGTACTGGCCCGGGGCCCCATCAGCTGTGTTTCTGTGGCATGACTGCAGAGCTCGGGATGGGGTCACCCATGGCACACACACACAGCTTGTTGTGTTACTGTGTCTTGTGTCATCTTCCACAGCACTTCTCAAGTGTCTTATTTTCTTGAGAAACCCTCATCTCCTATTCTACGTTGTTATTTTTTTTCCTCCCTTCCCTTCTCTTTCATACTTTCCTGTGTGTGTGGGATGAGGACAGGCGCTGGTGACAGCTGAAGGAGATTTGAGGAATGTTATTGTCTTGTTTAAACAATGGTTTTGTATGAATGAGGCAGATTGTTCTCGGAGAACGTTTGCTCAGCTGTGACTTCTCTGACCTCACTTGATGGACACAACGCAAAATGTCATGTTCTCATGTTATTTCATCTTCAAGCAGTGTCCGAGTGTAGGGCTGAACGTAACCGAGCGAAATAATCATGCTTATCAGTAATAATAATGATTGTTGATCACTATTTCTTTTAGTTTATTCTTGGGCATTTTCATTGAAGCACAAACCAAGAGAACGTCAACTATATATTCTATACTATCGATATATCTGAGATTTTTTTTTTTGGATGTGTTACAGTATATCATCTGAGAAGCTTTCCTTGCAGATTTAGTTACAACAAATTGCAGATTGGCTTTGTTGAAGGAGAACCAGCAGGGCCTTCAGTTGAGTAGAATATCATAATCTAATATGTTTTTGCTGGTCTTCAGTGCATCAGCGGGTTGCCAGGTTGGGGAAACCTCACTTTGTCAGAATGTTGGCGTCTCCTCAGAAGTGCTCCATAGGAACACATTGCTCCAAAATCGTTTACGTTTGAGAGCTTTCTTTGCCTTTTAGCTGGCCATTAATTCTAGTTCTGACCACCTCTAACTGCTTCTAATTTTAGCTCTGCTGGATTACTGTCACTGAAACCACTTATTTAGGAAAGGTTTGCTTGCTCTTTTGAATTGATTTTGTTCATCACTCTGTCTTTTCCTGCTAGTATTGCTATTCTGACGGGCTGATGTGTGTTTCGCATGTTGCTCATGTTGTTTTGTGATTTGTCTCAGATCGGCGGCTGCTGCAGTCTGAATGTTCTGTGTGTGAGAGAGAACCGTCTGCTGCACGTCCCTCCCGAGCTCTCGCAGGCTACAGAGCTGCACGTGCTCGACGTGTCTGGAAACAGGTTTGTCACCACAAAGTTTTCTCACTGGAGGGGGTTTGGGATGTAGACTGAGTCATAAAGCACATCGGCCACAGCGTGGGTGTCACTGCTTCACTCAACAGGTATACATTTATAAATGCTGTTTCAAACCCACAAGATTTATCTTTAAAACACAGGATATTTTTACTGAAATATGACATTTCACAAAAACAGTAAAATAAAAAGTGACATAATTAATAGGTGTTTGTATGTATGTGGCATCAAAAGAAAGTCACAAGAAAAGAAGTGCATAGAAAGCACATTTAAATTCAAGGCTTTTTAGGGTTTAAGAATAAAATGTCAAAATTTGGTTCAAATAATGTTACTGTCGTTCAGTGTAACACATTATTCATGATTGTACACAGGGTTCGAATTACAAAGTGGCTTTCGGGGGAGCCCTATTTTCCGATCCTCCCTCACTGACTTTAACGCTTTTGGTGCATGTTCGGGCATTTAAAACAATAGGTTTACAGTAAACCTATTGTTTACTTCAAAACGCAAGCGTCAGTCAGTGTTGTGCAGTGTGTCAGCTATGTCCACGGTTCTGAATCAACCGCAATTAGGCCTACATCATGCAAATCATGATGCAAACAGAATAACTCACATAACAATCATAAAAAATACATCAATATTAAATAGGATTAGGGCCAATCCTCACAAACGCACAGATCAAGTAATTCCATGATTCTTACCTTGAATCAGAATTCTTATTAGTATCCACAGAGTGTTCCAAAAAAGAATAAAGTACGTTTTGAGCTTGAAGTTAAGCTAACATTCAAATACCAACTCAGTGAGAAGTTCAAGTGGTGACGTAAACGTAGTAACGTTAATTTCAGTGCAGCGCCGCCACGCATTGATGGTCACAGCAGGAGACAGCGGAAAATAGTGTTCGGAAATAGTGTGTAATGATGAGCGAATAAACATGCAACATCGACACATTTTTAATATCATCATTTATTTCAGGAACCTAAATGTACAGAAAATCAAAATCTATATGCGACACAAAAAATGGAAAGTGTTTTAGAGCTCCCCCTAAATGTCTCAAAGTAGGCTTTCAGGGGAGCCCAGGTCCTTTTCAGGGGAGCCGAGCTCCCCTAGCTCCCCCGTAATTCAAACCCTGATTGTACATATCAAAATATGTAAAACAATAAAAAAGCATATTATATTTGTGTTTTAAATTAGTAAAATAATCTTACTGACAAATGGGTGAAACCTAGACTAGTGGCTAATTAAAAAAATTGAAAATACAACTAATTAGTATTTAAAACTTTATCTTTTAATGTGTCATAATTTTATTTTTTTAATTTTTTTATTTTTTAAATATGCCTAACAAGATTGTTACACTGAATCATGTTATAGTGGGTAAATTGCGTAAATCAGGGGAAAATGTCTGATATTTATTTTTGGCTAAAAACAAACAAACACACAAACAATTAATTTAAACAGAAAACGTAAAAAAAAAAAGTGACACCAGTTTTAGTTGTAGTATTTAGAAAGAAATCTCTTATAAAAGCCTGCCCTATGGATTGTTTTTCCCTTTTTTGGCTCATCCTATATCAGTGTTAACTAGCATGGCGTAAAACTACAAACACATCCGCGGTCGGTAATGCCTACAGAAATGACTCCACACGAACAGAACTCAAATATTATGCTGCCGAATGGAATTATTCATAGAAATGCCATAACAGAAAAGAAAAGCTGCACATTACAGCGACTCTAGTCCAGTCATGCTCCATAGACTTCCATAAACGTGACTCACAGAATAAAAACCCTGTATTGTACCAACGATTATCTAAAATTGGTCGCATCTTATAATGATCTTGTTGTGCATAATTTATGTGTGCTGGATTTATAATTTTATTTCCCAAAAGACAAAAAAAAAAGGAGAATGTGAACCCTTTGAGAGTGTGCAGTAACGGTATTAAAGAGAGGCAGAAGATGTCTTGTGAATGATATTCTGTCCGTGTCTCTGTGAAGGCTGCTGTACCTGCCCTTGACCCTGACCTCTCTACGACTCAAAGCTCTCTGGCTGTCAGAGAACCAGTCTCAACCCCTGCTCACCTTCCAGACAGACGTGGACCCCAAGTCTGGAGAGAAGGTCCTGACCTGTGTACTGTTGCCTCAGCAGCCCTGTGAATCGGAAAACAAAGGTAAGGCTCTGGTGCCTTAAAACATCACGTTGGCTCTTTTTCATCAAAATCTGTGCTGGAAATGTCTTTTCTCCCGGACACATGTGAAAGCACACAGGCTCTGACAGGTTTTCAGAACATCAGAGGACCTCTATCTGTCAGATGTTCTGGGCTTTTGGGTTTTAGGCAAGTGGGGGTTTTGTAGAAAGGGTCTGGCAAATCTGGCAAAAGGTAGCGAAACTGCTTACAGATATACCATAACTTTATTTTTTGAGTTAAAGAATGTTATATGTTGCGTACCGGTGTTGTCACATTATCAACAGTAGCCATTACCAGTGTAATATTCTGATAACATCCTGTATCTGCTGTGCTTTAATCTTGCAGTGGTTCTATGGGATTTCTCTGGGGCTCAGCACACCCGTATGATTCGATCAGTGCGTGTTGAGTTGAGAGGAGGTATAGATGTACAGATCAGGTCTTGATTTCCCTGAGCTTCCTCTGGCCTTCCTCACACTCATGTGCCGCTTTCTACATGGTGGCAGAGGATTGGGCGGCTAAAGAGGCTTATCTCCTCTGAGCTCAGTTCGGCCTCCTCCCACAGCCGTGTCTTAACCTAAACCCATTGAAGCTTTTATTTTCTGGAGTCTCTGTCATTGATGAAACTAGAACATTCCAGCATGTGAAGTTTTGTATGTGCCATATTCCGTGAGAGGAGTTCCTGTTCAGTTTTACTCCGTTAGTTACTTCAGTGTCACATGACCCTCCAGAAACTCTGCTGATTTGCTGCTCAAGAAACATTTAAATTTAAATCAAGATTTACATCGACACATTATTTTATCATTTTTTTTATAAATGTTGAGAACTCTGGTGGTTTGTGGAAATTTTGATACTATCAGGTTCTTTAAGGAATGAATCACATTTATTTAACGAAGCCCTTTTAAATTGATCAAATGTGTCATCATGAAGACATCAATCTTAAAATATATATATATAAAGCAGCATATTTTGTAACATTAAAGCTTATTCCATGTCTTTCTAGTGTCGTATAGAATGAATGTTGAGTTTTTTTTAGTCATGATATATGTTGGAGGTCAGGTCACGGGGTGGGGGAGGGAGGGATTGTTTCTCAGTAAGCCTGTGACTAAGGCTGGATTTGAAACCGTGATCACACAGCCTCCTTTCACTTGGAATATAAGCTCCTCAGTGTGATTTTTATGAAAACTAGATCCATTGTAATTTAGGAATATATTTAACCCATGTGTGTAATAACACCTCTGTTTAGGTTCGGATAACCTTGCCCGCTGCGGTGCGCTGGAGAGTCTGGTGGAGAGCAGCATGCTGGATGACACCTGGGATGACAAAGCCACAAACAGAATGAGCACCATTCGTTTCATGGAGGATGATGATGATGAGGATGACGAAGAGGTGAGGAAGAAGGAGGCTCTGCTAAATGGATTATATGGATTTAGCATGATTATGGGTCATGCCAACTCAATTGTATTTACAAAAACTAGTTTGGGACTGCTCATAGTCTTAATTTAAGTTTTTTGAAATAAAAGAATTTAACAAATTATATATATATATATATTTATACTGTGCCCTCCACTAATATTGGCACCCTTGGTAAATCTTTGAGCAAAGGTGGTTGTGAAGATAATTCTTCATTGTTTATCCTTTTGATTTTTCGTTCAATCAATTTAGAAAATTCTAACCTGTCATTGAAGTAAAATAATTGAAATGGAGAAACAATCTCATTGTGAAATAAATGTTTTTGTCCAATACTTGTTGGCCACAATTATTGGCACCCCTAGAATTTTTTATGAGTAAAATATCTCTGGAGTATATTCCCATTCATTTTCACAATTTTGAGCACTCCAGGGTGATTATAGACATGAAAATATTCAGCCCTGACTTCCTGTTTCACAGAAAAATATATAGGAGGGTAAAACAAAGCCCAAAATCCCTTCATCATCAACACAATGAGAAAAACCAAAGAATATATTTCTTATATGCTGCAAAAGATAATTGGGCTTCACAAATTAGTGAAGTGGCTTTAAGAAAAGAGCTAGAGCAGTGAAAATGTCCATTTCCACCATCAGGGAAATAATTACGAATTTCCAATCAACATCAAATGTTAAGAAACTGCTTGGAAGAGGACGTGTGTCTTTATCATCTTAATACACGGTGAGAAGTAGAGTTTGAGTGGCTAAAGACTCTTCAAGGACCACAGCTGGAGAACTGCAGAAAATATTTGAGTCTCAGGGTCAGAAAACCTGTTTAAAATAATAGTCAAACAGCCCCTACATCAGCACATGTTGTTCAGGAGGGTTTAAGAAGAGTTTCTCCTCGCTCATCCAAAACAATCTCCAGCATGTTCAGTTGTCAGACAGGACTGGAACTACAAACGGGACCGGCTTCTATGACCAGATAAAACTAAAAAATGAGCTTCACTCAAGCAATCACTCATGATGGGTTTGGTGATAACAGATCAAAAGTACTCCATGTGTACAATGACGTATACTGCTGTGTTTTTGATGTTGTGGGTCTATATTTCAGCTGGCGATCCTGGACGTCTTGTTTAAACACATGGCATCATGGATTCGATCAAATACCAACAGATAAAAATCAATAATTCACTGACTCTGTTAGAAATCTTATAATGGGCCATGGCTGGGTCTTCCACTGGGACTAAAATCCAAACGCAAACATAAAAAATAAACACAAGAATTGAAATGCTTTTGCCATGGCTTTCCCACTCCTCTGAGCTGAACCCTGAGTGAGGTGAACTAAAGAGGAGAACCAACATGGAGCTGGTAATCTAAAGGGTCTGGAGTGATTTTGGATGAAGGAATGGTCTCTTTTCTCTTATCATATGTTCTCCAAACTCTTCAGGCATTACAGGAGAAAACTCAGAGCTCTTATCTTGGGAAAAGAACGTAGCAATAGCTAGGTGCCAATAATTGTGTCTAACATGTATTGGAGAAAAACATTTATTTCAACATGAGTTTTTCTCCCCATTTCAATTGTTTTACTTTAATGATAGGTTCGAATTTTGTGAATTGTTTGAACGAAAGTTCAAAAGGATAAACAGCGCAGATTTATTTTCAAAGCCACCTTTGCTCAGATTTACCAAGGATGCCAGTATTAGTGGGGGGCACGGTATATTGTATAGTGGATCGTGGCTTGGTGAACATGGGAAAATGTGGGTCCAGAGGCCAAACCAGTTGAGAACCACTGTCTTGATGGGTAGTAGCAAATCGTGAGCAAAATACTACCCTTGGTGTACACGTGTGCTTGAGATGGGAATAAGTATTATATATATAAAATACACTAAAGGTGTGATGTAAGCGCTATTAAGCAATATATTACTACTGTCACTACTGAGTTGTTGGAGATCCTCTGAGATCCCTACTCTGACTTGGGAGGGCGCTCCAGTTTAAAAGTTCCTACTGGGAAGTACACATGGAACACACCATTAACTTTTATATATTTTTTTAAACGGTGTGCAAAACACTGAACCTGTTCCAGTAGCCAATGATGCACATGTCCACTTGCACACCGCATTTCTGAACAAATTCTGAAGGGGACATGAAGACTTCAAGGTTTTGATCACCCCATGGGACACACTCACAGCATAAGTTCTGTTCAAACGATAATTGTTTCTCATGTGGATTTAAGCTATTTTCAGTATTTGCAGGTAGCCTGTGATTCTATTGCTGTCTGAATCCAGAATGCTAGATTTTTTTGCTCCCTCCCAGTATCCCAGTAAGATCACAAGTGTGGGTATTGGGACAGGCCCTGTGTGTTATATACATTTCAAACGCAGTATGCTTTGTTGTGTGACATGAGCTCACCATGCTTTGCATCATCTTGGAAATAAACTATTAAACCATGGGACATGTAGAAGGTAAACCTCGAAATAGAAATGCTAAGAAATAGACAGAAAAAGGAAGAGTTTATGCTAGGATGGTGTTCATCTCACAACCGGTGCGATGTGTTTTAAAAAATAAATGTACATCCGATACACTTTTCATGGGGTCTTAGAACAAGACACGGTGAACTGACAGGTTCTTTTTCTTTGCGTTTCTCAGAGAACACTGTTGCGGCGGGCCACTCCACACCCCGGCGAGCTGAAAAACATGAAGAAGGTGGCCGAGAGCATCCGAAAGGACATGAACGCTGCCAAAGGCCTGGATTCCAACAAAAACGAGGTCAATAACGCTGTGGACCGAGTGACCACGTCTGTGTGACCGCTTTAACTCCGAGATGTCTCTTACCCAGTGTGTCTGTCCCTGAAGCCCCCGCAGAGCCATCCCTCACTGTTTTCTCCCAGGGTTGACCACCCTTTTACTCTCCTGGGACCACCAGAGCCCCTTTTCCAGCCCTGCTAACTTAATCTGCTCCCGCCCTGTGTCAGGGACGAGTCCTCACTACATGGTGCCTTCTTTTCTAAAGACCTCCAGAGCAATAACCAGCACATTTCTACTCTTCACATCCAGTGCTTTTCTTTGACACATGAAAGAGGTAGTTGCACTACAAGTCTTAGCATAAATCTGTCAGAATCTTTAATATAGAAATATGAAATTTATATATATGCTCTATTTTTTTATTTTCGAACCCTGGGTGCATTTCTTTCTTTTGGTGATACACAGAGCCCAGGCATTTTTTGGACCTACTGATTTTAAAAATTGTTGTATAGTTGCTTGTGAATATTGAGACTTTTGTACATGTGGCAGCTCAGGTGGTGTAAATTTTAGAAACAAACAAACAAAAAATGACGCGTAGCCAGTTTCTTAATCAACAAACTTTCCCATCGCTTGGACTTAATTTTAGAATTAAAAGCGTTCGAACAAAGTGATGGATTTTTACACGCTTAAATCTTATCTGAACACGAGGGGGCAGCTTTTTTTCTTCATAACCCATGCAGTTTTCATGCGTGTAAAGAACATGTTTTGGACTAAAAGTGAATTAAAAGGGCTAACGCGGTTCTGGACCATGAGCTGAAACACTCCGACATTAGGACTGAAGAGAGCGAAGGCTGTCCGACAGACCCACTTCTGCTGCAGTTCAAATGTGCTTCCAGCTTTTTAAAAAGCAGGTACAATAAACCTCTTTTGTTATTAAGGTAAGGGTAGTTAGTTATTATCTTTTGCTTGGGTTTAGGTGAGCAGTTTTCCCTCCAAGTGCCAGAATGCACTTTTACAAGCAATGCTATCTTTCTTTTTTTATATATATGTATATGGTACACTACGGACTTCATTTTACATTGTATGTTTTAATTTGTATTCCAAGAAAGACGTGGTTTTTAATGTTGATTTTTATCTTTTAATTATTTCTTGTAAATGAAGCTGCACAGAAAACAATCGTACACGGGCGCTGTTTCTGGGCCAGTACGTTTATGACTTTAACCACTGAAATAATAAAATGATTTCATCAAAGCAAGGGTTATGATTCATTATTTATACAGAGATTTAATATGAAACAAAAATGCCACAGATGTTTTGCCACTGCTTTTGTTCTTTCCAGGTTAAAGTAAAAGGAATAGTTCAGCCGAAGATGAAACTTGCCCTTGTGCTATTACAAACCTGTATGCTGTTGTTATTATTTTTTACAGTCTTTTTCTATCAGGGAATTATTATCTGAGCTTCAGCCCATTGTTCATCCACCCTTGCTTGTTTTCTCCTGCTCCGTGACCTCACTGTTTCCTCTGCTTGCACGTGTGGCTTGTTCTGTATTATTTCACTTATACGTGTTGTTGTGTGTTTCGATTTTTATCGATACATTCAATTTCCATTCTAGAATGATGTAATATTGAGACAACCAGTTCTGCTGAGTCTTTGGAATGCACAATGTACACTGTGTACGGTATTTAAATGGAGATGAATGGCCTCTAGAATGAGATTTAGAAATCGGTCTATAATTTAACCCATTTGAAATGGCATTGGTTCCTGGTGGTCGTTCTGCTGATTCCGTAATTCCACATGCCCATATTTATGGGAACATCTGTTCAGAAGGATACATTGCATTTATGTTTAAAGGTCATTGATAATGTGTTCTTAAAAACGACTTTATTCATTGAGGAATTCTCACTAAAACGGCTGTTCCAATCTTAAAAAAAAAAAAAAAAAAAAAAAGTATCTATATCTCTATCTCTCTATCTCTCTCTCTATCTTTATATATCTATATCTATATATATCAATATCTATATCTATATCTATCTATATATATTAAACTCCAGTGAGGTGTCTGGTTCTTCAACTACAGGCTCAAGATTTTCTCTTTTCTTCACAAAACAGAACTGCATGGAAAAGTTCATCCACTAATTTTAATGATGCCTCTTTATATATATATA
>JAUMHG010000055.1:2863692-2875823 GCA_032359395.1 Enteromius anoplus | reverse complement strand
TTAATGACCAATTACTACCATATCACATCAAATTGATTGATTTCTTTCTGAATTGCTAAAATGACAAGTGATTATATGATAAAAATGTATTACAATGAAGAATTCATATATTTGAATTGCGCATATAAGTTGTGTAAAAAATATATAAATTATAATAATAATTATTATTACATTGAAATAGATCAGTCATTTATAAATGAGATTGAGATTCCTTTTAGTGAAGTCTAGTGTCAAGAAGATTAATTTGGAAGGGTTTTAAAAATAGGTAAATCAATAAGATGCCAGTCATATTAGTCTGTAATTTGGCTTCTCGTGGGAAAGACATTGTGAACACACTACAGGTTATACAAAGTCCAAACAAACAAAATAGAGAACATTGTTATAATGGGGCTTTTACTTAACTTTACCAGATGTGTCTGATGATAGTGGAAATCAGGAAACAAACACAAACTAATATATGTTGTGTTAAATTGGCTATGTGTATCTTTTCTAAATTGATTATTACTGTTGCAGTTGGATGGATTATATATAAGATTTTAAGGAATTCATCATTCTGTTAGTAAGGCCATTCAGAAATGCTTAAACATGCGAATTATGGGGAGTATCAACATAAGATTCAACATGTATCCAGCTTCATGCGCTCAGTTAGAGTCACAAATCCTAGCAAGTCTGTTTGAGTGCTCAGATGATTTTCCTTGTCAGGTTTCTTCATCCACTTAATTAGTGAAGCAGCTGCAGTCTCAATAGAGCTTAATTGGCAAGTAATGTTGAAGACTTAGTGCTCTCTGGTCACTAAGGCAACCCGATCGTTCGTACAGGTGACAACAACAATTGATTTTTCTTAGAAAGGAAATTAAATATATCAAAAGACCTCTCAACGTTATATTGATTTGATCAGAGGAAGGGGTGTCATGAGACACCCTGGAAATGATAATGGTGTCTCTTTTGATAACAGGTGATAATAGCACTGAGCTCCAGGTTCAGTTCTTCAGGTCTAACAAAGGGATGTGTCCGATCTGTTGGTGAAAATAATCACTACACAATTGCTTTTGGTAACCAGCAAGAAATACCAGTCAGGATTTTTGCTGAATATTTGCAGGCTGTAAAACTGAGACATTTCTGGGGGACAAACGTAAAAAACTGTCCCCAGAAAACCAGTATATCTATACAATACCCTGTGCTAGGAATCTGCTAAAATCTCAGGTTATGTATGTAACCTCGGTTGAGATGATGAATCAGAATGCTTTGGGACGCACAACCACATTCTGAAGCATGTGAACTTTCTGACCCTTCGCATAAAGCGACACAAAATATTTAAGAGCAAGAAAGGTTACCAAGATTTCAAATATTTTGGGACGTAAATAAAAAATAAATAAATAAAATGAAAAATAAAAGAATTTAAAATCACATGATCCAATAGTTTGTTCTCAATAGAATAAAGATAACATGAATGTTTAAACAGGGAAAATATGTAAAATTGTATGCATAAAATCAGCTCATTTCAAAATTGATGCCTGCTACAGGTCTCAAAACATTTAGCACGGAGGCAACAAAAAGCTGAAAAAGCAAGACATTTTGAAAAGATTCAGCTGGGAGAACATCTAGCAACTTATTAAGTTAATTGACATCAGGTCTTTAACATGATTAGGTAGGGGATGTATGACATCAAAGTACCGTGAGGCGATTATAATGAGCATATCAGCTGTCAAACTATTTCGCAATACTTTGATGTCATCGGTCGTTGCAGCACTTTTTCAAGTCGAACACACCTAGAGTCTCTCAGGAGCACAGATGGGCAGAGACTCTACAATCTGTGAAAGAGTTGCGTACACCACCTTGGTGCACGAGGCAGACATCAGCCTTAGAGAACCACTGAGGAAACAAATAACAAGTGGGTCTCTTCCCAGTGACTGACCACCCAGAGGCGTGTGGTAAGCAGCTATGGTTTCAGAGTGCAGGGAGATGACCCTTGAGACTACACTACACAGCACTACACATGTTTTATGTCTCCCTTACCTGACACACCCATTTCAGGTCCTAGAGTTTCTTTTAATGAGCTATTCAATGAGTTAAATCAGCTGTGTTTGATCAGGGAGACACACAAAATGTGCAGTGCACCCAGGACCAGAGTTGAGAAACACTGATTTAGAGAAATGCTCCTGCAGAAATTCCAGAACTGTAACAACCTTAGTTGAGAGACTGGAAGCTCAAAGGCAGCAGCATGCATGATGGAGAACCCAGGCGGATAATGTGTCATTCATAGTGTTGCACCCAACGCAAATAGATCAACTTCTGCCTGGCTGAACTCCCTTCAGAGGAGCTCTACCTCGTCTGGATTTTCCCTGAGCCCACAGGAGGATCAGGTGTGCCAATTTGTACAGTGGGCACAAATGCAGACCCCCAATGGCCGTTGATGTAGGAGACCACTGATGCGCGGACTGCACTGGTGCGCTGCGAGAGCGACTGGAAAGCAGACGGCTCTTTATGTTTTTGGATCACTCCCGTGGGGCCTCTGTATTGCATGCTGATCAGTCCATGCCTGGCACTGGTGCATCCTGAAAAACACCATTGTGTTTGGCACTGCCATGCTTGTGTCGCTAGGGGAAATGAGATGTATTCAGATGACATCTTCAGTGATGTAAGGTCTGGTGGTGGTGGATAGCCAATGGAAAGGCTCTTAGAAGGCTCGCCAGTTAAACTAACTCTGAACCAGCAATAGCTCTGAACTAGCGCCCCATTCATGCAGGTGGGGTATGGCAGGTAACACCTGATCTAAAGCGCAGGAGATGGCAGGGGTAACACAGCAGCACCCTGAGGGCACTGAGAAGTATCAGGCACTCTATATACTGAGGTGTGCCCTCTCCTGCCCAGAGGGTTCTTCCCTCGAAGGTCTTCTTTAAAAGAATCTTTTGACTGTCTTGAAGACCCAAAATGAGTGTATCACCGTGATATAAGGGGCTAGAGGATGGCAGGGGCTGCTTCTGCTCACCAGCAGGGAGGTCGCGCTAAAACACCGCAACCTGTACTTGTCATGCACCTTAGACAGATTTAACCACAGATGTCTACCAGAACTGCTACTGAATGGCCAATGGCTCTGGCTGTTTTCCTTAAGCAGGTCAGCCTGGTCAGCCCGGAGACATGCACCGTCCTGACCTGCTGTCATAAAAGCTTTACCCATCAAGGCAAATGTTGCTCTAACCAGCATGGTGGGAAGTCTCTGGGCCTTCAGACATGATACAGTGATGGAAGAAAGATACCTTGCAGGCATCTGCTCCACTTTCGGCATCACCCCATATCGCTGCTGGACAAATTTAGAAAGTGGTCAGATGAATAGCATTTATTCTGGGAACAAAATGGAAGGCCCCGGCATGCTGGTTGTAATCTAACATGTTAGAAGAGTTTGTCTTATTTGCTTTTCTAATGAGCATGCGGCTTCCTGGCTGGCCAGTCGATTAACTTGGCCACAGCATGAGTAACAACTTCACCAGCTCTTCATATGCGAGCGATTGCGCTTATCCCAAACAGATGATGCAAAGATTGTGTGTATCATCACCCGTCACGTAACGGGGCAGGGAGGAACACACAATCTAAGTTCTGTCTGCTTAATGTGTGTTCTTAATAACTGTATATACAGACTACATCAGACATACGTAAACACACGCCACAACTTACTGAAGAGCAGAAGCTCACATGCCCTTTTAAGTGTCCTGGACATTTTAATTCTCTCCCTGTTGAAAAAACAGAGCTGGTTTAAGCTGATCTTTTACTGGTCTTAAGCTGGTCCATAACCAGCTAAAGACCAGCCTAAACCAGCAAAGGACCAGTTTAAACCAGCCAAAACTAGCATCCCAGCTTCAAAACATAACCAGCATATGCTTCAGAACATGTTCACACAGAAGCATTCCCAAAGCAATCATATGCAGCTTGAGTTCTCTGAGGGGGAACATGCTGTCAGTTTGTTTGAACATGTTATACATGCTACAGTTACATCAAGTGCACACCAAATAATGCTAACATCATATGATCTATCTATCATTTGCAAAGTGTTAAAACATGCTAGAAACATTAACAACAGGCTCAAACATGCTATAGATTCTCTGATTTTAGAGGATCTAATTGGGTCGGCAAAGGTTTAGCAATGAGCTTAGGACATGCCAGATGTGTTCAAATTCATTAGAAACATGTTAAACCTGCCAGAGACATGTTAGCAACGTGCTTAAACATTCCAGCATGATTGCCTTGTGATTTTATGAGGTCTAATTGGGCCTGAAAAGGTGTATTTAGGTAAGTTTAATTGACATTGTCAAGCTAAAATTGTCTTTAAACTTAACTCATCATTTGTGTATTTTATCACCTTGCTGGTGCTGTTATTTGTACTGCTATTTGTATTAAAAATGCATTCATTTTCAGCTTTTTAATGAGATATGTGGGCCTCAGTCTTACAGTTTGTGTAAAGGTGACATTTTTAACATGCAAACAGCTGAAAGTATTTCGTCACTTCTGCTCCTGTCTCATCTATAGGGGTGCAGAGCTGCTAAAACCTCTGTGAATAATAGCATCCACGGCTGGCCCATTCCCGGTCTGCGCTGGGTCACATGCAAGGACCGTCTGTCAGGGCTCAACTTGTTTCCTGTCACTGGTGGACATGGCCGCAGCTCCAGCCCGGAGATAGAAGCAGAGGAGATGGAAGAGCCATCTGATGAGGTAAGACCAGAATGTTTATGTCTATTTCAAAGGTAACTTTGGCTTGAGATCATTATTTACTCATCCTCATGTCACTGCACACCATTATGTTGTTATTTTCTATGGAACATCTGCTCCTTGACATTTTTCCCAAAAATGAATGGGTACGGTAGAAAGTGGCTTGCTCTATAAACACTGCGGCACAGTCACTGAAATGATGAATAAGGTTGAATAATAAAGGTGTAGAAGCACCTATCTCTGGTTATAACCAAACTGGTTCAGTCGTCTTAGTAATGCATGGTACTGTTCTTTGATACTGTTTATGTTATTATACTCATTAAACATTCATTTGTAATGGTATTTGCATCAAAGAAAAATCTAGCAATAGCATGTCAATTGAAAACACTGTTTCTCCATCAGTACAGCTTAGGTCATTTCTCAGAGCTGGATGGAGCGGGACGCAGACCTAAGTCCCAGTGGGGAGAAAACGGCCATGACAGGAAGCTTCAAAGATACAAAACTCAGCGCCTGGTGACCCATCTCCACCGAGACATGGCCCACGACCCAGAGTTTCACCCCAGCTTGGAGAGGCTCTGCCATCCGGCTGTTGCAGAGAGGACCTGTTCCCAAAAAGTTGTTTCACATGTGCCATTAAGAGTAAGAGTACAGACAGCTAATCATGCACCTAGTCATTCTGAGGGAGCATCAGTGACAGTTCTGGCGTGGAATCTCTGAGTCATGATAGTTTAGTGGTGTCATTTTATAGTATGCATAGATTTCAAATCCTCATGTACTGAGAATGTTTATAATGAACAAAGCAAAACTACACCGTAGCAGCCAGCAATCACCCTGCATTTTCATTTATAGAAAACAGTGGCATTGGCTTCTTGATAACAATAGAAAAAAACAGATCCCTAATTAAAAACAAACTGCTATTGCTTGTGATTTTATCTTTCACTGTAGTAATTACTGCCATGTCTTTAAAAAAATTAAATAATTTTGAATCTTGAACTGAAGTGATCACATACTTTATTAAATATAAACAATTTCAGATTATTAATAATAATAATAATTTAGTCCTGTGCGTATTCTGTAGCTTATAACACATACCTTAATTGGACAAAGCAAAGGTTCAGATTTGTGTCTCCAGCACAGAATCTGTTGTGCATCATTTAAAAAAAAGAAAGATATTTAATACATATCTGATTAAATGCTAAAATTCTTCAATTCTATTTTTAACCGAATAGTGTTGATTTTATTTTACCTACAGATTTTCTGCCTGTCAGTCTCTTACTCAAGCTCCCCATCTAGTTGCTCCTGCTCCACACACACGGTTTTCATCTCCGGGGGGCATCGAGAGTGCGTGCAGGGCACCTCGCTAGGACTCAGGCCACTAGGGTTCTCCCGGCTCGCTTCCCGGACAGCTCGCCAAATTTGCTTTAATTTCTTTGCATTAATCTATTCATTAACACCCCTTGCATTAATGAGAAAGCCCGAACTCTTAAATACAGTTTATTTAGTGACCGTTGTCTCTGATCTCTGAAAGAGCAGTTTGAAACGGCACATAATGTACTTTAGAGTGGCACATGGCTCTGGAAAATGTATGAACTTTGAAACTAAACTCAGTGGTTTCATCTAAATGACTTAATTTATTTGTCTGATCGTGTTAGCATAAGATGAGGTAGGTGATTCTGCCCTAATTCAATCTGTAATATAGCTCTACTGGAGTTCGACTCTTGATGTAATTTGGGATTTTTACTGTCCCTCCAGTTACAGATCAAAGTGAACGGACAGAGGGGAGGACTGGGAATTTGTATTGCAGGAGGGAAAGGCTCCTTGCCATACAAAGAGAATGATGAGGTAGGCCTTATCTTCCTGTAGTTCCACCGCCTGAATCTCATTACTCACTATTACTAGCATGCTCCTGTGGGTCTATTTACAATAAAATATACACATGGACTGGAATACTAACGTGCATCCAGCCAGCAATTCGACTGACGATATGAGTGTGGCTGATTTGCTTCCCCTGTAACTAGTCATTTTCTTCTGTGCATTGATTGATTCGTTTTCTTCATGTCAGGGTATTTTCATCTCCAGAGTGTCTAAAGGCGGACCTGCGGAGAAGGCCGGGGTTCATGTTGGAGACAGAGTGTTGGAGGTAAATCATAATCTACATGCGCTGTTTCACAACAAATTGATTTAATGACTAATTATGAAGCATGGGTGCAACTGGGAATACTTGCCTTCAAAGATACAATGAACAGCTATTGACTTTGAGTGCTTTTTTGTGCCCTGTTATTCCCTTCATTATGGGAACTACATTTCTCCACAAGGACAGCAAGATTTTTCAGTCCTCATGAGGAAATGAGCTTATAAACTATACAGAATCAAGCTCAAAAAAGAGCTGCCTTGTATGGAATTTGGTTAGATTATACCAAGTTGGTATACAAGCATACCAAGATTATATCTATTTCTCCTGCTGTGTGACCTTATCAGAATGGATGTAGTTGTTTCTCTGATGGCCATTGGAGGGCATCATCACACAGATGCTGATGAAGAGTGTATTGTGCCCCTGTGAGCTTTAAAGCAACAGGCAGCCAAGCAGCATTGTGGGATATCACTTCGATCATTGCATATTTTCGCACATTTTTCAAAATATAAAAAAAAGTTAATAATAAAAAAGAGGTTTGTTTGCAATTTTGTTTGGTCACACTCATTGTGTGTAAATGACATCTTTCCGCTTGAAGATCGCAGGTCACTTCCTCACATAAATGGCTGTCATTTTCTCATTCCTTGGCTTTGTAGTCTTTCTGTCACCTTTCTGTCTCTCTCCTTCAAATCACTGCAGCTCATTTTTCATTTGTGGCACCAGGTCAATGGCCTAGGCATGCAGGAGGTCAGCCACCATGAGGCTGTCAGCGCCTTGAGAAATGCTGGGAGCTGCATCAAAATGAAAGTGCTGCGGGAGAGATGCGTGTCCGTGGAGCCGCAGCAGCATGAGAGGTCTGACACCACAGAGACAGCAGACCCCCAGGTCAGCCAAGAGTGGGATGTGACCACGAGCAATAACAGATCGAGTGGCCCACAATCCTCCACTGATCCCATGCTAAACTGCGGCCCAATGACTAACAGGATAGAAGCTGGCGTCTGCAATGGAAATGGACCGGTAGGCTTTAGGTCAAGTTTGTTGAGATTATAAAGAGAGAGAGAGGCGAAAAAAATAGATCTTGGTGGTTACTGTAAAGTGTTACCGCTATTTTGTTGTCCCTTTTGATACTTTCCATGTTATTTTGTCAGAACGAACCGGTACAGGACTTGTGGCCCACGAAAGACACAGAGACCTTCAAAAACAATGCTCTGCAGGTTGTGAAAAATACCATGACGGTACGTGGTGAGGATAGAATGTGTTTCTGTGCAGATGTGTGTGTTTTACCAATGAAATGTTCTGTGTTCTGTCCTTCATTCTGAGACCTTCTTACATTTCTGAAAAGCATTCCTTTACGGTTGTCCTTTTCTCACAGTCTTTGTGAAGAAATGTACCTCTAAAACATATTATAATAGACTCTCTAAGAGAGAAATGGAATGCGGAAAGCTGAGTGATATGGCGTCTCAAAAATGACTTGATTTTGTCTATCGGGAATTGATTGGATCGCTGGACTGTGGTAATTTGCTGTAAGTGACAGGTTGCTGGAGGGAAAGCCACATGAAAATAATAATGAGCACAGGTATTACGATTTTTATTTTTCTGTAGAAAAGAGAAAGTTGCATTCATATAATGCAAAAGATGGTGGAAATATAAGATATGAGGCAAAATATTTCAATGCTTTTGTAGTTCAGAGTTAATTCTTTTGTGAGAGAAGGCAAACGCATTTAAATACGAGTTATATAAAAGTTAGATTTGTTATCACCATTTCACCTCTGGGGCTCTATAGATATTTCTGCCTGATAGGTACACCTTTGACAGGTCTGTGAAATGCATCAACGGCCTCGATAATTTCCTTTCTATATGGTACAGTGGGAGCAGCTGTAAAAATGTGGATTTTTTCCAGTAAAAACACAGAAAAATGTATTCACATGAGTAGCAAACATGCATAAGATTTGAACTAAACCAAGCCGCAACCCATTCAAATAATATCTAATCCACAGACAACATCTTCACATATAAAACACAACACCCCAGTCAGATTAAGAATTCAGTAAACTAATAAAAAAAACAAAAACAAAAAAAACCTTTAAATGTCTTGTTCTTCAACCCAGTACTCTGAACCGAGGCTCTGGTAGCAGCAATTGAAATTCCTTTTCCAAAGGATGGTCCAAATTCATTAAAACTGAGTGTGCTTTCATTTAAACCTGTCTATGATAGATCTCAATGGGTTGACTTTGACTCATTTTGATCATTATTTAACCTATTCCTATTTGACAGTGTTAGATTACCAAACCAATACGAGAAAACACGGATTCAATAAACAACATAAAATAAAGTCCAAATTTTGGTACGTCCATTGAATGTTCCCATCTTTCGTAAAAACATTATTTGCTGAATTTCTTACAAATGCTGTAACTGATACATTTAGCTTCGAAGATGAGCTTGTCATCAACTATAACTATAACTATTGTTAGTCAACTCAATGTCCAATATCCAGATCTACCAAATTCATTTAACAAATCCTTGATTTTGTCCACATTTATTTGAATATTTTTGTTTTTTCTAAATGTTTCTAAACCAAATATAAAAGGTGAAGAATGGCATTCTCCACACCTCTGCCTTCTCTGTAGGCAATAGTTATGGGTCAAGGCTTGTTACTATACATAAGAACTTAAATGCAAAGGGTGTTCATACCAAATCATTAGATTTTGGTAACTGAAAATCAATAAAGAGGAAACCGAAGATGTCAAATTGTTTTTGTACTATCTAATAAGAGCTTAAAAAGAGAATCTCATAGCCGTAGCAGTTAAGATGAGACTAAATAAGTGGCTATTTTGAAATGCCAGTTCCTGACAGCTCTGTGAAACTTTTTTTGCTCCTCACTTAATGTGACCCTTTAACAGATACCTCGGATTATTCTGACTCACCCCTCTACCTCAGATGAGGATGTGGAGCCCCTGACGCAGGGCCCCGATGATGGGGATTTTCATTCTGACTTCAGCGACTCGGACAGTCACATCTACTCTGACTGCTTCAACAGCGCTTTCTATCCTCTGTGAAAGATAGAGAAGCAAGTACTCTTTTCATGCTTTTCATTCGTCATTTGAAATTAAATGACCCTGATAAACTGTATCACATCTGGCGAGCTTTATAGCCTTTATAGTCTTCCTTTATAGTCTTCCATATAAGAAATGTTTATTCATTCTTTCATTCACATAAATGAAAAACATATATATATATATATATATATATATATGTATATAGAGTCCCTGAGATAATTATATTTAAGAAAGATCATGCGGTTATAAGCATCACATCAAGGACGTCCAGGATGTGGCTTTATTCATCCACAGAAGTAAACACGCTAAGTAGATCTCAGATTTGCATGGAAATGCTGATGTCAAATAATTGATCGAAATATGCACCGAGGTGTGATTCATTATATTTACACAACACCACAGCACAAATAGTCACTGTCACCTGAAATTGAAAAACTGATATGAACAGAGGGAACTTCATTTAACTGTAGATTTCTATCAGGTAGCTGCCAGACTGCAGGCAATTTTCGGGATCATTTTTTTGCTTTAAAAAGATGACAAATGTGTTCTTTTATTTTCAGAAAATAAGGACAAGGATTTAATGCCCTCTCTCTCTCTCTTTTTGTGAATACAGATGTGCCTGTGTCCTACGGTTAAGTGGAATTGTTCTGCTGTGCTCCACAGGCACTGGAGCAGAAAATGAGTGACACGGGATCGATACTTCAGGCAAAGTCCACAGTAACATGATGCTTGCACCAATAAAAAATTGGAACTGTTATGAAAACAATTGTGCGAAGGTGATATAAAGCAAGTGGAAGGTAAATAGATAATATTTTTCTAAAATAGTGCTTATATAAATTTTACACGCTCTTAAATAGACCTTACTTGCTTTGTGTATGTTTCATTTAATGTTTTTACTTGCATCATTTATAAGTTGTCAAAAATGAAATAAACTTTCAAAAAATGTCATTGTGCCAGTCAGCTGTGTAATGTTATGAATATCATCTCTGAAGCATTGAACTGTTGTGAATATTTTGATGTGGATATCCATATTAGCAGCACAGGAGGCACCTCTGCCACTGAACCACGGTGATCTATGAAGACCACTGACTGATCACAGAGTTGTCCAATACTGTTTGAGCTAATTTAATATCCGGATTGTCATTGATCACTTGCCATGCCGTTTCAAACCCGTAAAAGAATCATTCAACCTCTGAACGAAGTTTAAGGTATTTTGGAGGAAAACCGGGAGGCTTGTGACTGTCCCATTGACTGCCAAGTAAATTACACTGACTAGGTCTTTAAAAATAATGACTGCCATCATTGGTTCAACTGTAATGTTACAAGAACACATTTGTATAGAAATAAAACAAAAATAATTTAAATTTATTCAACAATTGGCCACTGTAATATCCCCGTAGCGCCATTTTGGAGAGCATCAGCTTGACGCACATAGCATACTCTCCAAGGTTATTATAGTTAACGAAAATGAAAAAAAAAAAACTAAAACTAGAACTGAAAAAGCATTTTTGTTAACTGAAATAAAAATAACAACGAGAGTTTTAAAAAAACCTGAAAACTAACTGAAACTGTTTTGTGTGTATACAAAACTAACTTAAACGAACTAATATTATAGCAAAAACATCCTTCGTTTTTGTAAATAAGCCTTTTGGGTTGAATTAAAATCTATTTACTTCACGCTGCCAGTTTTAAGCAAGGTGTTTGATCCGTATGGCAACACGTAGTCTGTGACGTCACATGTCCACAGTCTGTCCGCGATGCCGCCGGCTAGCATGATGGCTGCAGCGAAAGTCTGAAGATAGCGACAGAGTCCTATTTGGGATTTCTTTGATTATGAGTCCTAGGGCTGGGCAATATATATCGAACGATATAAAATGCGCATCTCGTCAGTAAAGCCGTTTTTTCATTAAATCTCCAAAAAAACCTCCATTAAATCTCCAAAAAAAACCGACTTCTTAGGCAAACCTCAGCAAGTCTCTGGTAGTGCTGCGTAAGCGCAAGCTCTTGTTTTCCAAGCGCGCACACACCTCTCTCTACATGCAAATATAGCCAAAATCACAACATAGCCATTGTGTATATCTTATGTGTACTTGAGTTCATCAGACAACGGCTTGAATATAAATCAAGATTAAGTAAGGGATAATGTACAGGCAGCCGGTAGTTATTGCAGAAATAAGCCCCGACAGTGTGATCAGGACCCGACGTGAAGCGGAGGGTCTTGTATCACGCTGAAGGGGCTTATT
>JAUMHG010000055.1:2836977-2851010 GCA_032359395.1 Enteromius anoplus | reverse complement strand
ACAACTTTGCAGATAGTTTATGTTCACATACAGCTACATCACACACTGCATGAACGATCATGTTTGAAAAAGCATAACTGGGGTACTTTAAAATTCACATAGTTGTTATGCCTATTTTTTGCTTTGTCATTAAAATGTAGATTGATGTGAAAAAAAGTAATTTAAAGCAGTTTAATATACGACAGCAACAACAAAATGTCAAAATGGGTATGAAAAGGGGTATACTGTACATTTTCAAGGCACTGTAACAGCATCTGGGTTTTAAAAACAAACAAACTGAATTGTCACATTTGGGTCTATTCCTATTCCTAACTGCAAAAATCTGATAGAGGGAGTGAGACTTTAATGTTTACGGATCAAGTTCTACCCAGAGTCCCTTAACAGAGAATGACCTATGTGTGTGTGTGTGAAAATGAAAAAATTGAAAGGCATTTGCTGAAGGGCTTGCACAATCAGGGTGGGTCATGTGTACTTGCATGTGAGCAATACATGAGGGACATGGACTTCTGGTAAAAAAGATGTACAAGCTGGAAGGGGAAACACATGCACATATAAATGCATTCAGTAACTTTCTAATATCGTCAAGATGCTCAGGAGCTCGAAATAGCCGTCCGCAGCAGAGGCCTGCTTTGGGACAGCTGCCGTTTCAGATTTGGTAACGCATTGTAACTTTTCTTTTTCAATGTCAGACTTCACAAGAGCCAGGGGACACTGATAAAAGCATGGCGGAAGAGGGAGTCTACAAAGCAGAGGTTGTTTACATCCAAGACCCTGAGGAGGGCCAGCCTGAAGAAACGCTCAAGAACACCATTCAAAGTGAGGTGAGTGTTTTGGTACATTCTGTCCCAAGGCAAAAACAAACTCCTAATGAAATTGTTATTTAAATCCCTGCTGTACCTTCTTTAAAACTATATATTGTAAATATTTAGTAATAACAAAATGACTCACTAGGAAATAAATGACTGAAGCAATGATAGTACAATAATTAAGGGATAAATTACTGTTTGTAGAGTACAGCTTAATTATTTAAGTTTCTTTGGGAAGATTCTAAATATCTTTTAATGGGAAACATGATATTAAATATGCTTGTGGAAATATGCTATGAGGTTCTTGCTATCCACTGGAAATTAAAAGCACACAGTAGTGCACCTACTCAGTAGATCAAGTTCTGAGCAAGTGACTGATGTATAGGAACGTTTATTGTGTTTATCTGTGACACTAATGTAAACAAAATCTTAAATACATGTTTTATATACTTGTCTTGCCAAAGACAAGCCAAATAGGGTTGCTTAAACAGAAAGAGTATTATTCCAAGTGGTGCTGGAAATGTAAACTTGATATTTGACACTGACATTTACAACTGAAGCCACTTGTCTAAAATTTGCATTGGTTGGCAGGTGCCCACATCACAATGTGTTGCAAAAAAAGTTTAAATTAAATTACACTTGAAGCTGGGAATGCTTCTGATGCAGCAGAAAATGTTATGCATAGATATGGGTTTTTATATGACTCTAAAAACAAACAGGCCCATTCATAAACGCCATGCTGTATTTAGGTTTTGTACAGTTTGCATAAAATAATAGTAATCAGACACCATTGCAATCATTGCTTTACTTTTCTTTCTTTCTCAGATTCGGTCAACTGACCATTTAACCCTTAAACCACTTACCATGTTAGCTGTTCCTTACACAGAATCTGGTAGCGTAACCCCCGAGCCTAGCACAGCCACCCTGGAAACCATTGATAACAAACACCCTGGCATTTCTCAGCTAGGCTTTCACAACACTTCAGAAGCTGCTGAGGTCAGCTCAGGTCTGTTTTTAAATAGAGAGGAGGCCCTTAGCCCTGCCAGCTCCATGGATTTTTTCACTTCCCCTGCTTCTTCTAAGGAGTCTATTCTCTCTGAGGGTTGGGACAAGGAGAGGAGCTGGTCAGGGCTCCATATGTTCTCACGGGACGGTTCTCCTGGGCTCTTTAGTGGCACGGTTTCCCCGTGTTCTTCCATAAGATCCGGGGCCTTCACACCCTCTGTAGTGAGAATCAAGAGGCACTCCTTGGCTCCAGGCTCCAGTCTGCTGCAGATGTCGTCCGCTTGCCAAACACCTTGCTGTGACAGTCGGGCAACCTCACCCTGTCCTCTGACGCCTCGTGGCCGGCACAGACTTCCTCCAACCCAGCTATCCCTGTTGACGGCCATCCTCAGGAAAGGTCGTCTGCCCGTCCTGTCGTCTGCTTCTCAACGACCTTACACACCCTGCTGGCCCATCAGCCCAGTTAACATGTCCTCCTGTTTAGCATGCTCAGCTGCCTCTTCTGTTGCACCTATGAGCGTCTCCAAATCAAAGTCTTGTGCCTCCATAGATAGACCCCATACTGGGTCTCACCAGGTTTCACAGAAACCAGACTATAGTTCTCTTTCTGTGTCAACATTGGTCAAGACAAATGATGAAACCCCACTGACAAAACCACCAGAAAACTTATGTCGACCTTTCACCAGTGCTACAAGACACAGTCCTTACCCAAGCTTACCTACAGTCCATGCTATCAATTCTCACCTGTCGAAATCGAAAGGAAATTGCTTACCAACAGTTCCTAGCTCTCTTTTGTGCAGCTCTCTATCCCGTATGAACTCCTCATCTCCTATTTCAAGCTCTTTGTCCTGCTCCATCACAGAGAACCAGAAAAATCCATCAGTGCCAGTGGATCGCCCTGTATCTATGGAAGCAAACAAACCTTTAGCATCCTTAATGCGGGATGATGAGACAAAATTCCATGACAGGTCAGAAAAATATTCACCTGTGCTAAAACAGGATCAGACATCATCTGAGCTCTCCAATGGACTAAATCTGAAAGACAGAGGAAGTTCATCTGACAATTTAGACTTCTCTGTATCAAAGCCTGCACAAACTTCATGTAAATCGTCCTACTTTCCTGCTCCGAAACACGCAACTGAATCAAGCAATAATTCTATATCTCCTTTTTTATGTCACAAGGAGAGTAAACAAAGTACTCTTTTCCAAAACGGTGGCAAAAGTGATATCGAAAGAGTGCTCCTATCATCCCCGGCTTTTAGACTGTCTCCCTCTCCTAGACCTGTGGGTCTCACCCGTCTGTCCTACACACCTCCAGCCTCTCCTGCCTGGCCCCAAGTCCACCAAAACTCCCGCTCCTCCACCCCAGATCGCTGCACCCTCTCGCCCTTCCCAGCAGTCCCAAGCCGCCAGCTCTCCCCCTCCCCCTCACACTCCTTCTGTTCATCGCCATCTCCGTCTCTATGGGGCAGCACACCAGACTGCGCAGATGGGGACTGTAAAAATAGAAAGGTACAGTGCATGCCCTTTCGCCATTACCTGCACGCAACTTGCACGCTCTGCTGCTCAACATTGACTTTCATTGAGTGAGTGGCATGCATTCTCAATCACAGCCTCCCACATTGCTGGGAAACATGATATGACTCATACCCGCACAAGAACAGTAAATCTTTGTCATAGGGCATGTTTTGCATTTTGCATGTTTTGTGTTTCCTTGTGTTCTTGGTTTAGGCAATATCTGCATGATTTACAGTAGAGGATATATTTGCACATCTGTCTGTTGGCAGAACTGCAGATGTTTTTCCTCATAGCATACAGACTTACATATAGTGAACTACTACCTGTTCTCCAACCAATATGGCTGTATAGGTCGTTTGTCAAAATCTCTGAAATACAACCCATCGGGGCTTATGCTACAATTGCGCCTCTGTCGGCAACAAAACATTTTCATATTAATGTTTTGTACTCTGTGTCATAATTCATGTTTTGTGTAGCTCAGTTGGTAGTGTGTTGCGTTATACGATGATATGTAATCTTGTGATCATGCAATCATGGGTTTGAAATTTGTGCTCATAAAATGAATATCCACTATAAATCCTGATGTTGCACTATTTCTGTAAGAGGTACGTTTAGGAGTGGGTTAAGTGTGGTCATTCGTGTAAAATACAGCTAGTAAAATATGTACGAATTACTGTAAAATCAGATTAAAAAAGTCCACACATTGCAATGTGGTAATGACAGTCGTCTGTCGATTCATGTTGACGGACAAAAAAGACATTGCCATTATTTTTATGCCTGCTAGAGGGCACTTAAAAACATAAAAATAGGCTGTAATAAGGTATACTTGCACAAATGACCAATAAGGCCGATAAGTTGTTTTAAATTCCTTATTTATTTTGTTATTTATTGATTGATTGTGTGTGTTTGGAGAAATTATTAATAATAAAAAAACGTTATATCATATCACAGTTTTCTACTGTCTTACTGTAATAATAAATTAATCATGGCACCCATCCTTAGGCCACAGCACATCTGTAGTTTAATCTGCTTTTTAAATTTTTTTTATAATTTTTTCCCCTAATTTAGACATACAAGATCAAATCCACCTACAAGGCAATTGCTGCTATCCCCACAAATACTCTGCTCCAGGAACAGCAGGTGAGATGCTTTATCTAATGGATGTAAAAGACAACTATTGTGCTAGTGTGCGGTTAATAATTGGATCTCATTTGCTGTCAGTATAAGCTATTATATGGGTGCTGTTTTTTCAGATTCCATGTAATTGTATAGTCCTTAAAGAGACTCATTAAATACTAATGGAGGAGGATTAAACTGTACCGTTGGTTTTTTTTTTTTCATCGATGGACAGCAGAATGGAATTGTTTCGTAAGTGGTCAAAAGAAATCTTAACAGTGCAAGCAGAATGAATCCACATTGCGTATACCTCATTAAACATTATAGCAAAGGTTAAAATGTCTTTGACAGGTTCATATACAATGTGATGACATAATCAGTATAAGAAGAAAACACACTCACCTTTGGGATTTAGCAGCTTTAGCAACCCCACTTGTTAAGGTCAAAACTATAATAAGTAGATGTGTCATTAATAACACATTTTTATTGCTAATTAATCTTTATTTTCCCTTCTCTGAAGGCAATAGATGAAGAGATCAGCAAGAAAGAGGCTTCATTCAATCCCGCGGAAAATTATTCTTGGGAGGACCCACATGCAGAGGTAGAGCAAGACCGGAACACCCAAAATGCCTGGTATCACTTTGATAGTCCACTTTAGAGATTCTACTAAAAACTAAAGTAACTTTGTAATTACATGTTAAGTACATTTCAATAATTTAATAATTGAAATTAAATGTCTACTAACTTTAACGGCCCATTCACACCAAGCACGATAACTATAAAGATAATGATAACTATATTTGCATCCACACCAGTGAACACACCAGTCTGCTAATTCTGAAGTGTGTTATAGCTGGATTAATTCAGATTTGTTGACAGTGTTTCCATCGTTCATCAGCTGGAAAAAAAATCTTGTTCTGAAAATGAGTCCAACGGTTCTGTTTCTCTGTGCCTTTATCATTATAGTTGTAGTGTGGACGCTGCTATTCTTGATAATTCAGAAAGATTTTCAGAACCATATCTTTATTGTTATTTTTATCGTTGTTGTGCTTGGTGTGAACGAGCCTTAAGAGTAGACTGTTTAGGTTCAGGTAGAATAAGCTGAAATACTTGCAAAGTTTCTCATACTGTAGTATGTTGTGGACTCATCAAAATAAAGTGTTTATATAAATAAAGAAGATATTAAACAGACAGTCTAGTAATTCTCTAATAACTGCTAGTTGACATAGTTGCTTACTGCCATTAATGTTTGAAGTGGACTATTGAAATAAAGTGAAGTGACTGCTAGAAAAAGAGATTTTAATTCTATATTATGCTATGTTTTATGCTAAGTCAAATGTTATAAAATGAAGTAGTTAGTCAAGCCATGCCAGCTCTGTCATGTAAGATGGAAAAAAGCAGACAAAAGCTGAGGGTGGCCAGACAGATGAGGCTGTGGTTGACAATACAGGCCTGATAACTTATCTTTTCATTTACGCCCATCGGCCTCTAATTAAACAGATTCAGTAATGAAATGAGATGAAGTACAATTTATTTGTGAAGTATTTCATGTTGTGGATTATCCCAAACTGGACATTACTGTGAAGTGTTCTTCTCTCTGTACAGATGTGCTCTCCTGCGCAGCTGCGTCAGCAGACCGCAGAGCTGTACGCAACCATCGATGAAGTCCTCGAGGACTCCAGCCAAAGAGTGAGCAAAACACACTCTGCACCCAATCAATAATCCATTTATGCACCTAATATTTTAATCCATTTTTCCCAGCCTCAATCAGACCATGTGAACAAAGCCAATGTGAAGTCTTTGGCAGCAGAGGCATCAAGGGTATGTAATAAAAGAGCAACACCGGGAATGATCTCATCTTCATTTTGATTAGTCACAGCAGCATCGCATTCAGTCAGAACATGAATTATAATGTTTCTAGGAAAAACATATTTTATGTTTATGTGTGTAACAGTGTAGCTCACTACACCCAGAAAAAAATCAGTGCAATAGATTTTCAATATATTTGACAACATATTTTCTCACCTTGCAAAAAAAACTAAAAAACTAAAAAAAAGAGACAGATAAATAAATCAGTGGAATAGACAGCCATATAGATTTATTTATTTATGTGCTTCAATTTGCTGGTTATTTTCAAAGAAGACCTCTGTTAGCAAAATAACGAATTCAGTTCTTCACTGTGATCAATCTTAGCCAGGTACCTTTTAGCCCCTGCTGTTCAAACCCAGCTTGCCATTTTAATAATGTGCACTCACTGCACTTGCTTTGAAACGTGTGCCACTTTTCAGCTGCTGGGGGCTTTTTTAACTCTTTTTTTTTTCTTTTATTCTGAATTACTGAAGCCACTGACGTCGTCACCCTCTCCAAAACTATTCGGACGGGAAACAAGATATGTATGTTTTTCTATTCAGTTTTGATCTCTGTACATATTTTGTACAAATCTGAGGAATCATAAATTATAAAAACTCACTGAATATTACCACTGGAAATATTTTTATTTTGCAGTATTTCTTGTTGAAATGCCAGCTCAGGGCTCTAGAAATATTGCCAACAGTTTTTTAATATGTGAAACTTGCTTTCCATTTTCAGAGCCGCTTCTACTAGTCAAACTATTTCTGTAGCCTATAGCAGTGAATCTGAGCATGCATTTGTACACCTATATTTTAAGTCAAACGTACAGAAAACCGATAGGATGCATGGTCTTTGGCGTAAACAAGATGTCACTTCAATTTATTTAGCAGGAGGCACTGTGGATTTGACCAAATTACTGCTGTTCACAATCCTGTCAGAATAGACCTGCAATGCAGTTTGGGGTTCATTAACACTCAAAAAACTTTTGTAGCTTTCTGAGTATTCATTCAGATTCATTATCCAGCCCTTCACTGCACTAGAATTACAAAAGTGAACAAATAACAAATCAACTATAAATTGGGAACTTTTACTATTGCTAGGATCATCCAGCCATGTTTAAATCTTGCTTTGTTTTTACAGTAAAATTAGAGAAAAGATGACTTGTGTGAGGTCGTGCAGTTTTCCTATCCTTTATGATGATATTTTAGACCTGTTTACATCCTGAGAGTACAATTTCATCCCGCTTGGACAATTGGAGCAAATTTTCTTGTCATAAACAAATTACAGGATTTGAAGATTTAGTTTGTTCCACAGGTTTTGGCAACAAGATGATTGTAAGGGAATATTACAAACTCTGAAAAGATTACAGACACATAGGGGTCCATAGCTGAATAACATGATATAAAATCACTTCAAATAATATTACAATTAGGTGGATATCATTGAAGCACTTTTTATTTCCAGATAGCATGTCAATAGCATGCCAAATAATGTTTAATATTCACAATTGTATTAATGTTTCCCCTAGGCAAGCTGTCCTTTTCAACACTCTGTGACTACTGAAAAAGCACTGGTAAGAAGTTGATATTGATTTATTTGAGTTTGAGCTTCATGTTTATTTACATTGAAAATAAACCTCAGTTTTGGTTACATTACATCCTTCAGTAGATATGGAGTGATGATTTTGTTAAAGAATTTGGGAAGTCCATTGTTGGCTCTGTTGTTAGGTAGCGTTCTAAAACATCATACACGTCCGACATAAAGGCTGATCTATACGGAATAAAGGCAGCACAATTACACCTAAACCTACCCCTTACAGGAAACATGTGCATTTGTAGATTTAAAAAAAAAATGTTGTTTAGTTTATTTTTAAACCGGTTTTGCAAATAGGGACATCCCCAAAGGGAGGTCTTTGTCAGGTTTACTTCACAAATTTGTCCCCTAGATCTGGTTAAGTAGGTACACACACACACACACCCATACACACACTTCCAAAACTTGCTCTAACTACCAAAACACTTCATATATAAACCTGTTCAAGCATCAGCAACAATTATCGTGGGTTCCCACTTTGTGCCCTAAGAGTATAGTCAAATCATTAAAGAAATGAACATTTCTCAGTGCAAGATTGCAAATATTAATATTGTGAAAAAAATCTCAGTCAGTATAGGGAAAGGCATCCTCTGTCGAATGTGTGGAACTTTTGAATGTTTAGATAATTGCGTGAGAAACCATCATGCTACCGTGTTAAATATAGCCATGCTCAGGAGTACTTTGAAAAATCATTGTCACTTAGCAGTCTGCCACTGCACCAAGAAATGCAACCTGGATTTTTGTTATGCATGTAGAAATCCATACATCGGTTCTGTGGAGAGATGCTGCTGGGTTCTCAGATGATCGGGCAGACAGTAAAAATGCGTGCTATCATCAGATGAGTCAGCTTGTTTTTGGAAGAGAAAATACAGATATTATACACTGAGTTCTCCTTGCCAAAGATGAAGGGGGCCATCCAGACTTCAGTTCCCGGAGGATGGGTGACATGCATTTGTGTGAAGGCGCTGTTGAGGCTGAGGCATATATTTGGATTGTACAGTGGCATCTACTGCCATGGAAATGACATTTTTTCCCTGGAAATCTGTGGCCATTAGAGTGAGATACTGCTAAGCTATATTCTGCACGTGTGTCAACAGTGTGCTTCATGGACAGAGTGAATGTGCTTGACTGGCCTGCCTGCAGTCCAGATCTGTCTCCATTCTGAAGAAGATAATAAGACAACGTTTTCCTTAGACTGCTGTGGCTGGTGAAAGCTTCTGTCAAGAGAAACTGGGCAATACATTCACTTGCAAAACTGAAAGCGATTAATCTCCTCAGTCCAGAAATGATTAAAAGTGCAATTAAGGAAAGGTGATGCAAGATTAGGTTTTGCAACAGAACCTTAGAGGAAATCCCAGGGTTCATGCAACTGAAAGATGTTTCATGTTAAAAGATCTTTGAATTTAATTAATATATTGAATTGCTGCTGTAGCAGAGGACAGAGCATAAAGTTGTAGACATAAAATACGTGTTGGGGATGTTTAACTGATTTTGTTAAATATTTCTTGTTTGTCTTAGACAAAGCCTGGAGTTATTAGACCAGTTACTGCAACATCCAGATTTAAAGATGATGAAGAATTCCACCCAAATCCTTTCAAAAACCTTCAAGGGAACAAATCCAGTCGTTACCAGTACAAGGTGCGTTTCTCTAAATAATGCAGAGAACAAAAGCTCAACATCAGACTAACAGCATATGAACATGTTATCGCATACAGAATGAATATGTGTGTGTGTGTGTGGGGGGGGGGGGGGATTTCTTGATGTTTCCTACTTTAGCAGTTAGACAAAGCATAAAAAGGGGTTTACAGTATATACATCATATACAATGAACGCCACAGGAAGGGGGGCATTTTAAAAGACTGTAGATTGTAGAGAGACAAATGCAAATTTAAACAATTTAAATGGGCATTTCCTTTTTCCTACTAGCTTCATGCAATTCATTTTGCATTAAAAATTTAGTTTGGAAGCAGGAGGTGACATGTGGCAACATTCCGTTCTTACAACAAAAAAACAAAACAAAACAAAAACAGCACCATTTGTTACATTTGCACTTCCTATTTTCTGTCAGCACCAGACTTTCTAAAGGAATCATGAAATCTATCTATCTATCTATCTATCTATCTATCTATCTATCTATCTTTCTGTATATAAAAGAGTAATACGTCTTAAAATAAGACAGTGTTTTTTCATTATCATATATAAAGGAAAAAGGAAATCAAAGGGTCAGCATTCCATATGTTCTTCAGAAGAAATTTAAGTGCCACTAGAAGTGATTTTTCAGAGTAGCTGCTGGGTTGTATCTATTCCCAGTGGGATCAGGAAGTGCACGTATCACAAGAATCCAATGTCATGTGCAATTCCCCACATCAGTACATCTACAGTATAAACCCCATAAGATAAGATAAGACGCAGATAGACCCAAGCCTCAGAGAGACCAAGCGCATTATTTATGGAGGAAACAGACAGCCGTTCGCTGCTTCCTATAATTCATAAGGACTTGGTTCTAGCTTGGTGTCATTTGTATGCCAATTGTATTTGCTCATGTGAGGGAAATTTTTATTTTTATTCATTTATTTATTCATTTTTAGTAAGAGCAGCTTATCATTTTCCACATGTTCGTATGTCACTGTAATGAAGCTGTTTGCTGTTACAAATTGACATAACACCCTGCATCAAACTAGTTATAAATGCAAATTGGCAAAAAAAAAAAACTGGCATCCAGTTTTTATGTTTTAAATTTTTCACACTAAGTGTTTTTTTTTCATCTGACAACCTATTTAATTGAGGTGACTTTAATCATGCAAACTAATTGTGTTTTCAGTAAATTGAATATCACTGCTATTGACAGATAAGCAAATGCTTATAAAGAAATAACTTTGATGGGCAATAAATCCTCTGGGGGCTGTACACTGTTGAAATTCCGTAAATTGCATGAACAAATGGGAAAAAAGTAGTAGCCACTATTACTTTTGGCTGTAAATGCAAATAATAATACATTCAATAGTGCATTAAGATGTACACTTATAGCCTGCACTGAGGCATCTCAACACATTGTGTGGAATGCTGCATCCCACAATGCAATGCGACACAAAATCTAAAAGCCGATATGAATTTGTTTTAAACCAAAAATGGAAGGTTCAGTCAGAGGTGCCGCGTGAACTTTGACATTTGCTCTGATCAATGTAAACACTATCCCATGATGCACTGTGCCTTTATTTTCCATTACCATACCATTTATTTGCCATCTAAATAGAATCATGTGATGAGACAGCGGTGACGCTAAAAGAACAATCAGAATTCTCTAGTAACGACTGCGTGTACGTCACTCCTCCCAAACACCAGCTTTTAAAATCCATCTGTGGCTCAGGATGCCGTTGTTTTGACACCTTAAACACTGTGTTTATCTCTTAACAGGTTTTTTTATACAATCGCAGGCAGTAAAAGTCATCAAGATTTGTCACTAAATTATTGTCTTTGAAGGAGACTACAGAGAAACATGAGATGCATCTATTTCACTCTCTGACACGCAGACTTCTCCAGACTCTCCTTGACCATGACATTTAAAAACAACTTCAGGCGTATTCGACATTCATGGCTCATTTCATTTCCTCTGAAAAGGCGTAGGTATGCCTTTTGCCACATTTGCTTAATAATAATTCTTTTGTGAAATCCAGAAGGCGCCAGGGTGTTTCAGCTGCACTGTATGACTCTTACTATTACAATTCTTATATTTAAATTCTTATATCCTCATATTTAAAGTGTAGTTTTGGCTGTGGAGAGAGAGAAAAAAACAAAAAAAAAACAACAACAACAAAACACAACAGCTGTGCTTCTGTCAGCTAGGATGATTTATTTGTTCATAGTACATATAAAAAGTCCCTCTACCCTTTTAAGTAATTATTTTAAGTGTACTCACACCTAGACACCCGCACCTAGAAGGATTTACTTGGGTCACACCATCCTTTGGCGTTTTAGTCCTATAAGGAATTAAATAAAGACGCACAGTCTAGAATTATTGTGTCTGAAATCCTTCTCCAACATCAACCTGATTAGAAAATTTGTGACCCACAGGTGTGGGAATCTAGTTGATGTAAGTGAGCTGATCTGTTAACACATTCACAATAAGGACAGAGGGTGTTTGTCCATCAGACAGCTCTTCACGAATCTAGAAGAGATGTCATTCATTAAATTATAACCTGTAGCACTGTCAGTACCATGGCGTAAAATGATTTTTATTTTTATTTTTTTGGTTGAATTTATCAAACTGTATAGATCATTTTTTACGGTGGCCCGTAGTGCCCAACACAGCAAAAGTGAATAAGCAAATATAAACTCACCCAGCAACGGAAATGCTCCCGACCACTAGGGGGGAGTAAGTCTGCAAAAATAGTTATGGTGCGAGGTACTCGTGAGCGCTGTGGGGTTTGTTGGTAGTAAAACTTTGTTGGTATGACCCCAAAAATGGACAAAACATTGCAAACTGAAATAACATCAGGTGATGGTTTTAATGTCAGCATTAAAATGATCAAAATAGGTACAGAATACTCGTGATATGCGCACAATAGGCCTTTCTGCAGACCAACTGCCCCATAGTGGTCGGGAGCATTTCCGTTGTATTGCGGCTTAATGTCATTGTGTTGGGAGCTTATGTTTGCTTTTTAAATTGTGTTATGTTGTGCCCTACTGTGCCACAGTAACTTTTAAATGAAATTCTTAATGTAATGAAGCTCTCCTTTGTTTATTCTGCTGGAACACTTGCAGTGGTGACGCTAGTTGTATACAATTTTTTTATAAAATAATATAAATAATTGTCTAAATTATGTTTTTAATAGAAAAAATAAACATTCAATGAAAACAGGGCTAATAGCCTATTTTATTGTCATCACAGTGCATCATGCAGTGATTATTGCGAGGCAATAATTTCATGAATTTTATTAACGCAATCTAATAATAATAATGGCCCTATTAATAAGAAGAATGTAACAGGCCTAGAAAAATTTTAAATGCTAAATCCTCTTGTTGCCAATTTTTCCTATCAGTGACACATGATACTAAAATCAGCCAGGGGAGGCTATCACCGTCATGCGTGCCCCTGTGGAAATAGTTTTATGAATTGTGTCAAAAATCTACATTTGTTCATAAACTATACTTTTTTTTTTGTTCAAGTGTTATATTTGGCAGTTGGCATTAGTTTATTAGTTGAATATGAGGAATCTAATACCACAGAAAAAAGTAAAATATGCATTTTTTCCGAAGCTGCTGTATATAAAAAAGAATTTATAACTAATGTTAACGTTCATTACTTTCTCACAATTTAATTATTTTTTTAGCACCTCTTCTGAACTGTTAAGTCTTCCCTTAGCATTAATATTCTCTCGCTGTCATGCAGTATTTTGTTAAGCAAAGCAAAATGGCTGATTTGTCCAAGGTTTTTATCAAAAGAAAACTCCAAGGCTTTTTTCAGAAGGGCCATTTATTTGGCGTACAGCTTATCACGCTGCGCTCATTTTATGACTCTGTATATGTGGAGGAGGTCTGCTTCATTCTCTAGGAATTAAATCACCTTGACAAAGGAAGGGGTTCATTAAATGTGTAAATGAGTTTATGAAAGCTATTTGCTTGAGGACTGAAGCTGTCAATGTAACAACTTAACTACACAAGCTATGTGTGTATTAATGTTTGTGATGTTGACCGCTGTCAATTCTAAGCATGTAGCTGTACTTCATTTACATAGATAGACTGACATTTGCAAATGACTAACAGCAGACAGGAGTTTGCATGCACTGTATACTTTGTAGCCTTTCTCCAACAGCTGACATTAAGCTGTAAGCTGACATCCTGCCTCATCTGACCCATGAAAGTTGCATTCATTGGCATTCAGATTTCGTCAGATTGATTCTGATGTATTAAATAGTATGTTTGTTAACTTAAATGTTTTGTTTTTAATTTAAAAAACACTTGACCCTCTAACACTTGGACTCTAACATTAGCTTTCTCTGGTCTTTTTTATCCTGTTGTATATACTTTTTTCTTTTTATTTATTATGTAAATAACAAAAAACGTCTCAGGTTACCCTTTCAGTCGAATCACTTCGACGTTACATATGGGAACTCGCCAGAGAGACCAATTTGCCTTTGAGCTTTT
>JAUMHG010000055.1:2809746-2823744 GCA_032359395.1 Enteromius anoplus | reverse complement strand
TGGCGTGTTTGTATACAAGCAGAGTAGATTTGCCATCTCGAAGCGAGATTCCTATTCGTCGGTCACCGACGTGACTCTGAGTGACCGACTGAAAGGGAACAGCAGATTAACAACATAAGAGTCTCCATGGTGTCATAACAAAAATGTCTTCTATATTTAAAATGTGTAATGGATAAAGGGCAGTCTGTCAGGTGATGATACATTCTTTAATGAGCTTGTATTCACTTCATCTTATTTATTATGCTCTAAGTAGAAATTAAGATTTAAGCCCACAGTGTCTTTGTGGAGTATCGAAGAGCTGTAATTTAAGAAACAGTCTCTCAAATACACAGGTCAATCAATAGAGGTGTTAACAGGTGTTGACAGATAAAGAGCGAGATGCTGAGCGTGATGAACCTGGATGAGCCAAATTTAGAGCTTAAGTCTGAGCTCAGACAGATCTTTAATTTTCTTCTTGTGTAGATGGGAACAGCAGAAGCCCTGCTATTTGAAAACAGTTAGTTTAGATGAAACTCTTGCATACTACTTCATTATGATTCAGATTGATTGCTGTTAATGTGATTATGGGACGTAAAAATACTGGTGATTTACTGAGAATAATTGCACAGTTGCACAACATGTGGACAAAGGCTGGAGACACCCATGTTTAAGTGACTTTTGCATGCAATGGATCACAACAGTGAGCTCTCACAATCTCTGATTTGACCCAACAAACAATTGGTGTACAATTGGTTTTGTATCAAGTATATTCAATATTATGTAAATTTCATCTGCAGAGTATTTGGCTTTGTGTAATTATGTATTAAAGTCATATAATTATGTGTTATGTATTACGTAAGTTGATTATGTAATTTACACTGATTCATGAGACTCTGTGGTTCTTTTACTATAGCAACAGAAACTTCTAATCTAATAAATCAGTGGTTCTGTTTAGGGATTACGGGTGGTGTAGTTTTTCACTGTGAAGCAAAATAAATAAATAAATGAATATGAAAGCACACTGACTTTTATATGGTATAGTAGCATGTCGTGTGGAGAATACATGGCATATATAAAACACTGTGAAGAGTTAAAATATTTAACAGCAATTCACGAGTTCAAACTTGCTGGTAGTACAGTATAGCAAAGCAAGTTTGGCATGTTGTCCGTGGAGAAGACTCAGGGTTAGGAGGGCTGCTGAGCCCTAGGGTTAACAACCCTAACAGGCTCGGGGAGGACGGAGATGGATGGCCTAGTCCTAATCCTGAGTACTGCCCCCGAATAGTGAACTGAAAGGAGGAGCTAGGGGGGGAGGGATACTGAGATCGAGATGCTGAGAGAAGGAGTTTTTGCTATTTATAAGGAGTGGCGAGTGATCTGATGGGAATGATATAATTGGGAGATTGAATAATAGCGATGAGCTGGCAGGTGATTTCCTCCGGAAATTTGTTGTAATTGTTGTTTGTAGTTTTTGTATTAACACACACAGATATAAATAATATGTATAACATAAATAATAATATAAAAGAGAAATTGGTAACACTTTAAAATCGGTAACACTTATTAACTATTAAAGGAATAGTTCAGCCAAAAATGAAAATCCTGTCATTTATTTACTCATCCTCAAATAGTTCCAAATCTGTATGAATTTTAAACTCAAAAGAAAGATATTTTGAAGAAAGTTTGTAACCAGGCTGTTTTGGTCACCATTGTAAGGAATCATGTTTCCGCCAATTAACAAAGACATAATTGTGAGTTACTTTATTAGTTGTAAGATATAAACACACAGTTATAAAGTCCAATTTTAAGTGAAAAAAGACTGTTCTCAGAATTGAGATATCTCGCAATTCCGACTTAATATCTCACAATTCTGAGAAACTAAGAATTTAAGTTGCGATAACATTTTTTAATTCGTTATTCAGTGGCAGAAACGGGCTTCCATACAATGGTGACCAAAACAGGCTGAAATATCTTCCTTTGAGTTCAGCAGAACAAAGAAATTCATTCAGGTCTGTAACTACTCAAGAGTAAGCAAATTATGACAGGATTTTTGGGTTTATTTAACTATTCCTTTAACTATGAACTATTCCTAATTTGCTGCTTATTAATAGTTAGTGCAGTAGTTGTTAAGTTTAGGTATTGGGTAGGATTAGGAATGTAGAGTAAAGTACACATGTGTTTAATTAACACCAATTAATGGCTAATTTTCTAGTAATTTGCATGCTAATAAGCAACCAATGGGTGTAACCATAAAATATTTTTTTCTAAATTACGGTCTTTGGACAAAAGTGATTGTTAAGCATTACTGATCATAAAATTTAGCAATGCAAAGAATGCAAATGGAGTTTTATAATCGCTTGGTTTAACACATTTTATCTGTAATGAATGAATCCACTGCTGCTTCAGTTCCAAACAGCTCCAAATGTTCAAAATGTGTATAGGTGAGGATTTGAGATTTGAAATCACAAGCATCCATACGTCAAAGACTCAGAGTCCCAGAGTGATCAGCAGACCCAGAATACCCTGCAGTCCCACGAGTATCAAAAATGGACTTTCAAGCATGTGATAAACATTTTCTCTGCGATTCTCATTTCTGAGGTGGAATACAATTCTGTGTAGAGAAACTGAATGGGTGTGGTTTATCTTCTTTGAAGGAGAGACAGCTGCATAGGCAAATCTAATCAGAATTCATCTTTTTGTAATGCCACAAAAGGGACCTTTGGCTGGGCAATCCACAGTATACACCAGTGAGTGCAAATTAATCCTGAAGACTGTACCGTATCTCTAAGATTTCACTTGACCTCAGCACAGTTTTTTCTTCAGAGCCAATACCCTAAAAAAAAACCTTTATTTTGCCCAAAACAAGCTGTCAAGACAGATTATAAGGTTATCTCTCTATTTCTTAAGATCTATAAACCTTTTTTTTTGTAGCAAATAACGTGTGCTGGCGTGGGTGCTGTGACTGTAGAGGTATCCTGCAAACACAAACCACAAGCCATGACATGAAATGAAATTTCATGAAATATTTAAGCCAGTATCTGTTTGTGTGTGTGTGAAACCAATACATACACTGTGTTAAGAAACTATAAGCACTGCTGGGTAGTCAGTTACTTATTCTAAATTATGTGATGAAACAATTATAGTTATTAACATTTTTTTTTTTTTTTACTTTTCGTACATGAAATAAAATAATAAATTAAATATATAGAAAAATCTATATATAAATAAACTACAATTATAATAATTATCTAATTATAATTAAATATAATTATTTAAACAAACAAATTAATTAATTAATTAAACATTCCACATTGCAGAGTGAAATAATGATAAAATGTCAAAATAATTCCACAATAAAGAACACTTTATGAATGTATTTGAGCATTAAGATTTATGTATTAATTTATTTGAGTAATAAAAAACAAAAACAAAAAATAAGAATGACCAGTAACTACTATTATGTGAAAAATCTGAAACCATGCAATCCATAAAAAAATAATTGTAATCAGATTTTTTGGGGTAAATAAATAATCTCAAAGCAACCAGGGATTACATGAAATTACATATGCATGTCATCAGTTACTGCCCAGCACTGTCATCTGGTATTTTTTAATCCTAAATACATTTTACTGACCACACACACACACACACACACACACACACACACACACAGATGGCTTTTAAAAGCTTTATTATAATGTTTTAGGCTAATTGGCAAAAGTGCTTGAAAAGAAGGAATGAAGTGTTAAAGAAGGACTCATGTATCTATTGATTTAGATGCTTTTATTCAAAGCAAATTGCAAATCTATATGTACTGACCTACAAGAGGAAGATAATTGTTATTAACAGGGCAGGTGTTTGGACTGTCAATATTTTCTATGTTCTAAGGATCATATTACATTTACCATTTGAAAGGGAATTAAATAATCGGTGGCAATTTAAATTACAAACAAAATGCTACACAATTATAGTATGCCTGCATCGAAAGCTAAAACACATTTGAAATGCAATCACTTGATTTTGCCTTGCTGTCATACAACACTATTACATCTGTGGTAAAAGTGAATAAAATGTCATACTAAATGTTAAATAAATTTAGCAGACTCTCACATTCTACAGCATAAATTACCTAGACAAATGATAACACAGATGAATTGTGCATAAATATTTCAAGATTACTTCCTTGTGCAGCAAAGTAACTATAGTCCAATTCTATATAACTCTCACAACAGTTGCATTGTGACATTTTCACCCAAAATCTTATTAGTTTCTTTTTTTTTTCATTTCAGGGTGAAATATGAGTCAGTCATATTCTTGACAGTTTTTTAACCGTCCCATCCCTTCTTTACATGTTAAACTGCCTCTTATTAATGATTGGAAATCTTGCTTGCAAATTTAGGTCCATGGGAACGCATATAAACACTCCAGAAACATTGAAATAATCTCATTTAGGCAGATGAGTACGATTATTTTCCGTCATCCACACTATTGAAGGGATGCTTGCCAGAACAAGCCCACTCGAAATGCGATACAGTACAGGTGACGTATATAACAGTGTGGGCTGCTTGCATTAAGATTCTCTTTCAGATAGCATTACTCGACTGTGATGCTGTTACCTTAAGGGACAGAAACCTGTTGTCAATGTGCTAATGTGCCTAATGTGGCCTGTAAGACTGCACCTGCTTCCGAAATCCTCAAGCTGTAGCCAAACAATGCTGCCAAATGATATGCCTCTCTCTGCTGAGAAAGGCCTTTGGTGTGTTTTTGACATACACAACACGTACCTGTGAGATTGAAAGAATGCATCTCATAAACAAGGGGGTTTGGTAATAACAGGGTTTTTCCCGGTCTGACGTGTCAAATAAAGAAGGATGGTGTTTGCTGCCAAATTCTTGGTTGCTGCCGTGCTCAACTCAGGTCACATGAACAGCCAGTCAGTAATTACACTGCTTTAAGTTTCGCAAGCCTTAAGTACACATACACAAATAACACACCAGTCTGAGACAAATTGTGAGTTTTGATCAATCACTATATAACAAAAAAAGGTCCCATTTTATATTAGGTGGGCTTAACTAATATGAACTTACATCTAAATTAATCATTTGGTACAATGCACTTATTGTGTTCATACAAGTTTTTACACTGTACTTATATTTTTAAAATACCAATATGTAATTACATTTATAATTACACTATTGACGAATGTCTTACACCTTAACCCACTCTTAAACCAACCCATCCCACCAAACCTGTCCCTAACAGTACCAGTATCCTACTTTAATAGCAGCAGAAGTGTTTGCAACAGAATATGACCACAATAGGGATATTGAACTTTACTATATATGTGGCCTTACAACATAAGAGCATGGTCTCTCCACATCGAGAGCAAGAAAATCATTAATTTTTCTTCAGAAATGAAATGGTTCTCAATTCTCTGTTCCACAAATAAATCATCACAATGATAAGGATTATGAAATGCTCACTTACAAAAGAGCATGCATGAGGGAAACTCACAAAACAACCCACACGAAAACTCACTGTGTTTTTTCTACACAAAGGACCGTTGGATAAGTAGCGTACCCCACTGAAGTCGAGATGCGATCGTTTATGGCAAGCACATGCATCCCAGAAGTTTTTGACAGTCTCCTTGATCTTTGGAGGTCTGGAAATTTGAAAACGAGTGCATAGATAGTGTCAGGAGTGCTTTGATAGATCAAAACATGCCTCCAAAAATAAACAAATTCATTCATAAATAAGACTTGCTCTCAGTGAGAGACTAACATTAGAATGCTTTGCCATTACGCGCTGTGAAGGACTTGATTTAATACAACAAAAAAGGAGTCACTGAAACATTGTACGTGTCACTTTCAAAAAACAACTTCTCTGTCAGTGAGAAAAAGACAGATTCTGTCAGAAATAGAAACTGTCAACTTTATCTCGGTGAACTATGAACTCAATGAAAGGATAGAGACACAGGATGAAAGATAGAGGGTAAGAGGCGTGTCTTGGGTATGTCAGACAGGTTTACTGCCTCTGGCCAGTGAGACGCTCTCATTATTTGCATGTGAAAACTTGAGTCCCCACCCTTTACCAGGTTCTCAGCACTTCTCCTGTTCAGACACATTCAAGGTTTTTTTTTTTTTTGTACAGAGGCTAACAAATCTCCTTTAGCTCGTGATATACCTCATCTCTACTAGTACAGGACGGGTTAAGAATGCTAAGAGACACAGCATGATGATTTCCTCTTAAGTAAGTAACTTTTTACAAGCAGCAAACACTCAAACGTTATATTCAGTGTTACTGTATTGTTTGGAGCCAGTGAACGAAAGCTGCAGGCTACTTTGCTATTTGTCTGCCTGTATTGATTTTGCAAATTAAAAGATAGGTTTCACAAAGTCAGTGCATGACCCTGTGATGGACTAGTTCTGAGAGAGCATATAATGATCTAAATGTGGTTTTCACAAACTATTAACATGGGTTTTACTATTACTTTGGAATGTGTTGATGTCTTATGGTCTCTTAAGACCATCAAATATTTGAAAAGTTTCCTGGCCCCCCCTTAAATGTAGCTTTTTTTGCATTTTCTATCTGAAAGAAGTGCTTACTAAATCAGTGCTTTTGCAAGCAAAATTAATTTCAAGATTTTTTAAATCTATACGATATAAATCAGCAAAATCCTACAGCAATAAAAACATTGTTATCGTAGTAGCAAATTTTTCTCATAGAACCACAGAATGGGCTGTTAACAGCCAGCATTTTGGTTTGGGTTGACTAAAACTGCCTTTGTTATTCAGTCAGCGTATTAATCAGCGTGTCAGAGCAGGTGGGGCTCCGAATGACTTTAAGTGCTGAATGCCAACCTCTTGTGAATGCTTTAGGCCTGTGGAGATCTCAGCACCTGCTGATCAAGTCAAGTCAAGTTGAATGAATTAATTATGCCTGATGGGATGAATTTGAAATAGGATGAACCTTGATGGATTCTGGGAAACAGCCTTTTTAATTGCATTTTCTAGTGTGTGGTTTTTATCTGAGTGCATGTTACTGTTTTGTTCACCTGTACTGCAACTTGTCAATGTACGGTACCATCAATAACTAACTGTGCTGCAATCAGCAAACAGGAAGAGCAAATATTATTTTTCCAAATTAATGACCAGGTTGTTTCTGAGGAACTCTATTAACATGCACTAACTGATTAATTGATTCCACGATATACTATCAAATTTTGACCAAGCACACATCATTAGAAATGACTATTGATGCTTAATGTGTGAACTGTCTTACTTTTTTTCTGAAGGGGATGCATAAAATAAATAAACATTGATTGATTTATTAGAAAGCCTTATATGAATCTTAAATATTTCATTACATTATTGTAGATGTTTTGCCATTGACCTTCCCCCCCCCACTGACTAGCTGCTAAAGTGACAGTTGCCACTTACACAACTGATTCAAATGGCTGTGCCTAAGTGGCCATTAGCATGCTTGAAGGGTTTTGCAACTATTGTGATTATTGGGATAACTTTATTTTTCTTCAGGGCTTATAGACATACTTAGCAGGCAACATTTAGAGAGTGTCAGCTAACTAAACTAACTCTCCAGCACCCAGCAAACATTTTAAAGTTGGAAATGGAATGTCCTGGTTGGTCCTGACTCAGTAACAATGCAGCACAATGCAATAACGTGAACATTTTCTCACATATTGAGTTAAAGGAAAATAATTACAGGGCAACTTCTACAGCAAGAGTGAGTCACTCAGAGTTTCATCAGCATCAGAACATGTTGCATCTGGAGAGTTTGTTCATTACTGTTGCTCACTGCTGTGTATTATATATGCACTCATTAAAAACAATTCTCGACAGATACCTTTTGGGGGCCACTATGTTGAGATCACAAAACCAGCTGTGCCAGGCAACAGTTTTTATTAAAAATAATACTTAACTTAGCATAACTGCGTCATTCCTGTTACACTGTGACTTTTCTGTCTCTATGATTTACATACTCATATTTTCTCTAAAATAGTCTCATATTTATAAGAAATCGCTGAAATTATACATAGTAGGTTTAATTTATTACTTAAATAGAGATAATGGACATAAAAAAAAATACCATTTTGTTTTTTACAAAGCTTTAAACTGATACATTCAATTATATCATGTCTTCAGTGGAAAGTAATCAACTTCCCCTAGAAATATAAACCATGAAATGATAAAACCTTAAAACATATTTTTATTATGTTATGGGCTAGGCTAATCTTTATCTACTCATACATATAAATGTGAAGGTAATGTTAAGGTGTTAAAGTATATATATTTTTGTACTATTTTCATAATTTACCGTCTACTAATTTTCCACCCTGTTAGGATCTACTTCCTCGCCTTCCAAAATAGACTATATTTCCACTGAGTTCATTTTGAAGTCATATCGTTTATTTTTTCTCGCTGGCATTTAACTGTCCAAATGAAAGTAAATGTCACCTCTTTCTCGTACCTTTTTTATCAAAAATGCTGTCCCACCTGCTTGTCCCACTCTTACAGTTCCACCCTGTTAGGCTATATTATGGAGAATGTTTGTCGATCCAAAAGCAATTATATCAAAAATTAAAATAAATAAATGAATAAAAAACATCTGACATAGTTATAAATGTTAGGTTCCGTCAAGTGTTGATTGCTGAAAAAATCTACAGTAAATTTAGCTCAAAATTCCAATTCCAAATTTCCACCCTGGTAGTTTTTTGTAGGCTCTGGATATAGGGAGGAAAGTCTAATAGAATAGCGAGCTTGGCCTGTATGAGTTCCATATATTTAAACATGTTAATATTTTGGTAGAACGTTAAAACACGAAAAACATGTGTTTGTCAACTTTTTTCCTAAATTACTGAAACCAAAATGTTACCGGATACCAGGAAAGACCCAATTAATATTAGTAATAAATTAGTAATAATTGTCATTTCAACCAACACAACACATTATATAGTAATGAAAGTACATGACAAGTGCTGCAGTCATGTAGACATAATTCCTAATGAAAAATGTACTTTGGGTAGGAAAATTTCGGGTCATTCACAGACAAGATTTTCTACTTTCTTTTGCTAGTTGTTGTTGAGGGGAGTTCGTAAAACTGGGCAAAACTCTGTATAGGGTCCGGGATATAATGCCTTTAATAACACACATTATAGAAGTGTAAGTTTAGAGTGATGGTACTGATGCATACGATCCGTCATTCCAGAGCAAATGAGTGAAGAGAAGTAACATGTTCAAACAAGCACTTCTTGCAGTAAAACAAACCAAGATAGCAACAGCGTTGAGATAAAAAACAGGACCTGAAACTCAAAAGTACAGTGATCATTGCTTTTTCTCAGTGGTTTTGTTGCCTAGAAGCCAGTGATGGCTGTTCTTTAAAGGTTTTAATGGAAACATTTTACATAAGTGGCTGAAACCAATGAGCAAGAAATTTGTGTAAAGCTCGGAAAACACAGCCTTGGAAGCCAAAAAGAAGCTCTGCTTTTACTTTATTTTGACTGTCCCTTTAACGCCTTCTGTTTGAACCTACATACTGTATCCACTAACTCTCACTAGAGTGTTATTGGAGTATTAGTAGACTGGTAGGGTTAGCATAAGAATAAGTGGAAATGTTCTTGCAAAGTTAGTTACAGCCAGTATCTTTTTGGTCACCATCACAATAATAGTTATCTTTTATTAATCAGACAGTCTACTAATACTCTCATGAGAGTAAGCTGGCATGTAGGTGCAACGTTATTAATTGGTAACCATCAAAATAACCAAAACTCAAAGTAGCTGTTTTGCATGTATCTAGGTGAGCTGCAACAGAATATTGTTGCTGTACAGAAATGTTGAACGGCATGTGTCTTGTTTCCTAGGTGGCAAAGGCTATACAGTGTTTTGAGGAGTCTACATCAACACTGTGATGGAAACTGATTTTTCACTGCTGTCCTCCTCAAAGGGAGAGTTCAAGGCTGAAGATTACATACAGCCGCATTACAAGGAAGCGTATCGGTTAGCCATCGACTACCTGGTCAAAGAGGGAGAAGCTTCTTATCGAAATTTTATCAAAGAGGAAGGGATATGTGGTTTCCTCTCAGAGGAGGAGATCAAGCATATTACAGAGAGCGCTGTGCAGCCCTCCACCAGCAACCATTCAGAGGAGGTTGATTGTCCCCAGGATGATACGTCCTCCACAGGCACGTACTGGCCCACTCACTCCGACACTGACCCGCCAAACCTGGATTTAGGCTGGCCAGACGTCCCGCACAGAAGGCTCGAAACCAACATAGACCTGCTGTTCCACCCGCCGAGGCAAAACAGCCCCACTATCAAGGAAGTGATCCGCAAACAAATACAGGACGCCAGGCAGGTAATGTTGATAAAACAGCATGCAGAGAGGGGTGTAAATAAACGACTGTTTGAAACCAGTCCTTCTGTAGATCACATGCTTTTGAACTGTGTTCAGAGTTAAGAAACACACATATGCACGCAGCTCAGGAATGAGCTTTTGAATGGTATTGTAGTCTAACAGATCTGGGGTGCGTTTCCGAAAAACATGGTTAGCCTACTATGGTCGCAAGTTCCGTCGTTAGCAGCATAGTTAAAGGTTCGGTGTTTCCCGAAAGCAAACGAACATTCGCAGTCAACATCACAAACGTTTGGACTTGCGGTCAGAAGCATAGTTTCTTGTTAGTAAGACATATGGGCTTTAATAAATATGCTCTTGAGCACGAGAAGCAAACTAAGATGCATTACTACAGTATCTTTATCTTATATTCTATCTAAACATAAAATGCACTTTTTTGAAAAGTGCCATTGTGAATAAATGGCTGAGGGAACCTCAAAACCCACAGGGTGTGATCCATGAATTATTGTGCCCATGTCAGGTTGCTCCAGGGACATTTTTCTACACCTTCCAATTTCTACAATCAAAGATGGTGTGAGCATGTGGATAAGGCCACTATTGAGAAAATTACTTTTACTGTCATCCTCTTGAGCATCTAGAGTTGTTATTGTAGCTTGCATTTTTTTTTTTTTTTCAGGGTGGAATAGTAACAGATCAAGGCTATACGAGCAGAGATCTTTTAAATGTTGACATACAAAGTGTGTCTTTGATCTTTACTGATATTATGATATAGACAGACATATAGACATATACTACAGAGTTCAGTCTTGCAGACAGCTTCTACCTTTAAAATAAAGAGAACATTTCCCCCAAAGACATGTCTTTCTAAATAAATTTAGCACACTACATAAAAAAAACAAAAACAAACATAGATGCTCTCAGAAAACACTTTTAGAGTGAAATAAAATCCTTTTTAGCTGCATCAATTTGCACATATTCAGTTTGGTACTTTTAGTTACATTTTTATATGCCTGACACCTTTAATTTATTGTCTCTAAATTGAATGTTGTCCTTGCACCCATTTATTTATGAGGCAGTATAAGAAATTCTGCCACAACATTTTCTAACTTAAGTACCATAACATATATTTTCTCGTTAAAGTCACAAAGTTTTCTGATCGGTTGTTGACTGGATGGAGACAGACTGACTGAATCTGAGCTTGCAGACAGTTGTAAGAAAGGGGTGGAGTTTAAGCAGGCTAAATGGATGAAGTCCTGCATCTGTAACTGGATAGCATATTAAAACACATATTATAGGTAGTATATTGCCATTTCACAATTAATGCAATTACTGTAGTTACAGTATATAGTATGAACACGCACAACAGTGGAAAAAAGAGCCACTGAACTGTGTTTACTTTTTTATTTTATTTTATTTTATTTTATTTTATTTTATTTTTTTTATGTGCTTAATTGCCATGAAAATTAAAGCAAAAAACTAAATCTTGCTCCTTTCTTTTGGAATTTCTTGTCAGAATTAAACCCTTAAACTGACGCTAAAACATAATTTTCCAATGTAGTGAATGTTCGATTTTTGTTTCTTTCTGTGTCTGAATAATAGTGAGTAGGTCTCCATAATCTTGTGTATTTTTTTAGTAGAAGGCACTGATGAGAGTAGCTGTCTGTCAGAGCAATGAACCATTGCATTGTTACAGGAGTAGAGGAAAAGTGCCAACCATTTTCACTGCCTGGCCTGTTCACCTCTTGATTCCCTGATAATCACAGAGGAGGCTTTAAATTGATTTCCTTTAAATCACGACTTTTGAAAGCAGCCCCAAAGTTGTGACGTCTTCAACTCTTGCTAAAGATGTGATAAAACCAGGTGCATAACTTTCTCCCTCAGGCATCAGTCGTGTACAAATTACAGCAGTCTCTCCCCAGCAACAGTGGCAGCTAAACTGTGCTGAACAAACACACAGCCAACAATGGAACTAGTTGTGCAATGTGCGGTGCTGAAATGATCACTCCCTTCGCAGTTGATGAGACGGGAGTGCCAGAAATATCTAGGTGTGGCTATGAGAAGCAAGCTTTACCACACACACAAAAAACAAAAAACATTTTGTCATGCAAAGAAAGCCTTGCTTTTGGGGTGGGGAGCAGTCTTTATTAGTAATAAGTGAGAAAGCAATGCCTCCTTTCTGAGCAATGCAGTCTTCTTTGTGTCTTGATTATGAGAGATTATTAGAGCCCTGGCTCATTTGATAATAAGCACTTCTAAGGGCTTCTAATGAACATTGTACAAAGATAGACTGAGATACATGATTTTGATTGAGAACAATGTCACCAACATGGGCTCTCATGAATTCACTAATGGTCAAATGTTGTACCTTTATTATAAGTAAAAGAAATGGTGCAATCTTATTGTTTGATTAATTATTTAATTATATAAGTCACAACAGAATCCAGACTTTATCCTTATTCCCAAACGTGAACTGGAAAAGTTGCAGGCTCCCAACATGCATTGCAGCATTTTACAGTAGATTATGTGATGTTAATGCTTATAATATTTTGATATGTCATATTAGGCCAATTACATTCAGTAAATTGGTCACACTTTATATTAGGTGGCATCAAAAAAGTATCATGTATTATTTAGTTTGTATTGTATTGCAAAACACTTCTGCTTTTATTGAGATGGGATACGGGTAAGGTTAGGGACAGGTCTGGTGGTATGAATAGGTTTAAGTAAGGGATGGGTCAACAGTGTAATTATAAATGTCATTACAGATGTACAGTATTTACACATAGGTATTTTAAAAATATACGTACAGTGTAAAAACATGTATTTGTAAGTGCATTATACCAAATGATTCATTTAAATGTAAAAACATATTAGTTAAAGTGCCCCTTTTATGCCATTTTAAAGGTCTCTTAAAACAGGTTTATGTGTATGCAAGTTCAAAAAACACTTTAGTTTTCTCTAAAAATAGATTTAATTTTACCCCATTTCTAAATGATTCGTAAATGACTCGTGTGAAGCAGTTCGAAGACTCAGTCTGTCTTAACCCTTCCTTCCTGTGAGCCCTAACTGCTGTGATTGGTCAGATGGCGCAGTCCTTTGTGATTGGTCTACCACCGTCTTTCTGACATTACTAGGGATGCTTTCAGAGAGCATACATCAACTAGTTAGCACAGCCTACCGTGGAAAGTGCTCACAATTTACTTTTGTAAGCGAATCGGGCACACCTCTACGTTGTGAACTTCAGCATTGTATTATGCATAACACTGTGTTTAACATCGTTTATCATTACTTAAACTAGTTAGCCGGTTACCAAGACATGTGCAGGGTTGTCACACAACATAACTTACACAATTATGTATTTTGAAAGATCGCTAGAAAATACAATCATCAATTATCAATCTTACTTACAGGTAGACGTTCAGAGAAGCAAGTTGGTCCAAATAAACTGGGCACTGATCCCTCTTTTAAGAGCAAGATTGGAAAAGCAGTCATCAGTAAAATGAGGCGAACACAACAAGAGATTGTACTGCTGAGATGTTGTTGAAAAAATGAATGTTAATCTCTCATTATTTGTTGTTGCGATCAGCGGGATGTGCCAGTTCAGCTCTCTGGCTGGCACGCCAGCATCAGGCTATATATATGTGTTTTGCT
>JAUMHG010000055.1:2795894-2809646 GCA_032359395.1 Enteromius anoplus | reverse complement strand
GTTCTGACTTTGAGCCTTTCTAATAAATATCACTGTTGCACTTGAACTCGTACGCCTCACGCTCCCGTATTTGTAACCTTTTTTGTAGATTCATCTTTCAGAAGGGCATATAAAACAAATTAACTCTCACTGGATACAGAGTCTTCTTGACATGATGTAACCCACACGGAAATTGTACTGTTTGTGGGCAGGGCAAGTTGTTCGGGATGTTGTACGTACATTATGCAAATATGTTACTTAGTGACGTCGATCTGTAACAGAAAAAGATTCAAAGCGCTATATCTATTATGTCTAATAACTCTCAGAGTAGACTGTTAGGGTAGGTTTAGCATAGATATTAAGCAGACAGTCTACTAATACTCTAATGACTGCTAGTTGACATGTAGCTGCAAATTTACTTACTGTTAGTAAAGTGGGCTACCAAAATAAAGTGTTACCTGTATCTGTTTAATGCTGAATATGCTAAAATGTTGTGACTTTATGTGGCAGCCTATACTTGTTACCTTAAAGAGCTGTTTCTGCTTGCTTTAACCTATAAAAATTTGATTTGTATGATTCAATGGTGTCCATTTTTAGAGCATGAAGCACAACATTTTGTGTGTGAACAAAAATCTTTATAGATCATGGGTCACTTCTCAGTTTTCCCCCCGTGCAGAGCAGAGTCAAACCCATTAGACGACCACCGAGGACAGCATCTCAGGAGGCTGTGGATTCACCAAACCAGTCTCAGTGTGTTCTGGCGCTCTGATTACATGTGCTCCCTATAGAGTCGACTCACAGCAATGAAACACTTGAGCGATATATACAGTATCTTGTCAGGTGTGTTTGAGGCAAGGGTTGTCATCTAGGTTGTCAAATGAGATCGACTGATATACTAGCCTCTGCCCAGCCAAGATTCAATTAAACTGAAGGGGGTTTCATTTATTTACACAATAGAACATCATACAATGGAACATAAATCAACAGCACATCGGCTGTGTGAGGCTCTCGGAAATTTTACATTTTTTTTTATTTTTTTTTATTGTTTTTATTGGTAGAGGTGTTTTTGCATAAAAGTGTGAAAGCAGGTGTGAGGAAGGATTCTTAAAAGCAGTAAAAATATATTATTAGCTTTGATTCTGCCTGGCAGCAATGAAGCCTTTTCATTTTAGTGTCTAATAAACAAGTAAATGAGAAAGGCTGAACAGCTTCTTAACATGGGGATGAGAAGATGCATTTGAATAACAATTCATGAGGACTCTCAATGCGAGATATAAATGAAAAGTACAGCATGTAGGAAAGCATGGTTCTTGTTATGTACTCGGTTTAAAAATGTGAGCGTGTACGAGATTGATGAGCTAAACAAGCATAATTGAAGGCTTGCTTATGTTCAGCCTATATTTTATGAAGCATCTTTTCTCATATTGCTGTTTTACACCTGTTGTGCATCTTTGAGTGGTACCTAACAACCTAATCATAATCATAATATCATAATCTCTCTCTTTGTCTTATAAGTAAAACAAAAATGTAAAAGTCCATTAAGATTATATGCTGTACAATGCTGTTCATTTGGACAAGGTTTTATTATATTCTGTAGACATTCTATTTTCATCATTTGTTAATCTGTACATGTTGTCCAGGGCGTGGCAAGATACGACTTACACTAACACTGATTGTCATTCATCATTAACGGAACATCTTAGACCTGTCAAGGCTTGAATTAAGGAATGTCGGTCTTCCTGAAAGACAAATGCTAGAACTAGGCCTTTTAATAATAGGCCTACAAAGCATGCAGTCTTCTACCCTGACTTCTTTCTCTTTATTATTAAACAAAAGGCCCAAGAAAATACATATCGTCCCCTGTCGGTTTCATGAAAGCCATCTTTTAAGTTATTGAAATTGGCCTAGAAGTGCATATAAATGAAGGGTGCCGTTTTAATAAACTGAAGCAGCTTCTGGGCTGACACCTCTGCTCACACCTTTGCTTTGTTCAGCTTTGTGTTACTGACAGGGATGTCATCAATTTAAGAGAAAAAACATAGACTGCCTGTTCTGTAAGCAAATGCCCAAAACTCCTTCAAGGCTGACGTTTCTATTAAGTTTTCATTTTTGTGTCTATACAGGTTATAGCCGTAGCAATGGATGTTTTCACCGATGTGGACATCTTTAAAGAAGTTGTAGATGCCTCAGTCAGAGGTGTTCCTGTCTACATTCTCCTTGACTACAATCACTTCAAAAGCTTTCTCAGTATGACAGAAAAACAAGACATCCAAATCCAAAAACTCAGGGTAAGTGCCCATATTCTACTGCATACTGCCTTCAAGTCATGTGTCATGAAAATGACCTCTAATCCCAAAACGGCATCATTTACTATATTAACGCCCTTTTCAATGTGTTTGCTAGACGACAAGCATGCAAAAAAGAACAAAACATCAAAAATAGAGATAAATATTCCCAAACAGCTTTAATTTATGTTTTGGTCCAGTTTGATTCTGGCTTTGCCTTGTACACATCTTTTAATAAGCCAGCAGTGCACTAAATATCAGAAAGTGTGCTTTTGGTTGTTTTTTCCATAGTGTGGTTTCACTGAAATGCAGAGCAGGCACTGAAGTGAAGTGCAATGCGTATCTGAGAGGGTATGAGCGTCCCGTTCTGTTCAAGATAACAGTGCTGCTCAGACAAACACACCGCCTCTCTACCATTGACAAGAGGGATGCGTATTGCTTAATGTATGAACCTGTGCATGAAAGGGTTTTCTTGATTGAGTGCTTTCGCTCAAGACTGTGCAAACTGGATCTAAACATACTCTCTGTCCTGAAAAATGCAAAACTGAAACAAACTGTTAAACAAACTGTCAAAATGCTGTTCCTGATCATTCTGGCCCAGCTAAATCTCTATGTAAGAGATGAGCGCACACAAATTCAGAGGTGCTTGCGACCAAATATAGCAAATAATAGAATATTTTTTCACAGTGTCAGAAATTTAGCATGATCTTGATTGCAGCTATGATCCACGTTTACTGATCAGCTAATATAAATGTGACAAGACACTAACACTTAAAACTGCTTACTTCAAGCTTAGTTAAATTGGTAAAATTATAATCAATGACCCTTTAATAAATCACCATTTTATAAATATGGTAAATTTAATTAACGTTTCTTAAATTTGGTGTAATATTTTTCAAACAAAGTCAGAGAGGTTATCTTTACTATGGAAGCTACCATTAACCAGAACACCTCTTTAAAAGCACCAAATCAAATGATAAAGGGACAAAGAAGAAGTGACTGCAAATGTAATAACAGTGCCATGAAACATAAACATACAGATGAAACACGCTTCTTAATCCCCTGCTAGAAAAAACAATAGAAGTCCAATAGAAACAGAAATTCTAATGGCTTGTATTAACATACTATTATGAACAATTAACTTTTTCCAGTAAAACCATTACAAAATTCTTTTAATAGGATTTAACGTCCCAGCAACAAAATCTATCACAGACTCCATCATAATTTCTATTAAAACCCATACAATTCCCATTATAACTATTAAATCCATTACATTTTCTGTGGTTCTATTGTTTTTTTTTCCTGCAGGGTGGTCTCCCCACACAAGCATATTTCGTCATGGCCTTTGCATCATGATCAAATGTACTTGTGACTGTGAGGGAACGAGACACAGTTTATCTCAAGCTCCAACACCAACCAAGCATCCAAGAGAAAGAGAGACACAGTTTGATGCTACTCCCCTTTGACAAGCATTCCTGTTCTCTGTGGCAGAATGGAAGTGATAAAATAAATGTATAAATAAAACATCAATTACACACCTGAATTTGCTACAACTGTGCTAAAAAGGCTTTGTGTCACCCTGAGAGAAACACAGGTTTTATACTGTGGCTTTCACTCTCTTCAGGAGAACTTTTCCAGGGGACAGCAACTGTATATCTGTGACCATGTTGATTTAATAGCTTCAAAATAAAGGTCTCAGGAGCAACACAAGCAATTGTTGATACTAGATACAAATCTTTGATTCCTGCGTGTGACCACATGTCCTCATTCATCTGCATTATAATCTTTTAGCTGATGGCTGGGGCTGATGTCAATGTAAAAATGTGACTGACAGAACGCATAACCAGAAAAACAAATCGTCAACAGCAATCTGCAAAGCTGTCATGCTCTTACTCTTGCTACTTTTTGGAGCTCGCATCTCTCAGAACTTTTTGTTCTTTGTTCAGGGCGATAAAGGCAATGAAAGGTGTTGAAATGAAAGGGCTGTTCTTTGAGAAACTGAAACACATACATAACCACCAAAAGAGTATTAGAAAATATTTCCGACAGGATCAATTTCAGCTGAATGATGCCTTTGCTCTTTTTAAGCAAATGAGTTTAGTCACGTGGACCTTCTTCTTCTGGAAGAGTTCACGTACTGATGACGAGACATACAAAGAAGCTATGAACTGGAAACACTGTCCCTCCCACTTCTTCCCAGAGGGTTAAACTATTATTTAATGCAAAACAGGCTGCAATTAAGATTTTTTTTCTCACCACACCTCACTAAGTGCCATCATAAGAGTATTTTTCTGCTACTGACATTTTTTGAATACCTGTGAACTCGATATATTCAAATCTTACTGCACAGCAACTGATGCATACTTTCCTCACTGTGGACACAAGAAACTTTCATTTTACAGTTGCACAAGACATGCCCATCATCATTACTGTTGTTTGGGTGCGCACAGATGGTACATATAAACTTTAACAGCTTTGTGGCTTTAGCAGCGGTGATAAGAAAGAACCCTTGGCCTCACCAGACAGACTTACTGGCAATATCTTTGTTTGACTTTCATGTTGTTTTTGCTAAACAGACTTACAGCCTGTGTGTAATTTCTCATCAAATCTACACCAAATATATGTTTGAGTAAAACAGTATTCAGTAGGAGAAAAAAAAAAAAAAAAAGAAGCTGAACAGGACTTTGTTCATTGGATATTGATTGGATGAAAAGCATATTTTACAACACAAAATGAAAAAGTGTTTGGAGGAATAATGAGAGAGAATTGTCACATCAGCAAGAAGGAAAATTACTGTGTTTCAAATGTGGAAGTTAAGTTTCATCAGACATTTTGATGTTTCACATGGGCAATCAATCATATATACATTACTACTTTTTGTGAACTCTCTCAGAACTAATTTAAATTCAGTTTAAATTCTGGTAACACTTTAGATTAGAGAACACTTTTCAATATTTACTAGTTGCTTATATGTACTTATGAAGCCTATTTATTCTGGTAAACCTTTACAATAACAGTAGGTGGCAGATCTATAAACAATTTTGTGCCATTAAAGCATGTTTAATTTTTAATCAAATTGTTAATTAATACATTAACTAGCATGCAGTAACTAACATGTAATTAAGTCAGGTCGTAGTTAAATTAGTTGTTCATTAATACATGTCTTAACTCATCATTAGTTTATAGCCCAGTACTCTTATATTCAAGTAAACTCTCAAGCCGGGCTTACACTACAGGATTTTTAGCCTGATTTAGCTCCTCCTGAGAATCAGAGCAAAAATCTCGTTGAACACCTTGATTGGATTGACCAACACAGTCTCATGATATGTGGCAAAGAATTTGTGCTAATTTGTACAAATTCGTATGACCTCACTCAAATGATTTGTATGATTTGTCTAAAACCATGTGACGGGTAAGGTGTAGGTAATTTGTACAAATTCATATGAATTGGCAACTCATAAAATACATCAATTTACCAATAATCGCATGAATTTGTACAAGTGAGGTAGTATGAATTAGCCACCTCGTAAAATATGTACGAATTACCGTGACACTGGGCTGGATTATCTGGTAATGTGAGGTGTTCACCGATGGAACTTGCACCTCCCGATCTGTTTGTGCACAAATTGGGGCCCGATCATATCGAACATGTTTGATATTTATGGTGACGTTTAAATGATTACATCAGTACTTTCACAATAACAATGCGTGCGACCGGAAAACAGCTGCTGTAACGGCTCCGTTGGATAGTGGAGAGTTTTTTTTACCCTGATAGCACATACACATCTAGTTAGCATTTGACATCTGTATTTACATCTATTATTTAAGTTGATTCCTCTTCTGCAAAACGTCTGTTGGACGTCTCCTTTTACATGCTTATGATTTAGAATGTGTGTAAAACTGACATCTGTAAGACATCTGCCAAACGTTTGTAGACAGCAGTTGCTTTCCTGATCAAGAGATCTTTAACAGACATCTTGCAGACGTACGTGTGCTATCTGGGTAGTAACAGTATTATTCAGTAATCTGAATAATCTGTGGAAAATGTATCACAACTGTAAGGAGAAAGAAAAGCACTGGAGTAAAATTACCTCAGTTTTGAATGCACTGGGTGAGTACAGAAAACTGCTAGCATGCTGGCTAACCTGCTGCGTGAGCTCACGTGAGGTGTACCTTTTGGCATGATGGTGTGCCATGTTTTTTAAATCTTGTAGTGTGTGTACTGTATGTTTAAGATTTGAGGGAAGATCATCAGCAAAGATTATCCTTATGTGTGTGTTGAAACCAGTTTGGATTTTAAAACTGAGCCTGACTTTAATTAATAATCAATGTGTATCTTAAGTGTTACCGGTTTTCTTAGTTACATTTAGGCTTGTGCCCGAGATATTGTGATACTTAATAATGTTATATTAACAAAGCTTTGGAGGAGCTGTTCAACCAATTTAGCACAGTTAGAGCACATTCAGATAATCAAATTAATTAGCATAATAGTAATTATCTATACAGCTAACTTCACTTTTTCTTTCACCTCTCCTCCCCTCCGACTCCACACTCATTACTACTCTTATCCCAGCTTGGGATAGTTAGGGAGTTCTCTGGGTTCAGTCTAACTTGTTTTCTTGCTAAAATATAGCTATAACCTTTTTTTCCCCTTTTTGTCTTCTTAGAACATGAGGATACGCACAGTGAAAGGCCAGGAATATTGTTGCAAATCTGGGGTAAAGTTCCATGGAGGAATGGGGCAGAAATTTCTTCTTGTTGACTGCCAAAAAGCATTTTTTGGATCATACAGGTGAGGAGACATTTGTTTTATTATTATTATTTTATTTTTTTATTAAATTATTATTATTATTATTATTGGTGTTTTGCCCCAATTAAAATAAATGGCTATTGAATTAAAATCCAAAGCTCTCCATGTTTTAATGCATTAAAATGTGGCTTACGTGTCTATGCACTTCTGCATAGACTCCAAAAACATTTAATTTATGTCAACAAAATTTCTATCTTTGAAAAACATTTTTCAAATGATTGCAGTCATTTAACACCTACCCAAGATAAAATGCATCCCAACACATCTGTTTCTAGGACAGGATATAATAACTATGTTTATGCTCATTTCTTGTTTGGCAGCTTCATGTGGTCTTATGAGAAGATCAACCTCAGCATAGTTCAGGTTATAACAGGCCGATTAGTGGAGACCTACGATGAGGAATTTCGGACGTTGTATGCTCGATCGACAGTTCCAGCTCAATTTCAGCCTGCCAGTGTGAACCAGTGTGAGACAAAGCCCAATGGAAAAATGGATGGATATCTGACTCATTCCAGCAACCCCTTTGAAAGAAAAGATCATTTAAGGCACACGCTTGATGCTGTTTACCGACAAGCCTGTGAAAGGAGATCAGGATTCTCTGCACTGAGAGAGGATGAAGAAAGACCCCTCGTTACACCGCATACTCGATTCCTTCAAGACACATCAGAGTTTTACAAAAGACACAGCTATGCAGGAGAGCGGCAAGAGCCTGTGTATATGCCAAAATTGCCCAACTATGGCTCTAGTAATTGGAACGTGTCAGCAGAGACCAACCGTTATGGCGGTTTCTCCAACAACGTGGACAACCAGTATGAAAGTTACGTCATTAACCCGATGTTCAGAGGCTCAAACATGCGCCAGTCTTACCACGGCCATGATAAACAAATTCTCAACATGAGGCAAAACCTGCCCAGTTTAGCAAGTACTTCCAAGTCCTTCCTGCGGACATGGCGGATAGAGTCTTACCTCAATAACAGCAACGACGCACCTGACGGTGAGAACTATGATTATCTGGACCAATTTGAAGAGAATAAAATGGCTCCTCTGCAACACTCTCGCATTAGGTCATCAGTTGTTTTCACGTCCACCATACCAGAACAACCAGAGACGAACAGCTACTCCAATAATTCAGCGTCCTCTAATCACGATTCTTCAAGAATTCAGCCAAACGCTCAGATGTATTCCTCAACTCAGTGGAATCAGGCAGCACAGCACGACAACTACATGATGAAGAGGCGAAGTTTACAGATTTTAGAGAACTCAGGAATTAACACGACCTATAGCTCCGGAAGGGATGCAATATATGCAAGTTTAAACAGAGCCAAAAATCGATTTGGAAACAAGGAGTATGACTACCAACAAGACGACAGATACAAAAGACACAGCTTGGCTGAACCCAGGTGCAAAACATATAACAGTGACTTCAACGAGCCCTCTACTTACATGTATGCATCTTTACCTAGAAGACAGAAAATCTGTAACATAACTCCAAACGAGGAACCCAGAAATGTAACATACACGCCAAATTTCAAAGAAGACCAGAGGTCCGTCTCACATCATGATTTCAAAAAAGCAGATGAGAGCAAAACTACCTCAGCAAACATATGGCAAGAGCCTCCCTCAAGGACTGTGTCAGCAACGCTTCTAGACAGAGAGGACAGTCAGTCTTCGAAACCAAACAGCACGTCATCGCAGCGCTTTTTCAAAAGGAGCACCAAGAAAATAAAGTCCCTCTTAAACATCCCACAAAAGGAGGACAGTTCACCCAAAGGAACAAACTCAGAAAGTCTCAAAATGGGAAGCAGCACAGATACGATTCTCTCAGATTATGATTACACCGCACGAGACAAGAAACACCATGGCAGCACTGCCAATTCCACCAAGTCCGTTGAAAGCAGCAGACTGAAGCGAGCTAATGGGAAGCTCCCTGAAGCTGAGAATCATTCTCCTGGCCTGGCGGGAGAGGCATCTGCGCCCCGGTTTAGCACCGAAGAGCTTCATCTGTCTCACACACCTGCAAGTGCAGAGACTTCCAAATCACAGAAGCAATCCACATCCATTACTCAGAACGAGAAGACAGACTCGACACTAACAAAATCGGATCTGGCATCAAAGCAACAAGTATCAGTAAACAGACTGTACAGCAGATTTGAGCCACTTTGCTCATTTGAAAGCAAGCGTCCCACAGCAGGCCAGCCCACCTATGTGCCTGCTCAGAGTCACGTAAGCGAGAAAACAAGGAATTCTGCCTTTTTGAGAAGACAGCCCATGAATGAGCATAGCAGTTATACAAACCAGCAGACGCACGTACAAGACAATAGAATTGGCCGTTTTATTCAAAGGGTTGGAAATTTAATACACAAAAATAAGTACTGAAATAACTAGTGAAATTATGCTGAAGCTGAAGTGTGTCATTTCTGCACCACTGTGTTGACTAAATTGAATTGCAAAATTGCACAAGTATTTTCAAACAGGCACTATTCTCCACCTTTCAATGGTTAGACTAGCAGCTAGTCCTGCCCATAACTATTGCCAAGGTTGTAATGTCAGGATGGCTGGGATATTGTGTGCTTAATAGCTCGTTTAAATGGTCATTGCGTATTAAACTGGGATAGGAGAAAATGTTTCTAGATCCTAATGTGCAACAGTGATGTTTACTTGAACGCATTAATGCTAAAGCCAGTGTTGAAGGTTTGCAATATAACTGGTGGAAAATGCTGCAAGCACTGTTACACTGTTACTTTATAGTAGCTTTGTTTTGTTGCTTTTAACATTGTTTGTACATTTTAAAAGGAGTGTTTTGTGTTGGGATAATGGGCAAACAGGGTTAATTATTTCTGTCACTTGAGTAATTGCCACTTGAAACATTACCCGAGGACAAAACCACCAATTTGTGGTTGCTTACAAGCTTTAGTAAACCATCTGTACAACTTTAAATGGCACTTTAGCCTCACAAAAGCTCCCCAGACATATCCCAGATTGTTGTTTTAAATTCTACAATGAAATGCTGGAACACGTGCAAGATATATAATGTTGGTTTGTGGGTAACTGCTGCTTAGCTATCTTTAAGGGAGACCATACTGCCTTTGCACTAAATATAGGTCATGATATTGATTGTGTTAAGACTGTTTGTGTCATGATTGATTCGGTTCTATATTAAATATATGAATTAATGAGTCTCATTTCACAAAGTGCCACATGTACAGTACATTGTATAATGAACAAACATCAAAATGCTATTCTCTAACTACATTTTTACTGTCACTTTTACTTGTATCCCAACAGGCTACTTACATAATAAATTAATGGTCATAAAACTGATGCTGAAACTGTATTATGATGCCAGGAACAGGAAGATAAATATGCAATTTACTTGTTTAAATTTATTAACAGTTTATATTTTGTATATAACACATATAACAGATTTAATTATTCCTATCAGTATTTCTGGACTTCATACTGACACCTACTGGTAAAGATGCAGGATCATGCAAGAGTAAAAGTCCTTGTGTTGATGAGAATCCACTGGTCATAGGAACTCATAGCAGCTTTTCTAGGGTGATTCATCCCAAAAGCCAAACTGCTTTTATTAGTCTACTGAAATGATTGGACTCCTCATCTCATGCGCACATCAGTTTGAGCATATCTGGTAAATTTACTTTAAGGTAAAACGTTTTAATGACAAAGGTGGACCTATTATGTTGTCCATGTGTTACAGTCTTCTTTTGTCATTATAGCAAGATCAAGATGCTTTAGCAGGTTCTAGCAATAGTGTATTTTGTAGTTTTGAATTTTTAACCTGAAGGTCATGGGTTTGAGTCTCAGTATGGGCAGGAAGTGTAGCTCACTGCTGTATGTGTGCACTTGAATGGGCAAAAGATAAAGCACATATTCCGAATATGGATTACAACACTTGGCTACATATTACTTCACTTCAAAACACTTGCTATGCAACCACGTATATTGATGATGTTAATGGTAATGTTTAGAATACTGTAATAGCTACTGCAATTGTCTGCATTTAGTAGTGAAAATATATCTTTGAGGACCATCCAGTAATGAATGGTAAAGTAATAGATGCAGATGCAACTGAAATAGTTCATATTGGTTAATTATTGCAGGCCAGGAAGGGGAGATGTTGATCCATTGAAATGCCAAGTGGTTTATTGGTACATGGTGCAGTTTGTCGACACTGGGCAGCAACATCAAGCTGGGCCTAAGCTGGGACTGGTCGACTCTAGCACCCCCTAGATATGAATCCAAATGCAAAAAGACTTGTATTAGTGGAAGATACCATTCAGTTAATTTATATCAGAGTTTGCAATTTTGCACTTAACCCCATACAATATTGAATATGCATTATGAATATGAAATATGCAGAATATGCAAGGCGTAACATCTGAAGAGAGGGCTCAGAGCTCAAAATCTGACTCAAACTCAAAGTACTAACCCCCAAAGTTTCATTGGGACTAAAATATAAACCTTTCAAAATAGTATAAGTTTTTGAGTCGCTCACATATTCTAATATGCAACCCTAACATAACTTATTATCCCAAATGAGCCAGCAAAATGAATTTTTTTATTCAATATGATAATTACACACATAATAATAATTTATTTAGTTTGCACAACCTTTACTTTGCAAAATAACAATTCTCCAGATGGGAACCAAGAGGCAGGTGTTGTGCACAAATGTGTTGACCTTTCTGCAAGCTAGGTGATGTGCATCCAGGAAGAGGCTGAAAAAGTCATTTCTGATGGAATTAGTGAGGGAAGTCAAGGGATAAAACGCAGTACACATGAACAACAACCTTTTTGGATGAATTCGTATTGTCTTGAAAACGAGGACATATTGTAGTTCTACGAATGCTATTCTTTTGTGCATCTACATGATTTCAGAGTAGCTTTTACAGTGAACTGGAATTCTTGCACATTTCTATTTTCAACAGTATTTATTCCCATGCAGATCCACTGAAAGTATTAATATCTGCTTACATTTGATTTATTTTACAAAATGGTTGTGTCTAAATGACAATATTACATATTTCTACCAGCAGTGGCAGTTTTAGGCATGGGCGAACGGGGCAGTTGCCCAGGGCGGCATTTTTTGGGGGGGCACAAGCACTTATTGGGAGAAAAATCATCTGTGCCCCTAAGCGGTTTTCTATTACCTATCATAGCCTACCTGTGACTATGGCATTTAAATAGCCGAGTTTCAAATCTAGCTAAAAGGGGGTCTCGCCCAGGTAGTAATTCCATGGAGAACCACTACTGTCTACCAGCATCAAACTCGAAACACAAATGCTTACAAGATCCGCCTCAGTGTGTCAAAGAGGTCATGAATGCATTGATGATTATCCCCGGATGTGTGGCCTTTGCTAGTTTTATCTGCTTTGTGACCATTATATTTCAGCTTGTGCACTGATGACTACAAGTATTCCCTCAGTGAATTATGCAACAATATGGCCAAAATTAAAGGGATATTTATACAAATTTACAAATATTTCTTACAACTATTCAACACATAAAGTATTTCTTAAAAAACACTTTTCCAGGCATATTGCTATTCTGTCAAGCACCTGTTTTAACAGAGCTACAGATTTTTTAAAAGCATTTTTTGCAGTGTGACTTCCAATTTGAGCCAACTGACGTGAGTGGTAGCGGGCCAATTAAGGACCTGGTACCAATTAGGTAAATATCTGTACCTATATGACAAGTCAATCTATCAAGTTAATCTTAATTGTATAGCTTCTTTCTGAACATTTTGTAGAATATATTGTTATAGTTATTATATAGTTTGCATTACTTGTGTCAACAGACAACATCATATGCGTCTCGCCTGGGCTAAAGACAAAAAGTACTGGACTGCTGCTAAATGGTCCAAAGTTTTATTCTCTGATAAAAGTACATTTTGCATTTCGATTGGAAATCAGGGTCCCAGAGTCTGGGAAAAAGAGGAGAGGCACAGAATCTACGTTGCTTGAGGTCCAGTGTAAAGTTTCCACAGTCAGTGATGGTTTGGGGTGACGTGTCATCTGCTGGTGCTGGTCCTCTGTGTTTTCTGAGGTCTAAGGTCAACGCAGCTGTATACCAGGATGTTTTTGAGCACTTCATGATTCCTGCTGCTGACAACTTTTTGAAGATGCAGATTTCATTTTCCAACAGGACTTGGCACCTGCACACAAACTCGCCTGACCTTAACCCCATAGAAAATCAATGGGGTATTGTGAAGAGGATCCAACAATGCAGAAGAGCTGAAGGGCACTTTCAGAGCAATTAGTGAAATAAATCAACATTTTGAAGATATTCAAATTATATGACCAGCACCTGTACAAAGATGCCCCATTTGATCGTTCCAGTCACGTAGACGCATCCTCCATCTTGGAACGTCCACTTGACATCATTCACCATATCTGTAGGTTCACACAGAGCCACTTGGTTCGCAGATCAGCGGCTGTGCAGGACTGTAGCATCTTTTGAGGATGCCACAGTGATTACAATGGTGAATGATGTCAAGCCAAGACCATTAAAGTATGGTGGATGGCTTACGTATAGTGGCTCATAGAAATGAGGTATCTACGTACATATACTGTATATATATATGTGACCACCCTACATATGATTTGGGGTCACAAATATAATTGTTTGTGTGTGTTTTGTATTTTTGTTTCTGTTCAT
>JAUMHG010000055.1:2778980-2795794 GCA_032359395.1 Enteromius anoplus | reverse complement strand
ATATATATATATATATATATATATATATATATATATATATATATATATATATATATTGGAGAGGAGTGGTTAAGAATGTCATGCTCATGCCCGAGCTGTCAAACTGACATCATCAGAAAAGGCCCATGTCTGCAGTTTTAAATTTATGTTGATTTTCCTAAAATGTGTTTTGTTTTGTTTTTTAACTCACCATTATAGCCACAATGCACTCTGGGAGTCACTGAGTATCTACTGTATACTAAGTCTGCGTACAATGTGCATACTATCCATCCTAAATTCTATGTAATATTAGCAATTTACAATACTATTTAGGGCAGGTGGATAGTATGCGCATTGGGACCCTAAAGTAAAGGATCAAGTACGAGTACAGTTCTTTTTTAGTTGCTAGAAATTTTGCGGAAGTAAACTATACTGATTTTAAGCAGTGTGTCAGTACAACATACATTTTTCAAGTCAATTGGTTTGCGTGTTTTTTAAGTAAGCCTGACTAATTAGATTTTACACTGTAATTTCACCATTAACAAAAGCTAAACAATAATATATATTTGCAGTTCTTTATTTGATTATGTTTGTGCTTTTTAGGGGTTCAAGCAAGTGCTGAAACCCTATTGTAATTGTAAGGATTTGTATTAGTATTATTATTCTGCCTTAAAATGAATCGTGCAGCCTAAACCGTGAGGCCAACAGAGCTGAAACTTGGTCAGAGGGTAGTAAACTTGCTCGCTACTCAGGCACAGAGAACCAGCCCCAATCAGCCTAACAGGGTAGGTACTCGTTACACATGCGTATAAGCTAAAATTATTGTCAAATAAAAGAAAAATATGCAGCTGTGCCAATTGGGGGCGCTAGAGGCAGAAAAACATATTATTAGCTATAACTAGGGAACCATTGGTCCGATTGGTTTAAAATTTGGTATGCAGCAACTTGGACCAAACTGGCACAGGTCTTTATGAGGACATTGGCATATCTCAAAAAACATGGCCGTATGGGACACAGCAACGCCAAGGCTGGATCCGCCTCCTCTGAGGCCAGTGCTTGCAGGTTCATCACCTGGTCCCTGAAGGTGGGAACCTTTGGCACGTATCCAGGCCGGGGTCTCAAGACCATGTGAGAGTAGTTCGGCCCGAACACAAGGCACTCTTCGCTTACCGAAAATGCTTGGAGGTCCCCGACCCTCATGATGGAAATGAGCGCGGTCAGGAGCACTGTCCTAAGAGACAGATATTTCAGCTCGACTAACTCCAGCGGTTTAAAGGGAACCCACTGTGGGCCTGCTAGCACAACAGAGAGGTCCCAGGAGGGTATCAGGGGTGATCTTGGAGGGTTTAACCTTTTTGCGCCCCTCAGGAACCTTACGACGAGATCATGCTTTTCAATTAACCAGCCATTCATTGCATCATAATGGGCTGCTATGGAAGCCACATACACTTTCAAAGTGGAGGGCGACAGCCCGCGCTCCAACTATTCTTGCAGGAAGGAAAGCACTACTCCGATCGTGCATGATCGGGGGTTCAAGGCATGAGCTCGCTTTGTAGAGGTTGCTCTTGCCAAAGTGATTGTGTTAACCACCTCTGGTGGAAGAACACTTAGGTCTGCCGCGTCCCGTCCAGGAGCCACACATGGAGGTTCCACAGGTCCAGGCGTGGGTGCCACAGGGTGCCGTACCCCTGAGAGAGGAGATCCTGCCTCAGAGGTATGCGCCAGGGAGGAGCTGTCACAAGGAGCATGAGTTCCGAAAACCAGGTCCGGGTGGGCAAATACGGCACAACCAACATGACCTGTTCCTCGTCATCCCTGACCTTGCACAGAGTCTGTGCGAGCAGGCTCACTGGGGGGAAGGCGTACTTCCGGCCTTGCAGCCAGCTTTGTGCCAGTGCATCCGTGCCGAGGGTCCCCTCGGTGCGGGAATAAAACCACTGGCAGTGGGAGGACTCGCTGAAAGCACACAGGTCCACCTGTGCTTCCCCGAATCGACTCCAGATCAGCTGAACTGTCTTGGGATGGAGACGCCACTCTCCCCGGAAGGTAAGCTGTCATGACAGCGCATCGACTGCACGATTGAGCTCCCCCGGGATGTGGACAGCACGCTGGGATGGAGGAGATGGCGGGCGAGCTGGCACATGCGACGCGATTGTTTACACCCCTGCCGGTTGATATACGCCACAGTTGCAGTGCTGTCCATCCGGACTAGCACGTGCCGGTCCTGCAGAAGCGACCGGAACCGCTGCAGGGCCAAGTGCACTGCCACCAGCTCTAGGCAATTGATATGCCAAAGTAGTTGAGGCCCCGTCCAGAGCCCCGAAGCTGCTTGCCCATTGCATCCAGCGCCCCAGCCCACACTGGATGCATCTGTCGTTACGACAGTTTGCCGGGAGACCTGGCCGAGGGGCACTCCAGCCCGCAGGAACAAAGGGTCCTTCCAGGGACTGAAAGTGTGGCGACACTCTGGGGTAATAACCACACGGAGAGTGCCGCGACGCCATGCCCATTTTGGGACCCGGGAGTTCAGCCAGTGCTGTAGTGGTCTCATATGGAGTAATCCCAGCGGCGTTACAGCGGCTGCGGATGCCATATGCCCCAGAAGCCTCTGAAAGTGTTTCAGTGACACCACTCTCCTGCCTTTGAGGGAACTCAGGCAGGCCAGCACTGACCGAGAGCGTTCCTCTGTGAGGCGCGCTGTCATACACACCGAGTCTAAGTCCACATCGAGAAAAGAGATTCTCTGCACAGGGGAGAGTTTGCTCTTTTCCTAGTTGACCGGTAACCCCAACGGGCTGAGGAGCTGAAGCACCAGCTCCCTGTGATCGCACAACTGCTCTCACGAATGGGCCATGTTGAGTCAGTCGTTGAGGTAGTTGAGGAGCCGGACGCCCACTTCCCTTAACGGGGCAAGGGCGCCCTCCATGACCTTCGTAAAGACCCATGGTGACAGGGAGAGCCCGAAGGGAAGGACCCTCGAACGCAAACCGCTGAAACGTCTGTGTCGAGGTAGAATCGAGACATGGAAGTAAACGTCCTTCAGGTCGACTGCTGCGATCCAATCTTGGCGCTGAACGCATTTGGAACGCATCCAGTCTCGTCGATAATGGAACCATTGGAGTCACCAGTCTGCTAGAAGGTGTGCAGCGGTGAGCAGGGTAGCTGAGGTGAGCAGAGGGTTTCCCATCCTGCTTCAACCCAGTGCTACTGCCCAGGTCCCCGGAGGGACTGGCCGAAAGTCTGGTGGGAGGCGGTGCGTCCCTGAACCGCGACTTCCTGGCCGCAGGCAATGTTAGATGCTGTGGGTGACAGTGAGACAGCCGTTGACTGCTCACCATCAGGCCACGAGCACCTGGTCCCGGAGAGTGGTTTGTTTGTTCTGTCTTTTTTCCATAGAAAATAACCTCAAATGTTAAAACATTTTCAAATATTCACACAAACGTTCAATATTTATATCATAGGTCTCATCATTCTGAGCAACTTTGCCTCCAGAACCATTGCTGTCAATCAAACCAGTCATTAATTATTTACAAAAATGTTAAAAACCTACTTTTTCAAACTATCAATTATCTAGCCTATCAACTCTCAATTATTAAAAAAATCTTGAATCTCGTACTTTGGTGAGCAATAACAGGGTCAAAAAGGGTGTTGCCACATATACTCAAAAGGCTGTAAAACCTAAACAAAAACACAAAACTTTATGAAACTTAGTTAAAACATGTGACCGGTGAGTCTAAGCAAGTATACAAAGTTTATCATTTATTTCAAATACCTAAAGCTGGAACACAATATGTGTAAAAGTATGCCAGGGTATGTGTATGTCTGTGTGTTTGTATTCATATAATACTTTATCCATTTAATTTCTGTGTGTGTGTATAAAGCATGCTTACTGAGTATTAACTATTTCATTTTTTGTGTCTCTCTGTGTGTGTAGGCATGCTTGCCACAATTTAATTTCTCTCTGTGTATGTGTGTATCTGTGTTTGTTTTAACATAATAGTTTAACCATTTCATTCCTCTGTGTGTGTGTGTGTGTGTGTGTGTGAGACTATTGTCCATGTTCGATGTGCTTCACTTTCAGCCATACATCTAGGTTGCCCTATACAACCTCAAACACCTTAAAATGCTTGACCCCAGTGATTGCTGCTTGCAGCTATATTTCATGTTGTATTTTATCTTTCACTATAAATAATGTTTTGTTCTTCAGTGCAGTTTGGAATAACTATAAGCTGTGGACAACAGAATCTTTTGGACTGTGAGCATCAAGCCTTTCCCACCTAGCCACTATATAGCCAATGTACATACATAACCTAAATAAGATAAATACAATTAAAACAAAACGGAATTTATTATTAAGAATGTTAAAATGTACTTTAAATGACATTTTTTAGTGTGTAATAAGTATAACAGTGCAACACAAATATAATCCAGTTGAAGATTGTTTGACTATGCATGGGCTTCATTTATTATGCGACATAGGTCTTACAGCCATACAGTACTTGCATAAACATGAGTATCCTCCCGAGATACAAAGAACCGTGCAGCAATCGCTTGGTGCATTCTGTAGGTTCTTGCTAACTAATTGGTTATCGGCTGAGAGGTCTACAGCGCGTCACGCGCAGTCTTCTCTCCCTTCTCCGTCTCTCTCTCCCCTCAATCGCGCGGTGTCAGTCATCCGCGATGCTGGAGAGAGAGCAGGGGTCCGCGCCAAACATGTCTGGGATCACCGCTAATGACGCCTGTAATGACTGCCTAACATCAGCGCAGCATCTGAACTCCACGGAAATCCACTCCAATTCTCACATAGATGAAGATGATGAACTTCTCAAGTACATTTGGAGGGAATATCTGCATCCTAAACAGTATGAGTGGGTGCTCATAGCTGGATATATCATAGTTTTCCTTGTGTCTCTGGTCGGAAACACCTTGGGTAAGTAAGTTTGAAACGCGTAACTGTTTTTTTTTCTTCCCAGCTCCGCTTTAAAATGTTTTACTGTCTGACGAATACAGGTCTACAGGTTGTCCGTCACGTTTGCTCCATTGCTTTGAGCGCGGGATCATATTATAACATAAGATCATGAATTGTTATAGAAAATTGTTTCAAATGATTTAGTACAACTGTGGTTAGTTAAGATACTTAAATTTATTAACGCTACTTTTTTTTTTTTTGCAATAATTTTATTTTGATTATTTGCAGTTTCTGTTTAAGATTGAAAAAATATTTGCTTCCTCACACGCACACATTATGGCCTCTGGCAAATGAAGTCAAGTGCTGCATTGCTGGTTGAAAAATTATATGAATGTAATTTTACAGTATGTTTTAAAATATAAGACACTGACTATGGCTCAGAACCATTTGGCATATTTCTCAATGCAAATTTTGACAGTTAAAGGTTTCTCAAGGAATTTAATAATACATTGAAATGGTCTGTATATCCGAGATTATAGGTTAACTAATTTTGGCATACAATCGTGGGTCCCTTGAAATGTTTCTTGATTTAGACAAATCTCTTTAAAGATGCAGTGAGTGTTTTTTGTTAGGTCGAAAACAGAATTGCTGTCTACCTCAGCCAAAGTGTTTTGAACCTGTCATACAAACAGGACAGATTAAAATGACACACTTCACTTTGAAGGAATATTTGACACAATAAGTCCAGGGCTGAAATTTGTGGTTACAGTCCTCTGAAGCTGTGTGATTTCTTTGTGTGAGACTGAAAGTCGTTATTTTGTGGTAATATTTTCATTGCCAGAGCCCTTAAATTGTATGTTGGACTTCATATAAAAATGTCACATATATGAAAAAATAGAAACAACACAGTAAAGGCAGAAAGACATACATGTCATATATATACATAAAATGTTTCATGGCTTGTTGAACATTATGAATAAACAGCCACAAGCTTCCAGTTTGTAAGGGCTTTGAAAGAGGAGAGTGTTTGTGCAGCACATTCCATGTGCAAGAAGCATAAAGATACATTTACCAAGCTCACAGGAGACATTTCTGTGAATTTTGGTGCAGATGTACTACTTTAATTGCTAAGATAAAAGGCTGGGGATGTAAGTAGCTGCTTTATCTAATAATGTCTTTGCAACAAATAGTAGCAAGTTGTTCTTCTTTGATGTAAAGAGGAGCAGCCTCCAGAGATTCAAATGCTGTGGTCAATGCATATGTTCATTACAAAGCGTAATGCAGCATGATATGTAGAATTCAATTGTTGATCAAAGATGAAGTTGCATGTATGCAAATTGTATAACCACAGTCTAACCAACTGATTTGAGAGCTACGGTAGACTATGAGTTTTTTAGTAGAATACGGCCTAAATTTTGCTCCCATGTGTTTGATTATAGCTATTTTGACGCTTGTCTGATGTGTTCATAACACTGGTAACCTAAAAATGGTTGCATCTAAATTAACTGGTTTCAATTCAGTCAAATTTGTATTTACCTTTACTGAACCCAACCTGTTTGCACCAGCTTACATGACCAAAAGTAAAATTGATGGAATAAAACAGGCTCAAACAGCTTGAATTGGTATACCTCTTTTGACCCACCTTATTCTTGCTGTAAAAACGGGCACGGCCAGTATGATAATTTTCATTATTCGAGATTAGCTGGCTATTCCCTTACATTTGCTCTGATATGAGATGAGTATGATATGTATGATAAATCATGTTAAATGTAAAATGTGTTTTCAATATGGATATACACTTACAATATATCTGATAAAGCCATGTCCACAGGTTATTACTCTGATAAAAGAATGTGGAAGATGACGTTGTGAGAAATATTCAGAGCTATAAAATGCAACTGAATGTACCACATTATTCAAATGCATTCACAATGGACAGTTCTGTTAAGTGGTGAAGACTAAAAGATATGAGCTTGACAGTGCAAAGGCCATTTTCCTTTTAAATTATTATCTCAGACTACGCCAATCAAATTGTCTCTAAATGTTTCAGTGTAAAACACACACACAGCTGAACACTATCTTTCAATACACTATTAAGAAGGTATTATACCTAAAGTGTACATATACCTGTACATGTTAACTCTTTTAGATAGAAAATGCAATGATAAATCATCTAAGATTTAAGTTCTTTAACATATAGTGCATTACTTTAGAGGCACATTTTACAGATGCTCTCGTGATTGGTTGGAGTTCAGAAATTCCACACTGGATTAACAAACCAAAAAAAATATAATAAAAAATTCAGAGAAATTTTTTCTCAAAAGACTAGTGGCAAATTTGCTCATGAATGCCATTTGCACATTCTGATTCGATGATGAATTAACAATACGTTTTGAGTGTGCTGTCACAGTAACAGTGTTCTTATCAGTCTTCACACAGGACCCTCATATCATCCTGCATGATTTAAAAAAAAAAAGGTTGTAAATTCAGATCTTTCCAATGTACAAAAAAATGGATGTGTTTGATCCATAAGGTCTTTGCAAATAGTCTGAAGATATGTGTGAAATCTTGTGCAGTATTCAGCCGTGAAATCCAGATCTAGTCATAGCCAGCAGGGCTTTCGATCTGGCACAGAGAGGTGAGCGCCTGTCTTTGCATTATGTCCAGCTCTGTTACTGCTTCTTCTGGTAATTCTGTTCTGTCAAGTAGAGCTGTTAGTAAAATGATGGATACTGAATTACTTTTTAAACATTAGTTCTTCTCGTTCTCTGCCCTCTCTTCAAGGGTTACTTATATAATCTCATATGCAATTATGCAATACTCTGGCAGGTAAGAGTTCTGTCACAAAGCTACAGCAGAGCTTTGATACTGAACAGTAAGTGTCACTTTTTTTATTCCTGGAAGTGCACTGATGTGCTGGGGGGGTTTCATCAAACAGCCAGAGCAGGGGTGGTCATGTGATGAGCACATGAAACAAGTGGAAAGACTGAAATAGAGCCAGAAGTACTACCACTGTGAGGACGCTTTGAAAATGCCCTGACTGTCTCTGCTCTTCATGCGCCTACTGGAAATCCCTAAACCTCACGTCCAGAATGAACTATAACAAGAATCATGAACACTGTGGGTTGGGGACGTAATGGGTCTTTTTAAGGGAATCGAATAATTAACCCTTTCCCTTGACAGGTTTTTTTCCCCAGCCCATTTCTTGGCCCCCAGAATATTTTGTTGTGTGACTATGTGAACATAGAATGAATACATCAAAATACAGATCAGACCCTCTACTTTCAAAAACAATAAATACATAAATATAAAACATTTTATTCTAGCTTAAGGCATTGTTTTTGAATGTGGGTGGGTTTCATAAAAAGCAACATTTTGAGCTGAGATAATCAAAATTTTATCAAATGCTAGCCCTGGATAAATATTCAGTGACATGATCAAAGCAAATTTGCAGTAGACGCTTGCACAGGCCTTGACATTTCACTGCATAGCATTAGACCACTTTTATTTCCATGCAGTTAGCATTGATGATTTTTCTTTGCATCATTATTTTTCATATGCATTTACTTACATATGAGATTATTTACTTATTTCTGCCTCTTCCTGGTCTGTGTTTTTGATCGGCACTTTCTAGACTTATTCAGGAAATGCGTAGCACCCTCTAGCGTATAATAATGGAAACACTGAAACTTCAACGTTTTTTTGGAGGAAAAGAGTTGAAGAGCAGTGAAAGAACTTTGCTTTTCGAAGACACTTTTGCATAAAAGTGAATATGTGCAAAATGTGCATCCTGTAAGATTCAGTTATAATTTACGAACTAGGTAACTGTATTGTCAGTACAAAATTGTGAAATTTCACAACAAAATCAAGTTTGCATCAGACATATTCCTGTTTGGTCATTTCACATCTCAGTCATTAAAAATTGGTAAAATATAAAATGTTTTGCTACTCCAATATTATCTCACACTAAAGCATTACTTCAGAAATTTGTATTCTGTCTCTTTGAACACTAGAGCTCAATTCTTTAATTGGATTGGCCATCTTGGTCATTGGGAGATTGGGGAATGTGGGCCGTTTTGAACTATTGGAGAGGATGTGTCTCTCCAAATGTCTGTGGTTACAAACCTGCGCTATAGTGTTGTCCATAACACCTCTAAGCAGGGATTCACTGACCTCTGGGCATGTCTCTTGGGAATGAGGAAAGTTGGCAGACAAACTGGGAAATGTGCCAAGACTAATGTTGCCTGGAGCGTCAGGTCATTACATCAGCCCATCTTCTGCTCTGCCCGCTAGCTGATTCAACAGCTGTGTCTTCATTCATTATCAGGTTGCTTCACAACATTAATTCAGAACAAAACATTCAGTTACTTAACTTCTTAAACCTCCCTGTACCCTGGGTTTAAAAAAAAAAAACTGGGATAAGAAAAGAGCCTTGAAAGACCAGAGTGTTCTGATAAACAAGAAAAAAAAAGGGGAATGTTTGGCACATATCATACATTAGCTAAGAATGGCTTATCAGCACACAGCAATTATTCAGAGCCGAGTCACAATGCTACACATTAATGAAAGCAGACAATTATGTATTTGTCGCTGGGCTTTTATGAAAGATGTAATTTTCAATTCTGTGAATTTTGAGATGTAACCCAGCAATCAGATATTAATAGTCTTCTCATATTTCACTATTTTAATATAGAGAGACCAGAACTGCTCATCACTTACCGCAGTGAATATTTCTAAAGGGAAAATTATGTTTCCTTGGGACAATTTCACAGTGTAACAATCACACTGATCTTCCCGGCTACCTTTTATAATCAATATTGCATTCTTAAACGTCGACGAATGCTGTTGACACATATTGAGTTATAGTAAGTATGGAGTGTTCATAAAAACGTAATAAACATTAACATGTAAACTCTTAGTCATTGGCTGTTTAGAACTGTGTGACACAGAGCTGATTTCTTTCTTTGTCAAGTGACCTCTGAATTATTGATTTCTTTAAGTGCCACGCAAATTATGCTAAATAAAATCAACATTAATCAGCTGATGTCACTTGGCTGCTCATCTGTGACTATGTCAAAGCAGTTGGTAACCCACAACTAGTTTATGGGTTATTCATGAGCTTCCCAGTCTTATCTTCACATTTACATTTACAACCCATTTACAGGAACGTGCATATAGTGTCATAACAATTTTACTATAAAGTATTCAGATCTTTTTTTTTCTGAATAAAATGTCCAATGAGTTGTGCTAAAGACTAGTTACATTTTCTCTGAAACAGATAAGCATGTGGCAACATTTTCTTAACAGTGGATTTTGTGTGTATTGCGGCTGTACAGAAGGGACATGTCTGTTAAGTGGCCCCAAAAGCTTTTAAAGTCATCACTAAACCTAAACCAAAGAGTTAAAAAGAGCAAACGTGAAGCATTTCCATTCAATCTTGCTCTTTCTTTTGGCGAGTGTCATGACTAGTGTTTCACTAAATTCGTAGCCAGAGCGCTCACAAAACGATGAATGTAAGTGCGGACTTGTGGTTGTACAGCGAAACTGAAGTAAAATGTGAAACATTTGTGTCTGGTATTTTGTTTATGTAAATGACATTTTACAAAAATGTATGACTATTTATCCACAACTTCAAATTCAAAACTCGTTCTCGAGATTCAGACAGCTCTCTAACCCTCCTATAGACAGCAATGTAATAAACATGATCAACATCCAGAAGCATAAGGAGATCAGTAAAACAGTCAATGTTACATCATGGGTTCAACCGAAATTTTGGGGTGGAGTACCCCTCTAGGCATAGTTGCCTTTTATTGTGGCACACCTGTGCAATAATCATGCTGTCTAATTAGCATCTTGATATGCCACACCTGTGAGGAGGAGGAGGAATTATCTCGGCGAAGGAGAAGTGCTCACTAACACAGATTTAGACAGATTTGTGAACATAGAAAAAGTCTTAGATCTTTTAAAAAAGTGTTGAATTTATAATTGTGGTCAGTGTATATTGAAATTTACACTCTCATTGAGATCCTTAGTAGTTTTGCTGTAGAAAAATAGAAATAGAACTACCTAGAGAGTTATTATTGCGCTCGACGGCGTATTTATGATATAAATTACAAGTTTGTGGAAAACGATGTTCTGTTCACAATGTTGTTTTTGAAAACGGAGGGGAGGAATTATTCAGTTCTCTAAATAATTAATAAACCCGGCTATGTGTAAATGTGACTTAAGTAATGATAAACGATGGCTTAACGCAGTGTTACGCTTTATGCAATGCTGAAGTTCACTACGTAGAGTTGTGCCCGATTCGCTTAAAAAAGCACTGTCCACGTTAGTTTTGGTTCAAGCTCTGTGCTGTGGAGCGCTGTAGCAGTAGACCAATCATATAGGACTGCGCCATCTGACCAATCACAGTGAGGGATCACGGGAGGGAGGGGTTTAGAGAAACTGAGTCTTCGAACTGCTTCACATGAGTCGTTTACAAATCATTTAGAAATCTATTTTTAGAGAAAACTAAAGTGTTTTTTGACCTTGCATACACATAAAGGTTTTAAGACACTCATTAAACAATATAAGCCACCTTTAAAATGGCATAATAGGGGCACTTTAATAAACGTAAGATACTTGTTAGATAAGTTAGATACTTGTTCCACAAAGTGTTCTTAATGGTGCCTTTCTTTTCAGTCTGCTTTGCAGTTTGGAAAAACCATCACATGCGCACGGTGACCAACTACTTCATTGTGAACCTATCCTTCGCAGACATCCTGGTCACAATCACATGTCTTCCTGCAAGTCTTGTTGTGGACATTACAGAAACCTGGTTCTTCGGACAGACCCTGTGCAAGATACTACCTTACTTACAGGTGAGGAAGCTGACAACGTATGTATTTTTGGTACTATATTTTAGTTTATTTATAAGGAAGCCCTTTCAAAAATAAGTTTGAAGTGTTTTGATATCTGCACATTTGTGAATTGTGACACCTTTGATCTTGAACATCTATTACTTCTAACACATCAGGCGGCAAATTCTACTGCTAGAGGCTGTTTCTGCTTTTTTAAGCGATTGCTTTGCTTCACCATCAATAAATTACATCAACAGCTTAAGCTCTCTGAAAGTTATTTATTTTATTTTTGTGAGCTAAAGATGTACTTGTCACTTGTCAACGCCACTAGATGAAACTGATGGAGTTCCTGGAGATGACAACACGTTCCTCTGGTCATTTTTAAGAACATATTTACTCAACCTTCTTTCTTGGAAGGACCTGATGGATGAACTTAAATATTCCAGATGTGAGCCATGGCTACAGCTGCTTCAAGTGTTGATATGTGCCTGAATAAAATCACTTGTTTCTAATCACATTCATGCCTTTTGATTCACAGTGAAAGTCACTTTGACTGATGCCAGTATAATGTGGATCTTGCAAATGCGTGCCAGACACTTCTTTGAGCTGATGTTTAGAACGAAGCCAAACCATCAAATATAGGTTTTCTTGAGCAGGGCTGGAGTATGGAAAAAGGAAATTGAACCAGACATTCAATAAAAATCAAATGATAATCATGTCATCTGATGTCCAATTGTTTTTAAATAGGGTACTCGTTTTTTTAGAAAACTTTTTTAGAATTTTTTTTTCAACAATCCACATATAAGATATATCTTATAGCACAACTGAAAATATCTATTTATCTGTAAATCAAAGTCCACTCTGGACTGCTTCAGCTACAGCGTAATGCTGCTCATAGATGTTGGTGTTAATTTCAAACCTTTCCAGGCCATTTTTGGCATTTTCATTTAAGCATTTGGTGGCATAATTATTTGTTTCTAAAAACGATGTCTTGGGACAGTGTTTCCTGAAGGGTGTACTGAAGGAACTCCAGGGGGTTGATGAGTTGATGAAAAATTTAATTCAAGACAAAAATAAATGAACGGGCTACATTATAATCACAATATAATCCACTGTATTCAGCATCTCAGAGCAGTTCACAGTAAATGCAGTGACTCGTGACTTTTTTTAATACATTTTTTTCCACTCTGTTTGTTAGTTTGTTTCTACTTAAAACATAAGATACTCAGTTAAGCAAAATGCAGTATTTAGTTTAAAGCTTTTGCATATCTTCCTATCCATCTTATTAATTTGAACTCTTACTCTCTTTATTCAGTCTAATGCAAAGCATGCTGAGAACTACAACTCTCCTGTAGCTCATTCAGTTTGAGTTCAGCTGAATATATCATAATAATTTCTTAAGTTCTTAAGTACAATAAACTAGTAATATTCAAGTGATTTTTACTAACTCAATTAAGTTGTTTTTACTGTTCAGTTTTACAGTGTACCATATATCATTAAAGAAGTCAGCAAATCCATTGTTATTGCAGGCATGCTGTCACGCCCCTGGACTGTTTGTTGTTGTTTCATTCCTCATGTGCTCTGTCTCCGTCTGACCTAGTTTCTGTCTTCTGTTAATTGTGTCATTGTTTTCAGGTGTGTCATGTCAATTATACATTATTGTCCTTCCTTTATAAGTTCTCCCCAGTTCAGTATGTCTTCCCCGGTTTCAAGGTTACTCTATGTGTGTTGGCCTGCCTGGCTGTATTGTAATATTAAAGGATTGGTATTTCGTGAAGTCGAATCTCGGCTCATCCTTTCCTGCACCACACACAGTGTGACGGAAAATCGGACCATAACAGTTTATGTAAGTGGCGTGTTTTCCCTGCCCTTTTTCGTTTCCTTGTTTTGGTTAGTTTTTATTTTTCCCTTTTGTTCTACCCCAATGTCCTCGTCTTCCTTATGGAGCAGGGGGATCGCTCTGTCAAGGACCGCATGGACAACTTTGTGTTTTCTCACTAACCGCACACATTGCCTAGCTGTCTGGGGATGATCCTCAAGAGAGCCTTGCCACCTACATCGAGTGGGTGCTGGTGTCATGTATATCATCAGTGACTGTTCATGTTATGACACCACACCCACTCAGGACCCACAGCCAAGTCCACCATCTCACCATGTCGAATAGCCAAGGCACAACGCGACCGACGAGCCATCGCCTGAAGGAACGACAGAGCTGAGGATCACCTCAGCACCAGAGCCACAACGACAGACCAGGTGCGACAGCCAGCCAATGAGCTTGCCATGGTGGAGAGAGTCACAGACAGTTGAGCCTCCGGCACCATGGCTGAGGGTGAGCAAAATGCACATCTGGGACAGCAACAGCGCCCTCCAGTGCCCGCGCCTCAGACACTTTCCAGTACTTGTTTCTCAAGGATGCCCTCCAGAATTAAACCCAGAGGAGACTCTAAAATAAGCGCCCTCCCACCCTTTCTCGTCTTCTCCACCTCTAGTGCCAGCCAGAGCCCACTATCTGGGTGCTGGATTCGCCACGGGTCTGCCAGTCACCTTTGGCGTTGTGGCTAGAGGATCCCTCATCTGCTTCACCATGGCCCATAGCTCCCTCCTCTCCAATGTGGCCCTTCAGTTCACCAGCTCCAGCTCCGCCTTGGTCTGTCATTGACCATCCGCCGCCTCAGGACTCCACTCCTCCGGCTACGCCTTGTCCCTCCAGCTCTGTCAAGCTCCGTCTTACCTCCAGCTCCACCTCAATCCTCTGTCGCTCCGGCTCCACCGTGGCCTTCCGGATCCCCATCTCCGCATCGGTCGCCGGCACCATCTGCTCTGCCTTGGCCCTCCGGATCCTCGGCATTGGCCTGGCCCTACGTCTCATCGTCATCACCTCGGACTCCTCCTTCATGGCTCCTTCCTCCGTCGGCTCCTCCATGGGACACCATCATGGCTGTGCTCTGGGTCCCACCGTGTGCCTCCTGCTCCAAACTCCTTCGGTTTCTTCCCTGGCTCCTTCCTCCGGACTCTCTATCCTGTCATCCTCCTTCCGGCCACCTCCTGAACCGCATACAGACTTGCCCATCCTTCCTTATTTATTTATTTTTTTCTGGGAGGGAGATGAACTGTCACACCCCTGGACTGTTTGTTGTTGTTTCATTCCCCATGTGCTCTGTCTCAGTCTGACCTTGTTTGTCTTCTGTTAACTTTGTCATTGTGTTCAGGTGTGTCGTGTCAATTATCCAATATTTTCCTCCCTCTATAAGTTCTCCCCAGTTCAGTATGTGTTGTCAAAGTTACTGTATGCAGGGGTGGATTTAGTGAATTGGGGGCAAATATAGGAATGGGGCCATATACATTTGCACACATTTACTTCAATCAACCTTGAGGTTCCTTTTTTGTTGTCAAAGTTGCTGCTGCTCAATGGTGCCTCCTAATTAGGTCCAGTGTTTCTATAGTTTTTATGCACACATTATAATGGGATTCTTTCATTAACATTTACATTTATTCATTTACCAGACACTTTTATTATTTCATGTTGACAACAGAATAGCCAACACTGTCTCACGACCAATTCGTACGTATTCATACAAGGTGCCAAATTTGTGCTCATTCGAACAACCTCACTTGTGCGATTTTGTACGATTTGTCTAAACTCCCTAGACGGGTCGGTTTAGTGACGGGGTTAGGTTTGGGTCATTTGTACAAATTCATACGAATTTGCACCTCGTTTAAATACGTACGATTTAGAAGAAATCGTATGAATTTATTCGAGTGAGGTCATACGAATGTGTACGAATAAGCCACCTCGTAAAATACGTATGAATTGCTGTGAGAGCAGATTGGAATAGCAATTGATTTACAATTGAGATACAAGAAGTAGTCAGAAGTATACATTATTAAATTACTTACTTTATACATTATTAAATTACTTATTATATTTACTGAGCCAAATGTGTCAATACTGTATTCTGATGCTGCTAAATTCTAAGTAAATGTTTTTATTGCTTTATCTTGAATATGAAATAGTGACAGAACAGTGATCGAGTTGTCGTCTGATAAAATCAAACAGGCTACACATAAGATAATGACAACAGCGGTGCTTGCATGTGAAATTAGGCGCTATTAGTAGACATTTGTTCTTTGTTTAGTACTGAGAAGTAAATTTGCAGACGCTCCCTAAAGCAGTATAGGCAAATATCAAATCTAAAACTAACTTTACCGCGCTCCGTTAACACTAGTGGTTTTCATTTTAAAACGGCTTTTAGAAAAAAAATGATCATCATTTACATAAGCGTTAAACATTCCCCGGGGTTTTCAAACTAAAAAAGGGTCTGCAGCATTTTCAAAAGTGTCCGTTTTTGAGGGTGGAAAATGCTGGGATAGGCGCGTAAAGTTATGCTTTTTTAAACGAAAGCGCACCTATAAACAGGGCCTTAGAGAAGCAACAGAGTTTTTTGCTGAAGGGAGCAGACGCAGAGTGAGGTGTGCAGCGGGAAAGATAGAGAGACCTCGCGTTCGTGCGGCAGTCAGCTTTAGATGCAGAATATTTTGGTTTGCTACATGCACATTCAACTCTGACACACAGATGGTCCTGGTAATAAACACTGTAGCCATTCGCACATCCAGTGTTGCCAGATGGGATTGACGATTTCCAGCCCAAAAGCTCACCAAAAACCGCCCAAATTATTAACTATGAACATAATGTGATTGAATGCAAATTCAGGTCCATAAACTGCATTTTTAACACTATGAAACACAATTATGATGACAAAACAATATAAACATAATGCTAGAATAAATAGTTGAAAATAGATTAAAGAGAATTAGCCTACCAAATATGAAAAATATGCAAGCAGCAAACTGTCAAAAAGGCAATAATAAAACAGTAAAAAATAACAATTTAATGTGGTAACAATTTATAACAATTTAAATGACATCTGTACTCAGCATTTTTGCCACAACTAATTTATTAACGAATCAGCATTAACTACATTAAAGAGAATCGCTTTATTTAAATGAATGAAAATTCCCTACTTACTGGACTTCAACAACTAGTTAATGTACAGAGATGCAGTCACATACCTGACTTGCAGGTGTTA